>JACEVL010000394.1:530000-615000 GCA_020284085.1 Aporrectodea caliginosa
ACTTATACAATCTGGAGCAGAAACAAAGAATACTTCCGTCACGCACACCTAGTAGGCCTATAGTAATCTCCAACGTATTAGAAATTGTTGAGGAGATTCTGCATTTGGACATAAAATTCGTCATTTCTGCTTATACGTTATTGAGTCAATAGCTTGCAGTGTCCCCGACGACTTACTTAGAAGGTAAAGAAGCGACCGACGTGGTCGGTGACATGCGCAGAAGTAATAATTATTGTTGATATCAAATTGACACTTTTAATGAAAGCAAGCTGCCATTCTATTATTCATGACTGTATTATAACGGGATCGAGGTTGACTTCAAATCGAACCAATGGCCTTGCTATTAGTAGAATGAGTGTCTAATTCAGTGGCGTAGCAAGGTTTTTGGGGGCCCTTGTGCGGAGCTTCGGTGGTGGGCCACTCCCCCTTGAACCCCCCTGCTATTTCAAACAAAAAACGCTGTGCAAAAAGCGCTGTAGCGTACACCATATTAATTAGGTCAGATTATCAAATTGGACAACTCACAATTTAAGTGTCAAGTCTACGTGATTTAAGGTCTCTGTGCACGTACCATTCTAGCACGAGCTTTTAGATAATTATTTGAAATAAACCACATTCGGGAGGCGAACCGCAGTCTGCACGCTCTCTTGCATAGTGGAGCATGAGTCGCAGCCTACGCTCTTACCGATGTATCTAATTGGGCTTGGTTAAGTTGATCTTATTACATTCTGAAAGCAAAGCCCCTCTGGGGGCCCTTGTGCCGCCGGGGCCCTTGTGCTTTGCACAACCTGCACAACCCATTGCTACGCCACTGGTCTAATTCATTAGTTAGTATTTACGTTTCTGAAAATGCGTCATTAAATTATTTAATGAGTAAATAGCTGTATGCGTTTTCTGACAATCTGCATAGCCTCACTAATAAATGTCCTAATTCGTATACCTATAGCCATTGCTTTAGCTGATTACGAGAAATCTGCTACATGCTATATTTCCACATGGCCATGATAAAGCCTGTATTTTCGCCACCGAATAATTATGCAGACTATCGCCCGCATAATGGGTAACAGAGAACTTAGTGAAATCTCATACACATAGGCTAATATGTATTATGTTGACTTCAACAAGGATGCATTAGGCCTACTTATGGCGAATTTCTTGCAATTGTAGGTCAGTTGCAGGAAAAGTACGTCGGATGCTTTGTGGCAATCGGAGCTGATCAGAAATCCGAAACTGTTCTGGGGAACCAGGATAATTTAACTATTGAAATTTGTATTCAGCAGTGCTACAGTGAAGCTAATCAAACTAAACCGGAAATGACATATGCCGCCCTAGCTGTAAGTAAATATGAGAATTCCTGGTCTTTGTTTGAGATGGCAAAATCCCTTAAGTGCAACGCAAAATTTTTAAATATTTCAGGCCCTACAATAGATTTGTCGCAGGAGGCTTCTTCAACGTCATTCAATCAATTAAAACCCCAAAGTGAAAATGTTGGTTCAGTTTTTCATGCAAGCAGTACATAAATATACAATCATCATCCACATAGGCACACGTGACTACACATACTTTATACAGTAACAGAATTTACACAAGCATACAAAACCTGCATAATAACATAATTACATACGTTCATGTATGCATGCATTCTTGCATACGTACAGACATACATGCATACATAATTATACTAACCCACCTGCAACAAGGAATCTTGGATTCAATGACAAAATGGCGAGGGTTAATTTTTGGAGTGTCCAATCAAGTCCTATCCAATTCGATGAAATCATTTCCAACAATTCTAATCTGACACATTGTCTTCTAAATTCTACTATGATCTGATATGTTGGGATTGAAACCGTTTTAATCCAATCTATTACAATCTTATATGAACAGTTACTGATACAATGGTAACGAATTTATTCTAATATAATCTTATATGTTGACCACTCCTCTAGGGGATTAATTCAAGCCTGACGGAGATATTTTCTGAATATATAAAATTTCATATGTAAATTGCAGAATGGTAGAAGATGCACATGCAGAAATAACCTTGGTCAACAGTTGCATGATCGGAGTTGTAACCAGAAATGTTCAGGAGCCCCAGTGCAAAATTGCGGAGGAAAAGAAACTACAACATTTCATTCGTTGTACACAGGTGAACGTAATACAATTATTACTGTCTTATGCTAGTAGCATGATGCTACTAGCAGTCTAGGATCTGAGAACGTTTTGTGATGGCACCTGGTGTGTGAATGCTACTAGGTTTGAGGCTCCACAATATTCTTGTGTAATGCTCATATAATTTACTCTCGAAATGCATAGAATCACTTGTCATAACATGTCGATAAGTATGATTGATTCGGATCCTTCGATTTACGGATCCACCAAGCAAAAGGCTAAAGCTAAGGTGCTGCAGCTTAGGTGCATCGGTTGAACGGGACTCACGGGAAGACACCAGTAATCTGCCGCATATATAAGCGGAGGGTATGCGGACAATTCATCCCCGGACGATTCATCCCGGACGATTCATCCCCGGACTATTGATCCCCGGACGATTCATCCTGGACGATTCATCCTGGACCATTCATCCTGGACCATTCATCCTGGACCATTCATCCCTGGACGATTCATCCTGGACCATTCATCCTGGACCATTCATCCTGGACCATTCATCCTGGACCAATCATCCCGGACCATTCAATCAAATAAAATAGAAATTACGATATAAAGTAAAGCAACGGAAAGAATTGAAATTAATGAAGAAGCATCTATTTGAAATTTAGAACGAGTTTGGTACTTAATGTACTAAAACTAAAAAATCATGAAGTAACCTATTTATACCATGACCATACCATGAAAGGTGCGTTAAAGCTTCATAATTCACTTACTAACCACAATCATAGAATACTGTCCAGGATGAATCGTCCGGGATGAATCGTCCGGGATGAATGGTCCAGGATGAATCGTCCAGGATGAATCGTCCAGGATGAACAGTCCGGGGATGAATGGTCCAGGATGAATCGTCCGGGGATGAATTGTCCGGGGATGAATCGTCCGGGGATGAATTGTCCGGGGATGAATCGTCCAGGATGAATCGTCCGGGGATGAATTCTCCGGGGATGAATAGTCACCAAACCAAGCGGAGATAGGCTACTTGTAGCCAGAGAGAATCGATATAAGGTGTTTACCAGTATAAGGTGTCTGGGGTTCTCTTTTGGTAGGTTAACAATTTACTACACCAAAAACAAGAATTTATTCTATCTTGTTTAAGGGGCATGCAACTTTTAGGATATCAGAATTGCAGGTTTATCTTCAAATGGTTAATTGTAATATAAGTTATATAAGCGAACAAAGGTATTCTATGCCAATTGCAAACAATACAAATGAGACGAAACGTAAACAAATTTATGGCTCAGCTAGGCCCTACATAATCCACTACGTAAAGTTTAGAACATAGATAAAATACCAGTAACACCGTAAAAGCTTCTGCAGGGTTTTCAAACATTATGTAGGCCTACTGCATATATTATGATCCGGCTCGCAAAATCAGTTCATACGTCCCTCCGAGCCTGTCAAAATATTGATTTTCATGTCTAAAATTGCTAATAACATCGCGGTATTCAAACTTTACATACTTTTTTGCTTCACATGATGATAGGAACTTTTAATGCGGTGCAATGAAAATTTTTGCTTTCACAGTGCCAACAATAGATGGCGGCATCAACAACTGCAACCAAGACAAAAAGCGAAAACTTGACTCCGAATGTAGTTTCTAAAAGCACGTGGACCGACGAATTTTACGTTACTGATCATTTCGAGGGTGTATCTTATTTAGTCTGTCAGGATTATTGCACAAAATTGACTGCCTGCTGGGTCAAGTTCGAATTGACCAATCGAATTTCTTAATTGAACAAAAGTGTTTCTTGTCTCTTTCAATGATAATCGAGATCTCAACTTTATGTTATCAATTCTTGCCATTGCAGGTCTTCCTGTTTGCACTTTGGACAATCTCAAGAAAAGATAACAGCCAACAAGCAGCATTATAGCATAAAAATGCCTCAAAGTTTTACTGCCTGGTTGGTCAAGTTCGAAATGACCAAGCGAAATGTCTAGTCCCAGGCTAAAGCTCTGAAATTTTGCAGCTTATTAGTTAAATCATAACAGTCTACTGCGGCGACAATCATGGTATAGTCGCTTCTGCTACCAACTATTATCAAAAAACCACTATCGAAATTGGTCTTAATATTGCGATACATGCTTGTTGTTTGTCTTTAGTGTGTCCTGTCGGTTACTTTGGTCCCTACTGTGACCAGATATGTCACTGCAAGAGACATTTACCATGCAATCGAAAAACAGGAATCTGTCCGAATGGATGCGAGGAGCAATGGACTGGAACGAACTGCAATATAAGTAAGAAGAGAATATTACATTAGAACTTCCAGCAGATATTATATACATGCATAATTATATGTTGTGGCATCTTAGTCTAAGGAGAAACTGCCTAAGAGTCCCGAAGTTAGACGAAGCAATATATAGGCCTATTATCTGTTTACACGGAAAAGTATACTTAACAGAGCGGCAGAACATCCAAGAACGGCAACACGTACAAACGTCAATCCAATCGAACCAGCAGCCTTAATAAATAAATAAACCTCTGACGTCGAGTTACAAAATATGCGTCATCCCAGAGGGAACCAAAGAAGCAGCTTCATACACGACAGACAGGCGCAGACAAAGGATCCTAAGTCCAGTCTGAACTTAACATGCTACACAGCCATATTAATGGTACAAGTTCTGGCGCAAACGCTCTAGGCGTGAGACGTATCCTTCCTAGACCGACGTGCTATGTCCTCACGCCTACACGTAACTATGTCTTATACTTATATCAGTCTCTCTAGCTAGAACCGTCTTTCGCAGAAACAAGTCGATCGAAGGAAGCCGAAGAGCGAAGCAAGACAGAGAGCGGGGAAGGCGTAGCGAAGCAACGACAGCAAATATACCAATGAAATAAATAAATAAAATTAAGTGCACAATGAAATGGACCTTCAAACGATATTTAAATGCATTAATAGGGAGCATAGACCAATTTCGATTGCAAACTTTTCTTGCGTGACTTAAGGCACGTTTATCGAAGAGTAATGGACAGAAATGAAAATTGGTATGGAAGATATAAATTATTGGAACGACAAAGCGGGTAGTTGGCATATGCAGAAGGGGAGAAGAATAAGTATAAGATCAAAAGTCCACAAACCAAATTAAGCCCTAAAAGGATTTTAATTGAGCATTTAATCTTTTAGTGACAAAATATAGGCCTATCTAGCAATGAGGGTTAAAAAATCTTGTGCTGAATGCAAAAAACTCATCCATTGATCTAAAACGATGCGCGTTTGAGTCAGGGAGGGGAACAGATTATTTGTCTAGAAGGACTAATTTAGAGTTTTAAAATTGCCACAGGCAACATTCAGAAGCAGTACATAGGATGTTACGGAGATGGTCCAGAGAGCCAAAAGAACCAGACCATGGATGCGTCTAATTCAGGAAATAACAGCTTTACCAACTCGAATGAATTCTGCATAGAAATCTGTTCCAACTATAACTACACATATGCAGGAATGCAGGTGAGTCTATATATATAGAGTCAAAGATGCATTATTAGAACACTGAATGATTATGTTGAATGAGGTTCCAACTTGAAAATAGACTGTATTGTCATTGGTTTTTATGAAATTATTATAAAGTGGTCATCTCAAACCACTTTCTAATAATTTAAAAAAACAATGATCTGACACCATTTATACTCAGTGCAGTGAATAAACAACAAAGTCTATTTTCGATTTGTAACCTCATTCAACATAATCATTCAGTGTTCTACATGCAAATCCTAATTTGAAGAAGCGTTGGAAAAAATAGAATATTATGGAATAGCATTCTTAAATTTGGGTACAATTGTATACAATGAGTTGTCCAGTGGCGTAGACAATGGGGGGGTTTGGGGGGGTTAAACCCCCCATTGGCTTAGGGGAAAAACAATTTTAAATAAGAAGAAACAAAGCAACTGTTAGTAACAATTGTTTTTCTTACTTTATTCTCTTTATTACTTTATTCCCTTTGTATTATTTAAATTTATTTTCTGTAATAATTAAATTTTTTCATTAAAGCGACCAAGAATAACTGCCAAACAAACTAAACGATGTAACATTTCAACTACATCCGATGAAGACTATTACAAGATTGCAATTTACATTCCATTCTTGGACTCGTTCATAAGTCAACTTCAATCTAGATTCCTGAATCACAAGAGTGTTCTTCAAGGTTTTCAGTGTCTCCTTCCTAAAGATCCAAATAAATCACCATCTTGTGAACAGTTGGAGGACTTTAAGCATCTGGTTGATTTTTATTTCGAAGACCTTGATTGCGATGTAGTTTCAGCTATTACAGAAATGAAACTATGGTATCGTCGTCTGTCACGTGTGACCCAAGATGGTATTCCAAGAAATGCCTTAGAGGCCCTAGCTGTATGTAATGCTACATTGCAACCAAATAATTATCAGAAAACTGCTGCAAATCTTGGCCACACTACCCGTATCCACAATTCCACATGTACGAGTGAGCGTTCATTTTCAACTCTCCGACGTTTGAAAACGTATCTGCGAAACACGACTCAATGGACTGGCCCTCCTGAATGTCCATCGTGAACAATCATACCCCAACTACAGATGAAATAATAAATGAATTTATCAAACAGAAAAGGCGTTTGGACTTTACAGTGTAAATTAATACAGAGGTTGAGAGGCGAATTCACATACATAAATAGCCTAAACTGTTGCTGGTTGATGAAGACTAAAATAAAATGACAATAGACGATAGTAATTAGGCTAGGCCTTCCTTCTCTTCTTTGGACTACTGACTGTTGTTCACTTGAAAGTTAAAGTGTTTAATAAATGTAAACTTTTAATTGTAATGGAATCTGCATTGTCCATATGTCACAAAAATAACATTTAAATTTAATATTCAAATCATTGTTTTAATTGTTTAATTTAAAAAATAAACCATAAGTTATTAAGCTATCAATTAGAAAATTCCCTAATTGCGAGGGGCTTCGCGCCTTCGGCACCCTCGTTCGTTCACGCTCGAAGGGATTGACCACAATAATTAATAAATATTTCTCAATCCCAAACCCCCATCATAAATTCCTGGCTACGCCACTGGTACAACTCCGACTCAATACATGATAAACGTTCTGGCAGTAGGCCTATTTATTTAAAGATCTAATAAAATCTAAGAACTTCAAAAACAAAAACTACAATAATGAACAAAATATCACTTAGCACCCAAGTACCTGTGTGCCATTTCGATGGTGAAAGCTGCCTAATAGTGGGGTCCCGTAGCTGCCAATATTGACAAAACATTTCACATCTGGCAACCAACGCGCCCCTTCGGTTCCAGATAGTACATGGGTAGACGAGTCCAAAAAGCCCGGGACACAAGTTTTCACGGCCCTCTAGCGGCTTTGGCAGCCATTTTTCAAAATGGCCGACCAAAATACATATTGTTCAATATCTCAGCTTCTCCTTCACTTAGAATCGTGATTTTGGTGTTTAAACATACATATTTATGGGCAGGGATTCCATCGGAACTAATTGCAAACACCTATCTAAACGAAATTGGCAGCCATTTTCCAAAATGGCCGACCAAAATATAACTTTGTCAATATTTCAGCTTCAGGTACACTTGGAATAGTGATCTTGGTGTCTAAACATACATATTTAGGGGCAGGAATTGCAATAGAACTAATTTCAAACACTTATCTACACGAAATTGGCAGCCATTTTCCAAAATGGCCGACCAAACTAAAATTTTGTCAATATCTCAGCTTCTAGTTCACTTAGAATCGTGATCTTGGTGTCTAAACATACATAGTTAGGGGCAAGGATTCCAGTAGAACTAATTGCCAGCACTTATCCACACGAAATTGGCAGCCATCTTCCAAAATGGCCGACCAAAATATAACTTTGTCAATATTTCAGCTTCTGGTAAACTTCGAATTGTGATCTTGGTGTCTAAACATACATATTTAGGAGCAGGAATTGCAACAGAACTAATTGCAAACACTTATCTACACGAAATTGGTAGCCATTTTCCAAAATGGCCGAAATGACCAGAATGAAACTGTGTCAATATCTTGGCTTCTAGTTCACTTGGAATCGTGATCTTGTTGTCTAAACGTACATATTTAGGGGTAAGGATTCCAAGTGAAGTAATAGCAAACACCTATCCTGCTGTGTACAATGAATTTCTGCGTGGCAACTTCACAGTGAAGAAAACGGGGCATGAATTCTCCAATATTGCCATAGACTAAGCCCGTGAGCGGAACAACGCCTGTGTGAAGGATGACGGAGGTGCTGTAAGGCCTCACACAGAACCCACAAGCCCTACAACCGCACGATGAATCGTGTCTGGACCAAAGATCGAAGAGTTCCAGGCATCGATAAAGAAACCAGAAATGGATCTGATCTTTGACATCAAGAGCAGACAAAAAGCACGCAGGTTACATTTTTCAACCACGTAAAGGCTGTCAGCATGCAATGTGATTGAGGAGTTGGGAAACCCATTCATCGATTACATAAATGATCGACCTACTTGTCCTGGACACCAAATATCTGGCTGATACAACAGTGATCAACACAATGCGGAACCTTGAGAAAACTGGACAAAAGTAGTATGAAACATTTCTCAACGAACGTCTTGTTACCCAATCGCGATTTGTCAATGACCCAATCAAACGAAACAACTTAGCCTACCTCTCTTCAGTCGTCCACATGTACCGAACAAGTCACAAGTAAAGCAAACGTTGTCATATGTGATGAGTGACTGTTCACTATGCTCCAGATTGTATATCTCCTATCAGACTCGTGAAGGAGAATTGAACGAATTCTTTGCACCATCACTCTCGAATATTGGCAAATTGCGGCTAGGAACCAAGTCAGACATAGTGAGCTGCCTATAGAAGGGCTGGATCCCACTTCAAAAGATGATGCCATCGCAGTTATCCACCCAGGCCCTTAACTGAGTGTACGTATACTGTTGATGCTGCTATACTGGATGGAGCAGTCAAAGTCAACATCCTCAAGCCTGGCACTGCGTCCACCTTCTCAGATTATGCCTCCCATATTTTCTTGTCCTACATCACAAGACAGCTAGAGCATGTGTATGGGGTAGGTGTGGTATGGGATGACTGTGTGCATGACAGCTTGAAGACATACACAGTATTACACACTCAGTGTGACGGGTAATGGAATCCACCGGCACATTGAATCTTCTGATGCTCTACCTAGAAACTGGCAGGAATTTCTTAGTTACGACGAAAACAAGTCAAAGTTGTTTTATTTCTTGAGTCTGTAAATAGGAAAACTTGAAATAGAAACAGAAAGACAGATTATGACCACACACCACAAGGACGTGCTCTGTACTCAGCCAAGGGACACAAATGGATTTGCTCCTTGTACTCAGGAGGAAGCTGATATAAGGATTTTCCTGCATGTCTCCAAACATGCATGACTATCGTAAAGTGATCATATGCACAGTTGACGTGTTGGTGTTAGCCATACCAGCAGTTGAGCAGCTCAGCATGACGAACTGTGGGTTGGTTTTGCCAATTAGGCAAAGCTTCAGATACCTACCAACCCATGAGATGGCACGTGCTCTTGACCCAGAGAAGTGCTACAGTCACGCCCTTCCTGCACGCAATTAGCGGATTTAACACAGTATTGTATCGTATTGTATTTATAACTTTATAAAGCGCCTCTCACAGTGAACACAAATCAGAGGCGCTCCCAGTGCGAAAGACCCCGAGCAAAAAGAGTGGTCTTAAGACAGAGAAAGGAAGCACCTGGAGCATCGGATAATATATCAAAGAACGAGTTATGCAGGGAGTTGGTTCCATAGTGAAGGGCCAATGAAGGTAAAAGCTCGAGATTTAGCCATAGCAGTCTTCGCTCGTGGGACAAGAAGGTCAAGGCGATCAAGTGAGCGAAGCGGACGGTGAGAGGTGGCGGAGATAGGCCGGCGAATGAGGCGACAGAGATACTTGGGAACTAGGCAGAGTAAGACCGGTAGATGAGCATGAGAACCTTAAGCTAGATACTAGCAGTGAGAGGGAGCCAGTGAAGATGTTCCAACATATAGGAGGAGATGTGCGAGAAGCGGGGCAGTCGGGCTATCAGCTTGGCTGCCGCATTAAGCGCAGATTGAAGAGGGGATAGGCGCATTATAGGAAGGCCTACAAAGAGCGTTGCAGTAATCAATGCGAGAGCAGATGAAGGCATGGACTATAGACGTAAAGACCGAGGAGAAGACTCAGGTGGAAAGTAGCAGGAACGGGTGAGATTCTTGATGTGTTCTGAGAAGGTGAGTGTGCTGTCAAGGACAATGACCGTACCAGCAGTGACGAGAAGGTGAATGAGGAACGGAAGTATCTGTTTTCACAGAAAGGCAGACCAGCGGATGGCCTTCTACCGACTCAAGCTGCACTTGTGAAACACACAAAGAGAGCTGACTACCAGGCAGATCATGTCTGGGCACAGATGTTCATAGCTGTTCCCAAACTACCATGTCCCTGTGACTGGGGGTGGCTGCAAACGATCGAAGGAAGCTAAGAAGTGAAGTGGATCACACTTTCCGAAGCGTCTCATGCCTGTCATGAACAGCTCATATGTGACTGCGAGAAGGGCTGTACGGGACAGTGACAATGTGTGAAAGCTGCTGTACAGTGTACTGGTCTCTGTCTGTGTAGAGGTCTGTGTGACCATGAATGACGTGCACGAGGTTGTGTATCTCTCTCTCTCTCTCTCTCGCTCTGCCTGTCTGTCTGTCCGTCTGTCTGTCTATCTCAAGAATAGTATGGTGAAATGAATTAGATTGAATTATAGTATACGTATAGTTGACGCGCCATGAGCCTATCACAGATTATTTTCAAACTATGCAGGAATCCACACCTCCCCAAATGACGTCGCTGGCTGCAAATCTCATGTAGATAAGTGCTTGCAATTAGTTCTGCTGGAATCCTTGCCCCTAACTAGTTCTATTGCAATTCCTGCTCCTACATATGTATGTTTAGACACCAAGATCACAATTCTAAGTTTACCAGAAGCTGAAATATTGACAAAGTTATATTTTGGTCGGCCATTTTGGAAGATGGCTGCCAATTTCGTGTGGATAAGTGCTTGCAATTAGTTCTACTGGAATCCTTGCCCCTAACTATGTATGTTTAGACACCATGATCACGATTCTAAGTGAACTAGAAGCTGAGATGTTGACAACATTTTAGTTTGGTCGGCCATTTTGGAAAATGGCTGCCACATTCGTGTAGATAAGTGTTTGAAATTAGTTCTATTGCAATTCCTGCCCCTAAATATGTATGTTTAGACACCAAGATCATTATTCCAAGTGTACCAGAAGCTGAAATATTGACAAAGTTATATTTCGGTCGGCCATTTTGGAAAATGGCTGCCAATTTCGTTTAGATAGGTGTTTGCAATTAGTTCCGATGGAATCCTTGCCCATAAATATGTATGTTTAGACACCAAAATCACGATTCTAAGTGAAGGAGAAGCTGAGATATTGAACAATATGTATTTTGGTCGGCCATTTTGAAAAATGGCTGCCACAGCCGCTAGAGGGCCGTGAAAACTTGTGTCCCGGGCTTTTTGGACTCGTCTACCCATGTACTATCTGGAACCAAAGGGGTGCGTTGGTTGCCAGATGTGAAATATTTTTCAGCTACGGGACCCCACTATAATAAAGATAAGCACGCTGAACGAGGAAAGTCCTAAGCAGATGACAGATACTAAAGCAAGTGTCTCACAAAAATAGTCTGTCGGGCTTAGGGCCCTATTTCTACTCAATGGTCTAACTTCGTGCGAAGTTAGCCTAACATCCGATCGGGTTATTAATTAATGTTTCATTACATGTAAGTAGCTGTGTTCTGCTATAGAATGGATACGACTGTTACTGCGGAGAAGAGTACAAAATATATGGAAATCAGACATACGATGACAACTGTAGTTTTGACTGTCCGGGAAATAAAGATCAGAAATGTGGAGGCAACTACACTATTAGTGTTTATTATGGTGAGTGATGAGGATGAAAACAATTTTAGTCCTATAGTAGCTATTTTCCGCTCGTGGAAAAAATTGACGTTTCAGCCTTTAAATATATGTATGTCATCCTTGCTTCCGTCTTCTAGTCGTCTCGTCTCTGACAAAATTTTTAGAGCTCACCATACAAAGCATATTCCCAGCAGAGATGGGTAACAAATCGATTAGATGCTAATCGATTAGCTAATCGATTAGACAAACAGCTAATTCAAGCCATCCAATCATGGCTCACCACGTAGCTTCTGCATAGCTCCGAAACTCTAAATATCCTCCATGCTACTTATCATTCACTGCTACAAACACCATGGTTAAATCCTGTAGTTATGTTAATGACAAGTGACGAAATATAAACAAACACAAAGAATAAATGACAAATCCAGAAAGAGCCTAAACATCACTTGCCGCATAATTCTTGCGATTTTTAAAAGTTATTAAAATTCAGAGCTATTATTTTAAGCTACTGTCAAAGTGTCACCTAACTGATAGCCTACCGTTAAAGCATCCATAATATTTGACGGTCACAGTGTGTTTTAATTAAACGGGAATGTCGAATAATATTAATTTAGGCCAACTTATTTCAATTTGATAGGATCCATTGGGGGGGGGTCCGGTGGCGCGTTGGATAACATCTGGCGAGGAGAGCGAGAGGTACCGAGTTCGAGCCCCGTAGGGCGGATTTGCTTTGTAGGCTGCTATTAGCGCCGTGTAGCCTATTACAGGCTGTCTGTTCTGTTAGTAGTTAACTAGTTAAGATTGTTTCAATTGCATAACATGTAAATGTACAGCGCAGTGCGTTTGTCAGGCGCTAAATTAAAGAAAATATATTATTGTTATTATTATTATTCTTTTGGAACGCCTTTACCGTAATGCGAAAGGCACCAATCGTAGGTAAGTCGAATTGAACATAATCTCCAATAGCCTACGTCATCCAATAGGTCCGATAGAACGAGAGATAGGACACGGTTGGTAAGTATGTTGACACAGATTAGAGAGAAGTGCCTTCGGCGAAATGATGAAGCTCATAGACCTATTAGCATTCGATAACAAAGTTAATACCGATCACCGACTGGCTTAATCGTTACGGTATCGTAAACTCTGAATTTCTAAAGCGATACGCTGAATTTAAGCGCAGGGCACCATCTTAATCACGAGCGGTGCGTTGTATCAGAGGAATTGTCCAGTTCGATGTCCAGTTGAGGTCGGACCGTTGCCAGAGAGACTACAAGGAAGAGGTAGAGTAGCTGCAGTGCTGCACGGCGGGTTTCTTTGAGGACGAGAAGGCTTGGACGCAAGAGGATCAAATGGATTAAGGTAGAAATTCTTGAAGAGGTGAGATTACAATTCGCAATAGAAAGCCCATGAGGTGAGAAGTAGATGAACTTGAGGCAGTTGACGGTGGGTGAGTCGCGATATTGGTGGAATAACTGAGAATAATTTTATGCGGAATTCAGGAGTACGTTCGTTTCAGAGTTGAGGTACAGAGCAGGATATAGATCGGTTGCAGAACTTGAGGTGAATAATGACTGGAGAGTGAGATAGGAGGAGGATCGGGTAGAGCGGTTTGGCTAGATGGTGAAGAGTTCGCGAAGGTATTTCGGCTGGGAGTAAATGCTGGAAAGGTTGAGGTAGATTGGATTTTAAGTCAAATTCTTTAATCATTTGGCTGTACCAACAGTGAGTGCATGAATAACGTACTGATTTTGATGGCTCTTAATGAATTAAAGAAAAAATAGCAAGAACTTACTGGTTAACCTGTATTGCAGTTTGTCCCAGGGGCTTCTATGGGCACGATTGCGTTAACCGATGCCATTGTTCTGATGGGACCTCGTGTCGATTCAACGGTTCGTGTGTCACTTCAACGCTCAACTTCTGTAAACCAGGATGGACAGGGTCTACATGCAATATTAGAGGTATTTTGATTGAAAATAGATTATTGTTAGGCTAAATGAAATTAAAAATCTTTGCTGTCAATGCATTTCAAAGGCTTTATATAGAAAGCCTATTTTCAACGTTTAATTGGAATGTGATCTATCTACAATCAACTTCACCAGTAGGATATTATATGGATGAACAGAATAAGGTTGTTAAAGAGATTCTTAGAACGAGACAAAAGAAATGTCAGTCACCTTTTATCTGCACCGGTAAGAACGTCTTTCAGTTTCTGGTAGGTGGGTCTTTAGGTTTCTGGTAGCCCTCAGCAAAACAGGAAGTGATAGGTCTTTGTAAGACTTGGGTTATGTGACCGTTATGACGGTTAGCGACAAAGGCAGCCGCGTGCCGATTTTGTCGATCCAAGGTGCTGAGGCCATAGCCTAATGAAAGACGGAATAAGTGACAAGGAAACGTGTCGCTTCATCAACTGTCAGCTTGATCAAGAAGCTCTTATACATTCGTTAAACATAAACTGCACCATAATGTCAACCTTTGGCTATATATATACAAACATTTATAAGGCCATAGTAAAGTATGCCACATTAAAATTTTGTCTGTATTTTGGGTTTAGGCTTAGTGAAATAGCTCTAAAATATTTTCTTGTCAGACTGTGGATAATGTTTTTTCTATGTTTCTCTGTAATTCACTATTGTTAATGTCTTCGTAAGAAAATTAAATATGCTTCGTCGCTTTATCTTTATGTATTAATTGTGAAGTGCTTAGAATTAAGTCATTGTTTTCTAAATGGCAGTAATGTACTAATGATGTCTGATCTGAAATTTGCATGAACAGTATTATTCGATATATGATATACTTTCTGGTGACATGTAAAGAATCTTTTAGCCTCGTTTTATATGTAACCATAATTTTCTAGATTGTAGAATCAACAACGGTGATTGCAAACCTGACGAAATGTGCGAAATCGTTGACTTAGGATTTGCAAACTCGTCAGTTTGTCGATGTAAAGACGGATCCTACAGAGACAGCAATACATGCAGACCAAGTTAGATTTTTAAGGAAAATTTTAAATGAATTCAATTAATGAACCGACATCTTGCAGGATTTATTCACGGGCATGACGTTGACTCAAAGCATACATACGCAATAAGCATTATTATTATTTATTATTCTGCATGTTAAGATTACTTATACATTACGTGCTTAAGAGCCATGTTAAAAGGGTTTATCTCAATTTATCTTTCGTAATTCATTCATTCCGAAGATTCATATAGCGCCCCTTCAAGGTTACTACTCAGGAGCGCTCCAAATAAAATGTAATATAATAAAAGAACTCTCAGGTTAAGGACTACAACTACTTCGTAACCTATTTTTATATTACGCCCACTCCTTAGCAGCACAAAGGCATATGAATCTTCGCTAGATAGTGCATTGTGAATTATGATTTGCTTACTAAGAGCTGCTTAAAACAGTGTAATTAATAGGCCTATTTTAGAGGATTAGGCTATGCTCTGGTGCGAAAACATATAATATGTAGACCAATGAAAACATAGAACAGGCGCTATACAAACGTCACAAAAACTCTAGCTTCATACTATGCCGGCCACATTAAACAAACAAGAAGTGTTGGAGTTTTATTATTGCATGACTTGTTTCATTAAAATTAGCTCATCTTCACTACGTTGGCTGCTACAAGGGAAACACGACCGAGTATGTTGCTGTAGAACTACCATCAAACGACACATTGACCATCGAATTCTGCATACAGAAATGCAAACAACTAAATAAAACATACTCAATTATTCAGGTATTTTTTATAACTGCTAATATCTGATAACAATTATGCCGTAGTTCTTAAAACGGTTTAATATAATGCACAGGCAGACACTGCATTGCGTAAACCATTTAAAAGTAATATCTTGAATACTGAAATCTTGTAACATAGCCAATTCATTCGTCAAGTCTGAATTAAATATTTGGATGTGTTTGATTTTGAAGGGTGGAGACACATGTTTATGTGGAAATGACTATGGTCGGATTTTAAGAGACAGTGATTGTCAAGTTCCTTGCGCTGGAAACAAACTGCAATACTGTGGTGGACAGAATATGGTAGTGGGCACGTCCATCTACGTGGTTTATTCAGGTGAACAAATCACTACTTACACTGAGCACTTCGGCGGATTTATGTAACCGCCTAGCTTAAGCTGTCATGGTTCTTTATCCAAATTCTTTTACCACTTGAACTAGCTTAGAACATAATTATGCACGTTAATTCATCTGTCGCAGTTATTTCCTCTTGCTCTGTTTGCTTCTCTTACATCTTTTCCATCTCTCCAATCTCATCTAATTTGTTCTTTCCGGTCTGATCAAAATTACCTTCCCTTAGGTCAGTCATTGTCTCTAGTTTATTCGAGTGTTTAACAACATTATGACTGCCAGTACCTTTTACGTCGATCTTACCGTGCCTCATTTAATTTGCATAGTTTATCTCTAGGTAAGTTGTTTCCGCTTACCGACGTTGTGCTATAAGGTAACGAACTACGTTGGTGTCGCCCTCCTTTTCTAGTGAGACTTCAGACCGACACCACTCGAAAGTCATATCGACGGATTTCTTACTTATCTGTAGAGGAGTGCATGTTGAATAAGTAGAAATCAGTATCATCATCATCAGGATCCATGGGCCGAAGGCCCGTAGGTGTCCAACGCTTGCATCAGATCCATGGGCCGAGGCCCGTTTGGAGTCCAATGCTTGCATTTGATTTCATACATATTTTTTCTTTGTTCCTTGATTTTGACCTTTGACCTTCAAATTACCTTGAAGTAACACAAGGTCGTTTCAAGGTCAAAAGGTCAAAATAAATGGAAAATTGCCATAACACAGAATCACCCAAATAAAGCAATAATCTGTGTAATGGTCATTTCCCTTGATTTTGACCTTTGACCTTCAAATGAACTTGTGTTCACCCAATGTCATTGGAAGGTCAAAAGGTCTAAATATAGGGACAACTGTCATTGCACACAATCACCAAAATAAAGAAGCATTTGGCTTAGATGTGGTCACTTTCTAATGATTTTGACCTTTTGACCTTGAAATGACCTTGGATTATTTTAACCTTTAGATACTGTCTTCTCGAATGTATCCCTTATCGGCACACGAAAATTGTTGACAGAATAATTAAAATGTAACAATATTTGTCTGAGCTATGGCTATTTCCTCTGATTTTCCTCTGAAATTGACCTTTTTGACCTTAAAATAACCTTGGGTCGCCTTACATTTAATAGCCTTGTTTCTTATCCCAGGTAGCCCTTATCTAGAAGAGAAATCCAAGAAAGAATTAACTGATTTCAAAAATTATTGGCTGAGATCTGGCCATTATTCTCTGATTTTTGCTAGATTTAATTTCTTATGACCTTGAAATGACCTTGAACGATTCAGAATTTAGAGTCAATATTTTTTTCCCGACATAGCTTTCGTACAAATAAATAGAACAAAGAAAAGTTCATGCAAATCGGACTATTCGTTCATTTATTGTGATAAAAGTGTAAATTGAGAATTGACCCAAGTTCCAAATCCCGAGTCTGAGCGCCTACAGTCCTGTAATTTAAGCAGACTTGTATACGAGACATAAAACTCGAGACCGAGACCGAGACCGAGACAGTGCGTTTCGAGACCGAGACCGAGACCGAGACAGTGGGGTCCGAGACCGAGACCGAGACGAGACACCAGGTCCGAGACACTTCGAGACAGTTCAAAACGAGTGAAATGCACATTGGACCCAAGTCCCGAAACAATTTTTCTCAACTTTTGAAGTCTAATACAAGGGTCAAGTCACTGAAATCAGACGATCACCGGAATTGTATAAACTATAAAGAAATTAAATATTTCAGCCATTCTGAAATCTTCTAAATGATTCTAAAATTTAAACTAACAAAATTCCATATAGGCCATAAGGCCATAGGCCTATTAGCGATTTAGCGACATAAGTCACATCACTCACCTTGAGAAACTAGATGCTGTTAAGAGTTTCGCTTAATAATATGTTGGCTTTACACAAACGACGAACGGCATGCCATTTATTTGGTTTTCATTGATTTCAAACTGCGTGAATGCAAATTTCACGATTTCAGGTTCTTTATGAGATATTTTAAGATATTTGGAAATTTTGGACTGAAAGTGCAAACTTAGGCCTAAGACTGCTTTTTTCAATACTCTTAAATCTTAATATCAGAAACACCATTCGGCACAAGACAATTTTACAGCGCAATACTGTACGAAGTTTCGAACAAAATACAGTTTTTACGAGAACTTTGGAGACCGCTTCTACAAGAGAACAAGACTTTCGCTTCGAGACAGTTTCCAAAAAGACAAGACTTTCGTTTCGAGACAGTTTCCAAAAAGTCGAGAAATGATCTCGAGACCGAGACCGAGACCGAGACAGTGGGGTCCGAGACCGAGACCGAGACCGAGACATCGAAAAACCTGTCTCGAGACGTCTCGAGACCGAGACAGTGTCTCGAGACAATACAACTCTGAATTTAAGGGGGACAAAGGAAACTTTTCGTTGGTCATCGAAAATCCATTTTACACAAATTTAAATACAAAGATTAGATCTGTGCAATATTCGAAAGTGCAGAACAGAATGTAATGGTAGAATATCATTAGTCGCTGTAATTAGACAATTCGGAAAATGTGTTCAAACAATTCTCTGCGCACAGAATAACAAGATGTCTAGGCTTACCCGCACGGCGTCATAATCTGCAGTTAAACTGTGCGCAGTGATGTTCTACTGTTTTATTAATAATATAAACAAAGAGAAATGTCTGTTTGTGTGTTGTCACATCAGCATTCGGGTCATGCACTATGCAGGCTCGAACCTGCGCAGCGGGCGCTCGAACCTGCGCAGCGGGCAAACAATAGACAGCTGTAGGGGCGTGCGAGTCTTGCTTAGCCAGCGATCACCATACACCACTAGATGGCGCTCGAGATGTTGGGAGGGGCTAGTAGACGTTCGAGTCCGGTAGGGGTTGCTCAAGTCTGGCGTATTCAGCGAAACACAGACACCGCTAGATGGTGCTTTCGTTTTACATTTCTATGGTTTGAAGTTATTTCTCTAAAATTTGTTCTAAATGAGCTTTTTACGGTATGCTCACTGATCGCAAGATTGGGATTTAATTTGATCGACTTTGCATCGCCGTCTAAACTCTTTCGTTTGTTCTTCAATATATTAAATCCTTATAAAAATATCTCTGTACCAACTTATATGATTTGAATTGATTCATTGGCGTTTGTAAATAGCGCATCTTACGACATTCTCACTAATCGCAAGATTAGGATTGAATTGATCGACTTTGCGTCACCGACTATTACAGGTCCTTGTTTGTTCCTTCGTATATTAAATCCTCGTCGAAGTGGTTCTTTGATAATTTATATGGCTTGACTTGATTTATTGCAGTTTTGGAAATAGTGTTATGTAACTGAAACCGACAATTTCAAAGACGCGTTAGGGTCTATGAATAAATGAATTGCCGCTTTGTAAATAGTTTCATGTCACTTAAACTGAAGACATGGTTAACTCATCGATTCGGTACATGGCAGCATTTTTCGCAAAACTCGAATACAATTCACCGTCTTAGGACGGGCAAACATCTAATTATATTATAATTTAATTTGTAACACGCACACGGTCACACCAAAATGCGAATATGAGGCGCAGATAGTTAGCCACCAGGAGAAGATGCAGTCAGATATCGAAGTGTTTGAAAGCGAAGAGAAATAGTAAGCTTTGATCCGCTTTTGAAGAAAATAAGTGAATTTGAGCTATGAAGAGTGGCAGTCGATTCCATTCCTACATCGTGGCTCAGCTAAAAGACCGGTACCTGATGATCGCAGGCAATGAGAAAGGATATAAGAAGTCAGCGGTGAATGAATTTAGAGAGTTGTAATTGTAATTGTAATTGTAATTACGACGATTTATATAGCGTTGTTGGTAGCAAGCTACTTCTAGAACGCTTAACAAAACTGTCTACTGTCAGCGCAAATGTTAGTGCAAATGTTAGTGCTCGTGATTAACTAATAAATGCATTTTAACTGTTTTTTTAAAAAGCGATAGGCTTTTGGTTTCCTGGATGGGTGCAGGAAGACTGTTCCAGGCACGTGGACCAGCGACCCGAAAGGCTCGATCACCCGCTTTGGTTTTAGTGGCTGGCACAAAAACATCAGCGGACTTTGATGATCGCAGCGGTGACCTATTTACATCGTCCGAAAGGGGCCTGATCTTGTCTGCCTGGGGCGCAGTTGTTCATACATTAATGAACCAGGATGCAGAGTTTGAACTTGATGCGCTCGCCTACTCTCAGCCACTGAAGCTCGTTTTGTATCGCGGTTGAAATGTGGTCGAACTTTTTAAGTTGCAATACCAGACGAGCAGCAGCGTTGATGACAGCCTGAAGCCGAATGATACTGCGCTGTGGCAAGCCGGCAAAGGCCACATTGCAGTAATCAATTCGGCTCAGGATTAGACTTTGCACGAGATGCGAGTCGCATCCTGCGTGAGGGACCGAGACACGGACCTCAGCTGTCTTAGGATGCTGAAACTGGTCCTCACAAGTCCCGTGATGTGTGTGGTCATTGATAGGTCGCTGTCGAGGATAAGACCGAGATTGCGGACCTCGTTCTTCGGCTCGACAACATCCGCACCGATGACGAAAGGACTGCGATCTAGTCTTTCCACTCTGCCTGAGGACGAACACCAGATGAATTCTGATTTGGATGAATTCAACTGCAATCGATTGCATTTCATCCAGTCAGCAATGTCACTGATGCAGCTCACTGAGACGGACCGCAGATGCTGGACTTCGGTGGAAACAGGACGGCAGAAGCCATAGACTTGTGAGTCATCCGCGTAGAGATGACCATGCAGACTATGTTTGGATATTATGGATAGGATGTCGGCAGTGTAAAGGAGGAAAAGAATGGGTCCCAGGACTGAACCTTGAGGAACGCCACAGGTAAGGATAGTCGCTGTGGAAGAGGAGCCGGCATTGCTGTCTGCCACTCAGGTAGGACGTCATCCACTCCAGCGCAGTGGATGACATGCCAAAAGATAGAGAGGTGTGCTGGTGTTGAGGACTCTATAGGTCAGACAGGCCAATTTAAATTTTATTCTGAATTCAACAGAAAATTATTGCAGCTGATGGAGCAGGATTGAGGAAATTGTTCGTAGTTGAACACGTAGCACTACGCGAGCTAAGGAGTTTTGGATGCGTTGCGGAGGCAAGGAAACAGGCTATGGTTTGCGACATAATTATTCTTAGTCAGAGCCGACCTGATATGACAGAAACAAGATTTACAAAGGTTGGTTATGTGCGGTCTGAATCTAATCTTTCTGTCCAGGCTTACCCCAAGTATTTTGACAGTATCTGGTAGTGGCGCTGCCGTGTCTGCGAAGTCGATGCTATAAAGTGAAGAGAGAGCGCAGTCGTTGGCGTGAAGCGAACAGAATTGCCTCACACCTGTCTGTCAGTGTCTGTGTTTATGGCTAAACCACCGAAACAGAGCCATTCATACAAAGATGAGAGGCACTCCTCAAGTTTTAGTTTACCAGACTGATCGGTATGTGAAAGAGCAATACGGAGATGAGTATAATCCGCGTACTGTTGTAGTTGGACTCCAAAGTGATTAGCTATACGATTGATTGGGGAAGTAAAGACTGTAAATAATAATTGTCCGAAGACAGATCCATGTGGCACTCCAGACAGTGCAAACAGTGGGCTCAGACTGAACTATACTGACGCCCATCTGCTGATTACGGTCATCCAGGTAAGAAGCTAACCAGTTTAAGGCAGTCCCGGACATGCCGAAGCTTTTGGCGAGTCTTTATAGGAGTAACTGGCGGTCTATGGTGTCGAAGGCTGCACTGAGGTCAGGGCATAGTGATATGCAGACTTTTCCATTGTCAATAGACGAAAAGATGTCATCCAGTGTATAGACGAGAGCAGTTTAAGTAGAATAGCTTGTCAGTAACTTGCGATTGATGTGTTACTTTATTCGAAGCAATTTCAGTTGACTGAATCACAAGTCATAGGAACCCAGTTTAGGTCACAATGACACGGGTCATATCCTTAACGTAATGAGTGCATTGGGCGTATATTAACAAAAATTAGACTGCTATTATGGTGTTGGACGTAATTATATCGACTAAATAACATGTCCCTTTAAAAATTGAGCTTGTGGTATTTTCTTTATCTATCTTGAAATAACTATACCGTATTCTACTATTTTACAAGCACGTATTAAGGCAAACTGGATGAAATGATATAGCTCTATGACAAGAAGTATATTTTCTTGATTGAATAGCAACACGGTTTTTACGGCAGTACATTGGCTGCTATAGAGACGCACCTAGTAGAGCAATGAATAAATTGGCTTGGGTGAATGAAAGAAACAATACAATAGAATCCTGTACAAGACACTGTGCCTCTTATATCTACACGTATGCTGGACTACAGGTAACCTCGATATTTTCTTATATGGCATATTTTGTCAATTTTTCCTGCAAAAAATGCGTTTCAATGAATGTCGGAATTGATTTATGTTGCTGCATTTGCAACAATAATTGTAATCACGAAGCGCATCTTCCCAAGAAAGTCCGCAAGGTTTCACCAAAACTGTAGCTTTCATTTCTGTAGGCCTATCTCTGCAGTTATAATTCCTGCGTGAAGAACCAAGTCTAGAAACAAATTTTGTAAGCACATTTTCCCACATTTCAATAATTCCAATAGTTGTTGCTGATTATAATTGACGGTTTTTCAACTTTTCAATATTGTTTGTTTCTGTAAAAGCATTTTCATTGAAGTGGAGAACCACGAAGCGCGTGTTTTCATATGTATTTATGCATTCTGATACTTTAAAACACCTTTTGAAAACATGTTTTCCATAGGCCTAAGAGTTAACCATAGACCCGTGTGGATTATTGCTATCAAAACTGCACTTCAATGCAGCCAGTGAAAATACCTCGTTGAAACTCATCCCAATAGCGCCTTCATTTATTGCAAAAATCATACAGATATAAAACGGCTTTCTTGAAAAATGGCATTAATTTTTGGTTTTATTTACTGTGGAATTTATCATAGAATGTTTCAGTTCGATTTATTGCGCGATATCAATTCTCACCGTCGCGTTGCTCGATGTTAACAGTAAACTTAAGTAAACGGATAATTAAACATGGCATGGCAGTGATCAAGTCTGCGTTTCAGTGATATTTTCTTTTTATTTCGAATTTCTCGTGTTTTGTCCCTTTTTGTCGCCAACGAGCGTAGAATGATCGTCAATTCTGACTGCTTCAAATGTAAAAACGGAATAGATTCTCAGCTGGCTACTGTCGGGCTTCAGATCTGTGTAAGCAATTACAAGCTGGATATCTCCAATTCAGTAAAGTGATGATGGAGAGTCTGAATTCGTGTCGTCCGTAAATTATTACGAAAAGATTCAAAGGGGTTCCAATTGACCAACCGTCCACGAATGTCGGGCAGCATAGATATTCGTTTTGAAAGATACACGGGTGCTGCTACTTCTTCCATCTTTGAGGACCACTGGATGGTAAGCATGTCCTCAGCAGCGGACCACTTCCCTGTCTCCGGTCTCATCCTCGATGCCAAGAGGTCCTGCAGCTTAGAACATATACTCAGCTATTATTGAGGATGGGAATCCGTTGTTTGGGCTGCGGTTGGAAACCGGAACTGATGTCTTCTATTTATCTGAGCATTAAATGATCTTTGACATAATTAGACTGGCATAAATCGTTCTTCTATTGCCTCGTTAGCATAGATAGCACCAATAATTAGTTTTTTCTTGAAGCAGCGCTATACATATTAGGCCTATTGGCTACAATTACAATTACTATCATTGCCTAATTTTAAATTGACCATTGTAGTACAGTTTCGGTTGCTTCTGTGGAAATTCCTACGATAGATACGGTCCATTACCTGAATCCAGCTGTAATATGAAGTGTTCTGGCAATACTAGCCAAATCTGTGGAGGAGCCTGGGCAAACAGTGTGTACACAGGTCAGTTCATACAAGTACAAATCTCCAATAAATGTTTCTCTGCATGTTGACCCACATTTGCACTGTTAAAAAGCATTGAAATGAGCAACTTGTAAAATACAGAATATCTAGAATAGCATGCTTTCATAAATAGAATTTAAGCCAAGTGACGCTTTGTTGTATTATTTAGTATTTCATTGTAGGTAGCAATTCGAATTTTCAAGCAACGGAATTACCTGTTTATCATGTCTATCACAAATACACTGTTGTTTGCTAAATACTGGCAATCTTTGTATGTTTATCACACTCATATATATATATAAATATATATATATATTTTATATAAGTATATACATATATATAGTTGTGACCATATCTGGGAAAAGGGACCTAAAGTGAGGTACTAGTTTCTGAGTTACAGCCCGTTTTAGATAGTCAGTTGTATATTATTTTTATTATCTTCTGCGATACTTCAGAATTGTTGTAAGTGCTAATAAATGATTTCTGGCATTAAATTGCAATGTATTCTTGTGCTTTCCGGCGGTTCGAGTGCAACGCAAATCAGCTGATCACTCTCACATATCCCGTGCTGTCGCACTAGATGACCTGCTCTCGCATTTGCAGCCGCATGCCAACCCAAAACAACCATACACTGCACCCATCCGTGCAGAAAAGCAACCGCTTACCACGCCCTTCCCCAAACAATCCCAATAAAGTCAGCTGATAATCTCGAGTTCTGATCATCTCAGCGGCCATGTCGGTCAATGATCGAAAGCTGCGTCATTTCGACGGATAATTTTGTCTTAATGTTGAATTTTCTAAGTAGTAGTTGGAGTTTACTGGAGCTAAGTTTTGTTTTCCAACTTTCTCGCTGTTTTTATCAAATTTGACATGACTCCTTCTGATGTGTGATCGAGTATGGAATATACGGACCGTTAAGGGTGTCCAGAAAAATGATACATTACAGAAACCAACCATTCCCTATTTTTTCCCATTATTTTATTCATATCATTTTTGTCTAGAAATGTTTTTTACAGAATTTAAAAAAGTTATCCTGAGGTCCCTCAAAGCCCCCGAACACACCTTACAAAAGCTCCCATAACCGAAGGCGCCCATGCTTTTGTCTTGGAACTTGGGTCCATTGTCGATTTACTCTTTTTATCAAGAAAAATTAAAGAGGAGTCTAATTTGGATGAAGTTTTACTGTTTGTTTGTCTCGATGAGATCTATATTTTTATAAAATATAGGTACTAAATTCATGGTCATTCAAGGTCATTTCAAGGTCAGAAGAAAGAAAATCTAACAAAAATCGAAGAAAAATGATAAGATCTCAGCCAATAATTGTTGAAATTGGTTAATTCTTTCTTGCATTTCTCGTCTTGATAAGGGCTACCTGTGATAAGAAAAAAGGATACCAAATGTAAGACGATCAAAAGTTATTTAAAAACAAAAAATGTAAATTTTAGAAAAAAAATCATGGTCTGAAATTGACCTTTTTGTCTTTAAAATAACTGTTAAGTAAGGTGCGTTCGGGGCTTTGAGGGACCTCAGGATAACATTTTTTTTAAAATTCTGTAAAAATACTTCTAGACAATATATGAATAGGATAATAGGAAAAAATAGGGAATGGTTGGTTTCTACGTTGTATCATTTGTCTGGACACCCCTAACGGACCGTGTACACCGACCACAGCTGCGTGTTTTCGTCTCGGCAGAGGACGACTAACGCGGATCATAAGAGTGGCATCGGCCTTTAGTCACTGGTAGCACTTCAATCTACCGGCACATATGCGGTGAATGGCTTTTCCACGTGCACCCTGCGCCTCGATGAATTATCTGGACGTGCGTCATCTTCTAACAATGCGGACCTGCTCGGCGGCAACGTCATCGTGTACT
Organism: Aporrectodea caliginosa; assembly: GCA_020284085.1. Taxonomy (NCBI): domain Eukaryota; kingdom Metazoa; phylum Annelida; class Clitellata; order Crassiclitellata; family Lumbricidae; genus Aporrectodea; species Aporrectodea caliginosa. The sequence continues at coordinate 555,979 of JACEVL010000394.1, forward strand.
GCGAGCGCTGTCACGTGTTGTCTGTCCACGCTATCGACGCAGCTTGTTGCAGAGCTTTGAACATTAATACCATCTTGTCAACTGTCGACAGGAATCTGTTGGTTGGCTCCACGTGTGTGCGTTGGCCCGCCACTGATAACTCTTCTAGTTTAGTGCGCATTGCTTTGCAAAGTGATGTCATAGTCTAGGTTCAAATTATATTGAACATCATAAAATTATAGGCTATCGTAGAGATCGCCTCTGCTTAGGAAACTCAAAGGCCCGTCATAATTGTTATGTAATGTTGTTGCGACAATTCATTATAGGATAGTCGGTAGTGATCTTCTTCTAGGGAGACTAGGGTGTTTCACAATTTCAACTTTCAGCGAAAATGCTACAAGTTGCCTAGTAAATAGCATTAGAAGTGTGTTGTAAAAATGACTGTGGAGGTTATGCCTTCTTAAGTAGATGCAGGAAGACTGTTCCAGGCACGCGGGCCAACGACCCGATATATTATAGTTCTCAAAATGTTAGTCTTTTAGCTGCTAACATGAGCTCTTCGGTAGACGCTCTTAATACTATTAGAGCTCTGACGAAGTCTTAGGTTTCATAGATAGGCTATTCGGAAAGATAAAGGCCAAGCCCAACACAAACTGTCGGCGATTGGTGCATGGCTTGTTCTCTATAGTGGGGTCCCGTAGCTGAAAAATATTTCACATCTGGCAACCAACGCGCCCCTTTGGTTCCAGATAGTACATGGGTAGACGAGTCCAAAAAGCCCGGGACACAAGTTTTCACGGCCCTCTAGCGGCTGTGGCAGCCATTTTTCAAAATGGCCGACCAAAATACATATTGTTCAATATCTCAGCTTCTCCTTCACTTAGAATCGTGATTTTGGTGTCTAAACATACATATTTATGGGCAAGGATTCCATCGGAACTAATTGCAAACACCTATCTAAACGAAATTGGCAGCCATTTTCCAAAATGGCCGACCGAAATATAACTTTGTCAATATCTCAGCTTCTAGTTCACTTAGAATCGTGATCTTGGTGTCTAAACATACATAGTTAGGGGCAAGGATTCCAGTAGAACTAATTGCAAGCACTTATTCACACGAAATTGGCAGCCATCTTCCAAAATGGCCGACCGAAATATAACTTTGTCAATATTTCAGCTTCTGGTACACTTGGAATAATGATCTTGGTGTCTAAACATACATATTTAGGGGCAGGAATTGCAATAGAACTAATTTCAAACACTTATCTACACGAATGTGGCAGCCATTTTCCAAAATGGCCGACCAAACTAAAATGTTGTCAACATCTCAGCTTCTAGTTCACTTAGAATCGTGATCATGGTGTCTAAACATACATAGTTAGGGGCAAGGATTCCAGTAGAACTAATTGCAAGCACTTATCCACACGAAATTGGCAGCCATCTTCCAAAATGGCCGACCAAAATATAACTTTGTCAATATTTCAGCTTCTGGTAAACTTAGAATTGTGATCTTGGTGTCTAAACATACATATGTAGGAGCAGGAATTGCAATAGAACTAGTTAGGGGCAAGGATTCCAGCAGAACTAATTGCAAGCACTTATCTACATGAGATTTGCAGCCAGCGACGTCATTTGGGGAGGTGTGGATTCCTGCATAGTTTGAAAATAATCTGTGATAGGCTCATGGCGCGTCAACTATACGTATACTATAATTCAATCTAATTCATTTCACCATACTATTCTTGAGATAGACAGACAGACGGACAGACAGACAGGCAGAGCGAGAGAGAGAGAGATACACAACCTCGTGCACGTCATTCATGGTCACACAGACCTCTACACAGACAGAGACCAGTACACTGTACAGCAGCTTTCACACATTGTCACTGTCCCGTACAGCCCTTCTCGCAGTCACATATGAGCTGTTCATGACAGGCATGAGACGCTTCGGAAAGTGTGATCCACTTCACTTCTTAGCTTCCTTCGATCGTTTGCAGCCACCCCCAGTCACAGGGACATGGTAGTTTGGGAACAGCTATGAACATCTGTGCCCAGACATGATCTGCCTGGTAGTCAGCTCTCTTTGTGTGTTTCACAAGTGCAGCTTGAGTCGGTAGAAGGCCATCCGCTGGTCTGCCTTTCTGTGAAAACAGATACTTCCGTTCCTCATTCACCTTCTCGTCACTGCTGGTACGGTCATTGTCCTTGACAGCACACTCACCTTCTCAGAACACATCAAGAATCTCACCCGTTCCTGCTACTTTCCACCTGAGTCTTCTCCTCGGTCTTTACGTCTATAGTCCATGCCTTCATCTGCTCTCGCATTGATTACTGCAACGCTCTTTGTAGGCCTTCCTATAGTGCGCCTATCCCCTCTTCAATCTGCGCTTAATGCGGCAGCCAAGCTGATAGCCCGACTGCCCCGCTTCTCGCACATCTCCTCCTATATGTTGGAACATCTTCACTGGCTCCCTCTCACTGCTAGTATCTAGCTTAAGGTTCTCATGCTCATCTACCGGTCTTACTCTGCCTAGTTCCCAAGTATCTCTGTCGCCTCATTCGCCGGCCTATCTCCGCCACCTCTCACCGTCCGCTTCGCTCACTTGATCGCCTTGACCTTCTTGTCCCACGAGCGAAGACTGCTATGGCTAAATCTCGAGCTTTTACCTTCATTGGCCCTTCACTATGGAACCAACTCCCTGCATAACTCGTTCTTTGATATATTATCCGATGCTCCAGGTGCTTCCTTTCTCTGTCTTAAGACCACTCTTTTTGCTCGGGGTCTTTCGCACTGGGAGCGCCTCTGATTTGTGTTCACTGTGAGAGGCGCTTTATAAAGTTATAAATACAATACGATACAATACTGTGTTAAATCCGCTAATTGCGTGCAGGAAGGGCGTGACTGTAGCACTTCTCTGGGTCAAGAGCACGTGCCATCTCATGGGTTGGTAGGTATCTGAAGCTTTGCCTAATTGGCAAAACCAACCCACAGTTCGTCATGCTGAGCTGCTCAACTGCTGGTATGGCTAACACCAACACGTCAACTGTGCATATGATCACTTTACGATAGTCATGCATGTTTGGAGACATGCAGGAAAATCCTTATATCAGCTTCCTCCTGAGTACAAGGAGCAAATCCATTTGTGTCCCTTGGCTGAGTACAGAGCACGTCCTTGTGGTGTGTGGTCATAATCTGTCTTTCTGTTTCTATTTCAAGTTTTCCTATTTACAGACTCAAGAAATAAAACAACTTTGACTTGTTTTCGTCGTAACTAAGAAATTCCTGCCAGTTTCTAGGTAGAGCATCAGAAGATTCAATGTGCCGGTGGATTCCATTACCCGTCACACTGAGTGTGTAATACTGTGTATGTCTTCAAGCTGTCATGCACACAGTCATCCCATACCACACCTACCCCATACACATGCTCTAGCTGTCTTGTGATGTAGGACAAGAAAATATGGGAGGCATAATCTGAGAAGGTGGACGCAGTGCCAGGCTTGAGGATGTTGACTTTGACTGCTCCATCCAGTATAGCAGCATCAACAGTATACGTACACTCAGTTAAGGGCCTGGGTGGATAACTGCGATGGCATCATCTTTTGAAGTGGGATCCAGCCCTTCTATAGGCAGCTCACTATGTCTGACTTGGTTCCTAGCCGCAATTTGCCAATATTCGAGAGTGATGGTGCAAAGAATTCGTTCAATTCTCCTTCACGAGTCTGATAGGAGATATACAATCTGGAGCATAGTGAACAGTCACTCATCACATATGACAACGTTTGCTTTACTTGTGACTTGTTCGGTACATGTGGACGACTGAAGAGAGGTAGGCTAAGTTGTTTCGTTTGATTGGGTCATTGACAAATCGCGATTGGGTAACAAGACGTTCGTTGAGAAATGTTTCATACTACTTTTGTCCAGTTTTCTCAAGGTTCCGCATTGTGTTGATCACTGTTGTATCAGCCAGATATTTGGTGTCCAGGACAAGTAGGTCGATCATTTATGTAATCGATGAATGGGTTTCCCAACTCCTCAATCACATTGCATGCTGACAGCCTTTACGTGGTTGAAAAATGTAACCTGCGTGCTTTTTGTCTGCTCTTGATGTCAAAGATCAGATCCATTTCTGGTTTCTTTATCGATGCCTGGAACTCTTCGATCTTTGGTCCAGACACGATTCATCGTGCGGTTGTAGGGCTTGTGGGTTCTGTGTGAGGCCTTACAGCACCTCCGTCATCCTTCACACAGGCGTTGTTCCGCTCACGGGCTTAGTCTATGGCAATATTGGAGAATTCATGCCCCGTTTTCTTCACTGTGAAGTTGCCACGCAGAAATTCATTGTACACAGCAGGATAGGTGTTTGCTATTACTTCACTTGGAATCCTTACCCCTAAATATGTACGTTTAGACAACAAGATCACGATTCCAAGTGAACTAGAAGCCAAGATATTGACACAGTTTCATTCTGGTCATTTCGGCCATTTTGGAAAATGGCTACCAATTTCGTGTAGATAAGTGTTTGCAATTAGTTCTGTTGCAATTCCTGCTCCTAAATATGTATGTTTAGACACCAAGATCACAATTCGAAGTTTACCAGAAGCTGAAATATTGACAAAGTTATATTTTGGTCGGCCATTTTGGAAGATGGCTGCCAATTTCGTGTGGATAAGTGCTGGCAATTAGTTCTACTGGAATCCTTGCCCCTAACTATGTATGTTTAGACACCAAGATCACGATTCTAAGTGAACTAGAAGCTGAGATATTGACAAAATTTTAGTTTGGTCGGCCATTTTGGAAAATGGCTGCCAATTTCGTGTAGATAAGTGTTTGAAATTAGTTCTATTGCAATTCCTGCCCCTAAATATGTATGTTTAGACACCAAGATCACTATTCCAAGTGTACCTGAAGCTGAAATATTGACAAAGGTATATTTTGGTCGGCCATTTTGGAAAATGGCTGCCAATTTCGTTTAGATAGGTGTTTGCAATTAGTTCCGATGGAATCCCTGCCCATAAATATGTATGTTTAAACACCAAAATCACGATTCTAAGTGAAGGAGAAGCTGAGATATTGAACAATATGTATTTTGGTCGGCCATTTTGAAAAATGGCTGCCAAAGCCGCTAGAGGGCCGTGAAAACTTGTGTCCCGGGCTTTTTGGACTCGTCTACCCATGTACTATCTGGAACCGAAGGGGCGCGTTGGTTGCCAGATGTGAAATGTTTTGTCAATATTGGCAGCTACGGGACCCCACTACTAATGTTATTGTACTTTCTTCATGCCAAATCGTCTTACTACTAACGCCTCCTAATAGAATTTTGGCTAAGTCTCGCAGTATTAATTTGCCAGTACAAACACAATGTTAACACATAGATAAGAAATTTCAGACCAAAATATTGTACGCTGTATTATTCGATTCTGTGTTATTTAGTGAACGACATCTTCTGGTGCTCAAGTCATACAGACTGCAAATGGAATGAGGCATGCAACGTTATTGACTTGAATTACATGAATGTTTCACGATGTCGATGCAAACAAGGTTTCCATAGAACGAGCACATGGGGATCCTGCACAGGTAAGCTACACATAAACGAAAGTGCGAAAGTTTAGCTAATACCGCACAGAACTGTCCATTGAGCTTATATTCCTGCCACATTAGAAATGTGATCTGAGTTTTTTTTGCTCCACGTGCACTTTCTACACAACTATCAGAAATTAATAATACATTGACCGTATACGCGGGTCACCCGCTATCATACGCCGAGGCTGTGAAAACTGAATTTGCTAACTTAATTCCGATGGTTACCTCTTTGTAAAAGGTTTATTTAACAGTTTAACTTCAGAAGCTTCTCTTCGTCTTTTCGAAATATAAATATAATAGTTGCTCAACCTTTGTCTTAGGTTATTAACTCGAAGAAAGCAAAGTGCAAAAGCCTACCATGATAAGAACTTTAAGTTCGTAATTGTTACTTTATTATTTTACAAATACTTGAAACTTTGATAAGAGATAAGAAAAGTTTAATGACGATCGTTCGCTTTATGCAATCATGCAACTCTGTATCGCCGATAGAACAGAAACACAGCAAAATGATTATCTGCCGATTGCGAGTTTGAGCTTGCTTAGTAGACTCCATTTATTCACCCTGAGCAAGTTGTTCACGCACACTTATTTCTGTCACAAAACGTATATTTTGGTTCCGGAATATACCAGAAAGTAAACGGCAAGTCCCGCTATGGCCTAACGTGTGCCCATAACCTTGTCCATTTTGTAATGTAATGTAATGTAATGTAACAAAACATTTATAAAGCGCCACTTAAGAGTCTCTCAGAAGCGCTCAACACGTGGCCATCAAACAGCTGAAAAAAATGCGTCTTTAAGAGTTTAGAGAAAACCATATAGCCGCGTGCAGCACGCACAGACGGCGGAAGAGCGTTCCAGATCCGTTGCGCCGCAATCGAGAAGTCCCGACGAGCACTGGTGGTGGTTCGAAACGAAGGTATCATCAAGTCATTTCGCGAGGCAGACCGGAGAGCCCGCCGACCAGTTTGAGTGCCAACTGGAAGGCACAGTTCAGCAATGTAGTCCGGAGCAGTATCAGTCGTAGCCTTCCAAACCAGCGTAGCAATTTTGAATTGCACACGATCAGCAACTGGAAGCCAGTGGGTCTCACGTCGCATGTAGTCATATATTATGTGCGAATATCTCGGTAGATCATCCAGAAGTCTGGCTGCTGCATTCTTTTACGGCTAAAAGACTGACGAGTGGAAAATGAGCGCATCCCCCACTATCCAATACAGATATATATATGAAACTGTTTCTACAAATTATTAAAATAGAGCTATATATTAGACGTATTTAGTTGTAACGCATGACTGCTTCCATGTGTTGCGCTTTTTACTGGTGAACCTTTACCCCGTTGAGAGTAGGCCTATTTTTGGAAGTTCATATTTTGATCGGATCAATTCTATGGAATTCCATAATAGGCCTACTGAACAGAACATCAGTCGATAATCGCTTATTAAAGCGAAATCGTGCTTGAAAAGAAAAAAAATGCGTTGAGAGTTAATGTGCTGTATTTCTTTGAAGCCGTTCGAAATGCTCGTGAACTGAAATGTGCCGCATTTCTAGCCGGACAAATGCTAGCTAACGGAAATTCGGATACATCATATTTTCCCATACACTTTCCGAAGTCAAATACGAAAATTCAATTTTTATTTTACGCTTCATTATAACATAGACTTAGAGACATTTCATGCTACTTTAATCACACTTCCAGTTTTACAATGATAAACTCTTTTTCAGGATACATCATTACATATTTAATTTTATGATTTGTCGCAGATGATGATGAATGTCAGTCTGGTGAATCGACGTGTAATCCAACATCAGAAAACTGCGTCAATAGCATTGGCAGTTACATATGTGAATGCAAGGATGGTTTCGTAAATGTGTCTGGAAAATGCGATGGTAGGTATATATGCGACCGAGTGGCCTCAGACTGAGTGATGCTGTTTTTATCTAGAGAGCTACTGTACTTTAGAATAACATGTATGCAACTGGATCAGAGGGGTTGTCCAGAGAGTAATAAACAGGAGACTCAAGTTCTGTTGCAAGGGAGTCCATAGAGAGAATTATGAGTCTGCTTTTATCATTTTTAACTGCAGAGACTAAATAGTTAATTGGAATCGTAATCGTAAACTTCAAATTTCTAAAGCGCCGCTTGAACGTTAAGCGCAGGGCACCAACTTATTCACGAGCGCTGAATCAGAGGGGTTGTCCAGAGAGTAATCAAAAGAAGACCTAAATTCGGTTGCAAGGAATGGACTCCCTTGAGAAGACAGAGAAGCTGCCTATGTGGGTGTCGTTTAGGTCGAGAGAATTGGAAGGCGGAGGATCAGATGAGTCGTGGTAGGAATTCTTGAGAAGTGAAACTTTAGTTTTGAGTGGAAGCCTGAGGGGTGATAGATTTTGGAGCCTGATGCATATGATGGTGGTGGTTGAGTGGCAACGATGACGGAAAATTTGCGGAGGCTATTGTAGGGAGTTGTAGGTTAGTGATATCACTTTGAAGTGGCTCGTCTCTAGAGTGATTTGAGGATGAGTGATGCTTGTGTGGTGTATTGTTAGCTCGAGCTAGTAAGTTTTGGATAAGTTGCAGTCGCTTAATTTGGGTGGATTGTTAGGTTAAACAAAGGAAAATTAAAATAATCGAGCTTGGGTGGACAATGGAGGTAGCAATGGTGGAGGCAGTCTTAAAGTCCGAATGTGCATGAAACAGGAGAGCGAGAGCTTGGAGATGTGTTTAGAGAAGGAGAAATGTGGATCAAAGGTGATATCAAGATTGCGGACCATATTCGCAGATGAAGATGACAGATGAAAAGTTAGTCGGTAGGTCTATTACATGGTCATGGATTTCTTGATTTGATGAGCAGGGTGATGAATTCTGTTTTGGAGGGTTTAAGCAGAAGAGATTGGATGACAATCATTTAACGATTAGGTTAACCAATTTGAGTAATTATGCGATGGAGGTGGAAATTGAGCTTGAGAGAGGTAGGACAAACATCTTGATTTACCAATATAAGACTTTTGAATAACTTAGTTTATTCCACATTTAACATATTTTAGATATAGACGAATGCAAAGACCCTTCGCTCGTGTGTGATATTGAAACAGAGTTTTGCAAAAACACAAATGGCAGCTACATTTGCAATTGTAAGTCTGGATACGAAACAACGACATTTGGCAATTGCACATATATCTTGCTGTTTCACACTAGAGATCATAACGTTCTTACTGGTTTATATGCGCAGGATTTAATATGGTTCAAAGTAATTGTAACAGCTATCGCTTCTGGTATTTCTGACAGTTACCTCTCTCACAGTTCACTGCAATTGTTACAAACTGTGGTTGACTTGAATTCTTCAATAAATGTTCGTTTCTTAGTACATGGAGCGTGAGAAAGTGTAGTGGTCAGCGTGTTTGACTCTCAATCCAGCGGTTGAGAATTCATAGCTACGCTAGTGCAAATATGATATTTTGCGATTTCTATTCGACTAACGCCTCTTAGACTATTATAGTAGGCTATTATACTCGGCTGCAGACTTGTAGCTGTGTTGCTAGGAACGCCTCGGAACACAGACCATTCATACACTGTCAGTATTATAAACATCAGGTTGCGAGGCAGCCTGTTTGACTGCCAGACGTCCTGATACGTTGAGGTTACGGAAATTAAGTCGCTAACATTTCTTACTTATGGCTAACACTCTGACTCAGCTTTGTTATTGTTCTTTATTTTTATCATTTGCCAATGACTGCTGAACCATAGTATGTCGGTAGTTTGTAGAAGTTCATTATAAACATATCGCTCCACATGATGATCTTCATGCTCTGTTTTATTGCAGATGTAGACGAATGCCATCTGGGTAGGTCTTCATCGCCGTGTAATGCAAATTCGGAACACTGCATTAATAGCATTGGCAGTTATACCTGTTCATGCCAAGAAGGCTTCACGCGCACATCTGGCAATTGCGAAGGTAAGGATGTCAATGGGCAAACGATCCCTCATCAATCCATGCAAGCGTTCAAACATAAATTAGTCTATGTAAAATTTGGAACAGAACTTTTACTTGTGCACAACACATAATCGGTTAATACTTTTGGGTGACAAACTATTGAAGGCTGGCTAAGTGAATAAGGTATATTTATTATAGGAGCAAGGCAAGATCTCTCGTATTTGTGAGCTCATGAGGTTTTGATTGATGACAGCTTTCAGACTATTAACCTTACTAACAAAATCCCTATAAAATATGACATGAAACTGTTGGAAATGATACAGGCCTACTGTAGTCGTGCATGTCTAAAATTCCTGACCCAACGTCTAAGTCAGGTATCTCAGCGTAGTAGAAAACACAACAATACTAAGTGGAGCTACAATTAAGTCTAAATGCAAGTCTATCTTTTGGAGTTGCAAGTGGCTACCAAGCCAAATCACTGGGAGTTTATTTGGATTATGCTGGAGATGTTTAGACGACATCCTTGCTGCAAGCGCCTGACACGTCTCAAGCATTTTTTAACAAAGTAGGATGCATCTGCAGCCTGACAGTAAATAATTATTTGCATGAGTATCATCAGCATGATGATGAGCTGCAACCCCAAGGGAGAATAAGCATGGTTTATGACAGCAGTTTAGAGGATATAAGGTAGAAGACCAGAATGGAGCCATGTGACGGTTCAAATGAGGCCAGGAACCAGACCGATAGGGTAAAACCAATATGTAGCACCCGAGTGCAGTCAGACAAGAACGAACTCAACCACTACAGATGACTACCCATTAAACAAGGAATGCTAGGTTAACTGACCCCTGTCTACAACCCCAAAGAAATATGCACTCATGCCTAGGTGCTTAAAGTACATACATGCGATATTGCAATAATTTTGTATTGTCTAGCTAACATTTCTTAACAGAGTACAGTAGCTCGCCTACTATCGGAATAATGTTGGGAACTTTCCTGGCAATCAGTTTGCTGATCAACGCACTCTTTGTAGTCCATCTACGGAACAGTGTCAATTCAACAAATTCAGGTAGGCCTAATTGATTGGTGTGTGCGAACGTGCAAGTAAATCATACTCCTTTAAATTTACTCCTCGTCGCAGTTACAAATGAGCAGCAATCAATTTAGACATCACTTTTTATCAATCGCTATCAAGGTTATTACAATTTGCGCAGTACTAATTTCGAATGCTACTGATAGAAACCTGCTATTAATGAACGTAAAAATTTATGTCATTAATGAAGAGTATAATATAGTTTTCTTGGATTCTCCTTACTCAAATATTAAACAAAATCTACTGTTGGGCTTTCATGATCCATTCAGAACTGTTAAGCGAGATCGCAGATTGTCAAGCAATGACTCTAATCCAACTCGAAGTCCTCGATTAATTAAGCCATTATTCTGATTTTTACAGAAATGCTGTCGAAGTTGTTTGGAAGTGATATCAAACAGAAATTTTGAGTAAATGATAGGTGGATTTTTAAAAACAGTTTCATTAGTTCCAACCTATTACTGTCAAAAGTTTTTGACGTTAAAATAAATGTTTAATAATGTAAGCTATGAGTAGAAATCTCTGCATTCTGTAGGACTACCCTGCCTAAGCAGAACCTTACGTATATATTTTTACAACCAGGTAAATTTACGGCACAGTCTGATCTTCGACCAAGTTGTAGAAACGTATCGGTTCGGCATGAAGTAATATACGATGAGATTGCAGACTTTGTTGACCAGAATAGCGGCTACGAGCACATCAACCCTGAGCAACGCCAAATTGTCCTAAATTCAGCTTCTGAATACGAAGACCTTAAACAGGACGACTATGTGAATGCAGAGTCGTCTATCTGATAATGCTGCGATATTGAAGTAAAAATAAGCAGTTAGATTATAAGTTTTATAGTCAGAATAGCCTGCGTACAAGTGATGCATAAGTATTTAGCATTTTGGTAGCTTTGATAACTGCTTAAGTTAACTTAACCCTAGGGCTACCAAGCTTTTTTTGTAACACGGACTACCAAGGGGGGTGGTTACCACCCCTGGATTTCGTGTTTGGTTTTACATATCATAACTTGTAATACAGCATTGGATTCAGCATTCATTTCTGCACAGAATGGTATATTTAGTTGTACATTATGTGAATGCACCTCGAAATTACATCACTTTTAACAACGGGACCCATTAATTAGCAATATTGTATATTATTGCGTACATTTTGTACTTTTGGATAAACAAATATAAGATTATGTGTGTTTTGAAACTAATATATGTATAAAAGATACAAAAAATCATCTCTACACATGTTTATATAGTATAAATGTGCATCCATACATATATATCCATACATATATATCGGTTTACGTTATAACGCTGTATTCAGCCATTTTCACACAGATTACGCGTATTATTATTTATTTTGATCACTTCCGGTATTCAAAAGACAAAGATGTAGGTATGCAAATGAAGCCCTTCATTCCCTCTAAAGAATGGTATCTTTGTTTCTCTTCCAGGAAGACAAATGAATACGCTACAGACAAAAACTAAGGAAGGAGTCCTTCCATTCAGCCATTTTTCACGCATGTTACGCGTATTATAATTTATTTTGAGCACTTCCGGTTGTCTCAGGTCAACTCAGTGACCATAGAAATGTAGCCCCACATTCCCTCTATAGAATGGTATAATTTGTGTCTCTTAATATTAAATGACGGATAAGATATAGTCGAAAATCTAGGGGGTGGTATCCACCCCCTGGTACCTCAGGTATATTGGGTATAACTTTTGAACGGTGTGAGATATCATCTCACATTTTACCTCAAAACGTGTGCAAATGAACCCCCTACAGCTACCTAAAAGGTCAAATTTTTATTCCATACGGAAAAAGTTTGAGATGAAAAAAACCTAGGGGGTGGCAACCACCCCCTTGGTAGCCCGAGGGTTAAACAAATATTCTAGCTTTTACTCTAGTGAACGTGTAACACATTTTAAGCAGAGAATTTCAAATAACGCGTTGTCTAGACTCTACTTCTAAACTATTATGTGCATTAAGTCTGTACATTATGCGTTTAAATAATAACAATATGCTATAATTATTATATTGGCCTTTAACGATCAGAGTGTACTAAAATTAATGGGAAACGATGAAGTTCGTCTTTAAAGTGATGACTGTGTGCTGCACAAATGCTCCCTACTGTCTTATCTAAACCATTTTTAGTGACGGTATACTAGTCTTGAGAAATGAAAGCTGGGCAGGAATAGGGGCCTAAATATACTAGTCTTGAGAAATGAAAGGGATCTCAGTTTTTGCAAGGACTATATTATATGCAGTGAGTACTAAGAAGGCTAAAATATGTCCGACATCGCTTTTCACAGAATAAATACGCTCAGGTTTTGTCAGCAGGTAAATTTTATAGCTGGAGATTGTGGGCTGTTTCCAACAGTGTTGGTCGAGGATAACAAGCTGTTATATCATAATCTCAATATATTTCCTATGTTAATCGATAAGCATTTGCGCATTATAGATATTCTAGAAATATGTCGGTGGAAAGCATTTGCTTTCGTTTCCTCCAGATAAAATGTTTTGGTTTATCACGGTTCACTGTTTTAATGTAATTTTATGTATTGTATTTTTTATTGTATTCAAACATTTATAAAGCGCCTCTCATAGGGTGAACCATTCAGCATTTCCGAGGCGTTCAGAGGCGCTCCCAGTGCGCAAGGCCAAAGAGAAGAAAAAGGTCTTGAGAAAAGCAAAGATGGAAGAGAGGTTACTAGCTAGAATTCAAGAGCGAGTAGATGGAGACAGCGCTTCCATAGAGAGGGCCAATTGAGGCAAAGGACCGGGACTGAGCCATAGCTGTTCTAGTTTGAGGAACTAGAAGCTCAAGTCTGTTTGATGAGCGTTGTGGGAGGAGGCTGAAAGAGGCTGGAGTAATACATCAGCTAAATATTTTGGGGCAAGACCCCTTTGTGCCTTGAAGACTAAAATGAGGATTTTGAATTTAATGCAAGCAGAGAGAGGAAGCCAGTGCAGTTGTTCAAACATGAAAGTAGAAATGTGAGAGTAACGTGATAGGCGTGCTATTAATCTGGCGGCAGCATTTAGGACCGACTGAAGAGGTGAAAGACGAACCTTAGGAAGACCAATGAGAAGAGAATTGCAGTAATCAATTCGGGAGCATATGAAAGCATGAATCAGAGTGGTGAAAACAGAAGATAGATGATACAGAACGCCGAACAGCCCTAAGACGCCTTAAATGAAAATAAGAAGAACGTGTTAGGTTAGAGATATTATGATCTTTAAAAGAAAGGGTTAGCGTAACACCCAGATTACGTACAGTTGAAGAAAAGGAATAGTTCGGGAAACTTTCCAAGAGGAGAACAAAATCAATCTTCAGAAGGTGTTGGGGGTGCCACACCAAATGCTCTGGGTTTTGGAGGCGTTAAGGCAGAGACGGTTTTATGCCATCCAGGAGTGAAGAGAATTTGAGAGGGATTGAATACGCTCAACTAAGTGCATCTGGGATGAAGGAGACCCATGGACAAATGCTTGTACATCATCTGCAAAGAGATTACCAACAGCTCCAGAGAGTGGGAAAAGATGTAAGACTTGTAGCTTCAAGTCCATGCTTTCGTAGGCTAAAACTATTGTGATGTTGGCATATTTGAACAATTTTTCGACCTCAGAAATAGATATTGTTTATGCTTCCGAGGAAGATTGAGGATTGGAATATATCCCTGAACACTGGATAATGCAATGATTAGTTATTGTTTATAATAGATAGGCCCTAACTAACCACTGACTTTCAGATTTAACTGCTGCGATTTTAATTTGTTATTATCAGCGTTAAAATCTCTGATGAGACATTCGAACAGTGTTTGCTGTATTTTTTTTATTACTTTATGATATCAGCTTCTTGATAAATGTTGAATATAGGGTTCCGATAAATACTAGTCGATACATTTTTCAGTTTACCTTAAGTATGGGTAGACCTCTAGACGAAATTCAACATTCTTCGTTATTCACAATGTAATCTAGTTTTAACAATCTAAATACATATTAATGTTATCTACAAATCGGTGCGTCGATTTGAAACTGCATTCCACAGTCTTGGTAGATTTCTAATAATATTTATGAGTCTATCTGAAACCCCACTTCCTTGGAGCCGAAGGTTGGCTGCACTAGGAAAAACTTCGTAGCATGTGCTTCTGTTCCTTGTCTCCTTCAGAAAATGGTTACTAAACGTTCAGTACATAACAGTGATACTACAAGACAACGTAAAAGCAAAGGAAACGAATCGCTTTTATAAAGATAATATAAAGTCATAATATTTAACTAAGAGAAATTATCGAATAAATTCCTGTCTCTATAAAGAACCAGCGTGCGCTACACTCTTGCCTGAAGTGCTCACGGACCCGTTTCGATTCCAGTAAGGCCCCAGGTTAAGCTCATGCCTTCATTCCCTAGGTGGCAACAAAAGTACAATGAGCTTCCGCCTTGCATGGCTACAACTTTGTTGATTTATTTCTTCTGTAATTTGTGTTCTTGTGAATTGCTTAATTAATCGACATAACTTGTACAATGTACATGTATGTATGTATGTATGTATGTATTTTCGTTTATTCGATCAAAGTTTTGTTGTCAGAACGCAACAAGTGACAATAATTGTTCTAGATGTAGCAGTTATGAAACAGATTTTGCCTAGTAACGTCAGCTGTCTATTATGATTAGTAAATGTTTTTAAACATCATACGAGACAAAAAGTTCTTATTGTCTTTGGCTAGAAGGGCGAATGGATGAGGCCTAGAGCGTAGGTTGTATCTACTCTCCTGCCTAATCGAGCAAAGCCGTCGGAGGACATGTTTCGGATCGCTGATAATTAATTGCCCTTAACAGCAAGTTGTCTGCTTCGCTGGCTGTCGGGCCATGTGGAGGAAGAACCCAGCCATCTTCACCTTCTGGATGAACTTCTCGATGCGATCGCGCTCCTCTCCTTTCATGTAGCCCCACCAGGCCGCGGACGCATACATCAGCCGGGCCACCGTTGTGGCACGCACCACCTTGAATAGGGCCTGTCTAGGCATGCCATGCGCGCGTAGAATTCGCAAGGCATACAAGGAGGAGAACAGGAAGCCAGGATCCGGTCGACATGGTCAGTTACTGTTAGTTTTTCTCCTTATGTTAATTCCTAAGATGTTAATTGAGGTAGCTCTATTTACGCCCGTAACCGAAGGCTGCTCAGAGAGGGGGAAGGCATCTTTTCGCGCACCACCACCATCTCACGGTTAGAGAATGTAGGCCCTAATGCATAAAATTATTAGGAAGTCCTATCAACCATGACATGGTGGCTGCATGATCAAGAACTCACACAGCAATGTTAAGTGTAAAGCTTTTAAGCCTCCCAAAATGTTTAACATTTCAGCACACTACGCAAGCATTTATCACACAACTGCTTAGCACCACAGAATGAAGCCTGTCTATTTATTAGGATGAGTATATAGAAGAGCAATCTCTTAAGCTATCCTGAGTGGCAGCCAAGGATATGAAGGATTAGCAACTGCACTTTCTTAGCCTCGGTATACAAGGGTGGTTGGGCCAGTCCTCTCCCTCACGTTCTTATCTTCGTAATGAGAGTGCACAGTCAGTGTTCTCATTACAGCAGAGTTGGATACAGGGCAGAGGTGAAGCAGAAACCTTGAAACAAATTTCAGCCCTAGCAGAGATTTGAACCCCTGATCTATTGGTTGACAGTCCAGCACACTAACCACTATACCACTGCACACCCTGGGTGGAGTATATAACAACAGTACAATTGTGCACCACACAAAACAAATATAAGAGATTCTGGATTGGCTCAGAGATGAGATCCAGACAGATAGACGTCTGGCACAGTCTTCTCTTGAACTCCACCATAATTATGTTTCTAGCTTCTACCATAAATTAAAGACATGTTTTGCCCAGACAGGCTTGAGAGTTCCTCTTATGAATATCTTGGAGGTGTTGTATAAATCATGTTATTACATTACAATACATCCACAATCTCTGACAACCTCCAAAGCACAACTATTAAACTAGAAGCCAAAAACTTGTAATTGTAAATATGACAATTTCATTATTATCGTCAGTAGCAAGCTACAACCACGTTACATGGTCAACTGGTAGTGCAAATACAAAAGAGTTCTTATCAAGTACAGTTTTAACTGTTTTTTTTTCAAACACAGGTGCGTTTAGCCTCCTGAATAGGCGCAGGAAGACTGTTCCAGTAAGGTGTTGGACAAATCTGCAGAAATCTGTTTCTTTTCAAATATAAAAAGTACTAAGCGGCCACATACTGAATAAAGAACAACCTGTCAACAGCCTTCAGCTGCAGAAAAGGTTGGTTCACAGTGCTTCAGTTGATGAAATGGCAAGTCACAGTTTCTTTAGACAATTCCGTTGTAATGCAGTGCACAGAGAAAGGTTGTTTAGTTGGTGAAATGCTATTGTCTTGTCTGTAAATCAACAAGATGATCCAATCCCCATCCCTATCCCCCTCCCCCATGTCAATAGAAGAGATTTAGATAGATAAGTTGAAAGCAACTACCTGTTGCACTTGCTGCAGTAATTGTGATATGTTTTTGACCAGATCGTTCTGTGAGTGTGTGGCGCCAAGGTCCAGGTCCAGCAAGGCAGAAGTTGCGGAAGGCCGGGCGCTTGTCCTTGACATGGTGGCCACAGCAGCCGATGCTACCTGTGGTACAGAATTACAGATGGTGGCACTCCTGTTGCTCTCTGACTTTTGGGCTGTAACATAAGAAAACCAGCTGTGTGCATTGCCTCCACAATCTTAGATTAGACTGACAAGTTGCGGTCAGGTGGCGATTGTTACTGATGGACTCTTTAAAAAGATCTACCTTCCTTGGCATCTACAAAAGATAAGAATTTAAATTCTTTACAGTTTGAAAAGTGGTTGAAATTATTGTTCATAGTATAGTGCTAACGAATACAATTATACGAATAAGAAAAGATGTACAGTGTACACTCACCGTAACCGATGCGATAGCAGGTATTGTAGTCATCTTGTCCTGCTTAAAGAGGTCGACTTGCAATTGAGTCATGTATTCATTTGATTGAAGCTTGTGATTTCCGAGCGATTCATGCTTAAACACATACTTTTATATCATATAATATGGTGGCCTCTAGCCTTTTGAATAACAACCAATGGTTTCGGGTGGGTCTTGCCCGTCTGCGTAGAAGCTATGCAGATGAGTTTGGGCTTACAAAGCACAGAGTGGGGTGGGGCTTGTCCCTAACCCTAGAGCGGATGACTCACTTTGACCCTGACACGTGGTTGCCGCTCTCAGATGCATTGTGTAAATCTGTCCTAAAACATGAAGTGGGGTGAACTGTCCTAAAGCATGAAGTACTCATATATACTGTAATTATCTCACTGACACACGTCTCCCGCGGCGATATAGTCATTAGCGCGTGGTCGGTGAGCAATTAGTGCCTAATCCCTCATACATCTGGATGGCCCCTGGGCGTTTTCCGTCGGTCGGTCCGTGGACGATGGTCATCATCGGCAGATCGTCGGCCGAGAATCAGGTTGTTCTAACTGAAAGAATGTTGTTTTCGAGAAAACGGCAGAAGTATCTTTGTACAGCAAAATTATACATTCAAGTAGCGAGTAAGCTATCAATAAATAGCTCTGGAGAATCAGCATTTTTCAGCCACAATGTTGCCTATGTTATTTTTGTTGTTTATTTAAATTTTTTCAACTTTGGAGTTATAGTTTGAGATAGAACAACATAGCGCTCAATGCCTGGCTAAAAATAGGGTCGGCCGCGTTTCAACGTGGACATAGAACAAGCTAGTCCGTAAACATACTGTCAAAATGGAAATAGAACACTATAATTCTGGGTGTTTTTGGTACTTCCGAAATGCCTATGAATGTTCTAACTTCATGTGGGGATAGAGCAAGCTGCGCCAAATTCAACGTTATCAAAATGTCCCAAAACATAAAAAGTGGAGTTAGAACAACCTGATTCTCGGCCGACGAGATGATAAAGTCATTAGCGCAGTAGGCGAGCTGTTAATGTCTAATCCATCATACATCTATACCCCAGGGCATATGTCCGTCAATCGGCTCTTTAATCACTACTAACTTCTATTTATGCAAGAATTCTTCCATCAGTCCTACTCTATTTAAGCTAGAATCATTTTAATCTATCCAACTTCTCTTTAAGCAAGCCTTATTTTCATCAGTCCAACTTCTATTCCACCGAATAGCCTATAATATTCAACGCTAAACCCCGGTTTTAAAAATTGGCGAAATTTTAAAAAGCTAAATCTATTACCTTGATGCGTGTATGTGCTCACTTGAAAAGGGCAACTTAATACAATTTGTGCAATAATTATTCATTGACAAACGGTAGGCTATATTAAGTTGCCGTCTTTACACATGAGCACAAACATTAATAGCGTATTCAATTAATAATTAATACACAAATTAAATAAATCGAATTGGGAAATGGTTAGTTTATCATTCAAATGGATAGTAATAGTACAGCCTTATAGTCTTTGCTGCGCGCTTTTGTCTTGCGCGCTAAGGATGGGGTGCCATTAGATATATCAGAAGTTGTTTAGGCCACAATGTTGTGATCTAACCTTGTGGCCTGAAAATGTATTATAGGCATACTAGAAATTGGTGTCTATAAGCGTGCAAGAACCACGGCATGCAAATTCATGGCCCAATTTTGCATGCTAAAAGTAGGTTTAGGCCAAAATTGTATTACTAAAATTCAGGTAATATTATAACAGATTTTATATCGTTATTTGATATAAAAAAATGATTTTGGAGCGGTAATTGTTGAAGGCTGCCGACGTAGCGATAGCACATACAAGTTTGAGACACACATCCGTACACTGAAGCCGTACCACACACTTGATAAGCAGCTCATTATGTGGTAGACATACTCACAAGTCGCCTGCATTATCAGTTGGCTGTCCTAGTAAGAGTGAAATTATTAGATTACTACTTTGAGACCTTGAAGGCTGTGAAGACTTTACAGAGTAGGCCTACTAAGCTCCCACATGACCACGGCCATTATTATTGCACAGAGGATAAGCTTGTACGATTAAATTTTTATTTTGTTAAGTACTTTAAATGTTGTTTTCGTTAATCCAGTTATTTTTTAACGAACTTCCTGATCTAGTCAAGTGTTTTCAGCAGTGGCGGCGCCAGGATTTCAGGTTTGGGGTGCTAAAGCTAAAAAAACCATGGTAAGTTATTCCCATTGGCATGCGACGACCTTTTTTGCTTAAAACCTTTCCTTTGGGGGGGGCTGAACCGCAGTTAGGGGGCCTAAACACCCCCTAGCCCCCTGGCGCCGCCACTGGTTTTCAGGCAGTGGACTTATCTCGCGTTATCTCAGTGTGAAAATCTATTAATTGAACACTTACTAGGACAGTCAATTAGTAATGCAAACATAAATAGTGGATTCCAGGGTAACAACAGCTGGGTAAACATTGAAACAAACATTAGTTATTCTGACAAACGATAGCCTGCTACAACAGACCGGATAGTAATGAATGTTGGAAAACGGTTGCTTTAATTTTCCCATTAGATGCGATTTCTGTCGACACGGATAGCTGAAGTCAGTTACTCCGACATTTTAACTGAAAATAACATTGTGTAAAATGATCAAAATCGCAGTATTAATTATGGTTTGTCTGCTATCACTCGCAAAAACCCAGACCACTGGTAAGTGGATTATTCAAGTAAGAACAAACTACAGCCTTGTCATAATAGCCTACTATTTTCAAAGTGCTCACTATTGTGCAATCTAGGAGCGATCATTTGTTAGCTCCCACTTCAATGTATTCATGATGCATTATGCGTGATGTAGACTATGCATCTATGCATTAATGTACATGTATGCAAGCACAACAACAACAACAACAACAACAACAACAACAACAACAACAACAACAACAACAACAACAACAACAACAACAACAACAACAATAATAATAATAATAATAATAATAATAATAATAATAATAAAAATAATAATAATAATAATAATAATAAATAAATGAATAAATAAATAAATAATAATAATTTTAAAAATATTATTATTATTATTATTATTATTAATATTAATAATGATAATTATTATATTAATAACTAACATTTGTTACCCGGCTTCGCCCAGGTTTCCCCAGGCGTAATTTTTAACGGCTGCAAATTAGGGGTCTGCGGGTATACCCGTACCCGCGGTTTTACCCGTACCCGACCCGTACCCGCGGGTCGTGTACGGGTCGGGTAGACATTTTACGGGTCGGGTCGGGTACGGGTAGGAGCATTACGGGTACGGGTATACCCGGTTTTACCCGTACCGAAATGAAGTTTTGGCGTTACATGTAATTGTGAGTCTTGCACCTTCAAAGACTCATCATAATGGCGGTATCCAGTCTAAGTACCATATCCTTGTTTTGACCTATGTCCGTGCGCCTTAGTGAGCTTGACATTCATTTATATAAACTTTTTTAAATTAAAGTTTATAAAATAGCTTGTTTCAATTAGCACAATCCAACCGTAGTGTTTTACATATCATCTCATCCGAGTTTCAGGCCCGACAATCGGGGTCAGAGGTCGCTGACGCCGACCCTGGCAGTTCAGCAGCCGTGTTTTCTTTCAAACAGGTTGATGCAGTTACAGTAGTTGAGGCTAGGAATGGTTGAAACACCAAGTCTGTCACCCCTTTCCCTCTGAGAAATAAACTATTCAAATAGCGGTATTTTGTTCCAAACTCCCGTGTTATGGCTGGCTGAATAAAAGTTATTTTTATTTTTTTTAAATCGCCCTAGGTAAGTGTAATCCTTCAGGCTCTAAGAAACTATCGGAAATGTTTTGTCGTTCTGGAGTTAAAGGTCATCTTCACCGGTCAAATGTGTAAACAAGCAGCGAAAAGCTGAATCGTTGTGTGCAAATTGAAAGACGCTGAAAGAGACTTGCTGTCTCCTGCGTGTCCCCCGAAACAAATTATTATTATTATTATTATTATTATTATTATTATTATTATTTAGTATTACTATTACTGTGATCATCACCATGATCGTCAGACTATTATTATTACTACCACATGCATTTTAAAACCAATGGAGTTGTAGGGACCGGAATTAAGGGAAGTCCTATTAATTACGTGGCGGGTACAGTACGGGTACGGGTATACCCGCGGGTACGGGTCGGGTTGGGTAGTAATTTCGAGTACGGGTCGGGTACGGGTACGGGTAGCAGTTCTGTGTTACGGGTACGGGTCGGGTAGCAAAATGCTCTACCCGCAGACCTCTACTGCAAATAAAGGCTACTTACCTACTTACTATATTTGCTGATAGGCTTCAAATATTAAAAAGAAATTCCATATAATTATCTGAATGGAAACGATATTTAGAAGTGAACATAGTTGCTTTGCTCGTGTACTGCACAGGTTATCTCTACCTTATATATAGGCTAGGGGTGTCCAGAAAAATGACAAATCGCAGAAAACACCCATATTGAAGTTTTTCCTGTTATTCTATTCATCTATTGTCTATAAATATTTTTTACAGAATTTTAAAAAGTTATCCTGAGGTCCCTCAAAGCCCCTGAACATACCCTACTTAAGTCCCCAGAACTGAAGACGCCCATGCTCGGATCTTGGAACTTAGGTCCATTGTCGATTTACTCTTTTTATCACAAAAAATTAACGAAGAGTCCAATTTGGATGAACCTTTTACTCTTTATTTGTCTCGATGAGAGCTACATTCAGATGAAATATAGATACTAAATTCGTGGTCATTCAAGGTCATTTCAAGGTCATAAGAAACGAAATCGAACAAAAATTGAAGAAAATAATCAGATCTCAAGCCAATAATTGATAAAATTGGTTAATTCTTTTTTGTATTTCTCGTCTCTGATAAGGGCTACCTGTGATAAGAAACAAGGGTACCAAATACAAGACGATCAAAAGTTATTTTAATTACAAAAAGGTCAATTTTAGAGTAAAATCATTGTCTGAAATTGACCTTTTGTCCTTTAAATAACTTTTGATCGTCTTATATTTGGTATCCTTGTTTCATATCACAGGTAGCCCCTTTTTAAGACGAGAAATGCAAGAAAGAATTAACCAATTTCAACAATTATTGGCTGAGATCTGATCATTTTTCTTTGATTTTTGCTAGATTTCGGTTATTTTGACCTTGGAATGACCTTGAATGACCTTGAATTTAGTATGTATATTTTACTTGGATGTAGCTCTCATTGAGATAAACATAACAACTTAAAGTTCTTCGAGATCAGACTCTTCGTTAATTTTTTGTGATAAAAAGAGTAAATCGACAATGGACCCAAGTTCCAAGATCCGAGCATGGGCGTCTTCAGTTCTGGGGACTTAAGTACGGTAGGGTATGTTCAGGGGCTTTGAGGGACCTCAGGATAACTTTTAAAATTCTGTAAAAAAATATTTATAGACAATAGATGAATAGAATAACGGGAAAAACTTCAATATGGGTGTTTTCTGCGATTTGTCATTTTTCTGACACCCCTAATATAGGCTCTAGGCAATATTATTTGTTCCCCGTACTACACGGGTTATCTCTACCTTAAAGCGTATTAATTGTTCCCCGTACTACACGGATTATCTCAACCTCATAATAGGCGTATTATTTGTTCCCCGGGATAAATATAATAGACGGAAATTCGGCCGTTGTTCTTTTACCTCGTTGAGCTCGGCAATGTTCCACCAATCGCTCGAAATTTTTCGAAGCGAAGTCTCTACCGACGAATGCACCTGATTTGCATATTTAGCCCGCGTGACGTAAGATTGCATATTTAGCCCGCGTGACATGGACATAAGGCCATACTATGGCCGGTATGAAAATAGTCGCATTGACCTAGACGTGGCGTGATAATGTTTTGTAAAAAAATTTTAATGGCTAAAGCGTTCCGTTTCGGAACCTTTAGACTACAGACAAACAAACAAACATAGAAACGGAAGGACAACGTAAACAGACTTAGACTTATAGTATAGATGATAATCATAATCGTAATCATAATCTGTGCTTTTTTCAACCGGAATGGCGTTCCGGGACCCTTTTTCCAGCTATTAAATATAATACAGTTAATTAAAATTTTTAATAAAACTTATATTAAAATAATTTAGATAGTTTAATTTCATTTCAATGCTTTTAGTGTTTATTGATATTGATATAATATTAGGCCCTATATGAAGTAGAAATATTACCATAAAATATGCCCCTATAATTATTCTGAATTGTTTGGTTCTGGAACCTTTTTTCTAGAAAAAGCAACTGATGATAATGATGATGATGATGATGATGATGATGATGATGATGATGATGATGATGTTGATGATGATAATGATGATGATGGTGGTGGTGGTGGTGGTGGTGGTGGTGGTGATGATGATATGGTGGTAATAATAATAGGAGATAGATGAGTAGGAAATTTCCAGACAATTATATATTTTCTTCAATAGATAATATTGAAGTTCCTAAGGGAACCTGTATGTATACCTCAGGGCAAAAAATAATAATAATGAAATAATATTTTATCTGGGAAGGCCTCGTCCTGGTGACGCGCTGATCTAACTAGATGTGTTTGTCTTAATGGTTCTCCTATTTGGTTCCTAATCGTTTTCTTGTAATAATTCATTCATTCATTTATTTATTCAGAGATTATAATTTATAGCGCCCCTCCAACATTTGCTTTATTAGAATAAAACTCGGGAAATCTTCGCAATTGGCGAGGCATTTAAGGGCATAATAAGTGTTAAAGAAAATTGATTTTTGTGCGAGTTTTTGGATCCAACTTCAAACGAACCGAGGCTATGTACACGATGAACGACTTGATGGTCGTTGGCAAGGAATGCGGGCTATCCTCAAAGGGCCTTCTGATATGGGTCACGAAGAAGCAAGCCGATGACCGAGAGGAAGCGGAATGAGCGCGTTCTTCTTCAGAAGAAAGGATCGCTCAACAGAAGAAACTTAAGGAAATAAAAAAATAGAAACCAAATCCCTGCATTCGAGGGCCGCAGATGTCCAAGAATCATCCGCTAGCCGTGAAAGTCTTCCGAATGATAAAACCTGTCGCAGCGATGACGGAAGAGGCAGGACATTCTTAAGCAAGGGCGCAGAAGTAACAAAGATTCCCACTTTCGAAAAGAACTAGCACGAGCTGGACGGCTATGTCTTCCTCTTCGATTGATATGCCAAGCTACAGAATTTGTAAAGAGCCGACTCTGCAGTTTATCTCTTGACGCTGCTCAATGATAAGGCTCTCGAGGTTTATACCCGACTACGACCGCCTCAAGCAAGCGCTGTTGGAGCGTTTCAATCTGTCGGAAGATGGATTCCGCACCAAATTGCGGAGCGCAAAACCGGACAGAAGTGAGACTACATTATTTTCAGTTTCTCTCCCGTCTGGATTCATAACTGTTACGATGGTTCGAGATGGCCGAGAAAAGGGACACGTTGGAAGACTTTAATTAAGGTGATGGTCGTTCGAGAGCAATAAATCAACACCTGGTCAACAGAGCTCCAACAGGTAGCCAGTGGCATTCCCCTAACTGGCACCTCCAGTCCCAGATCGAAATCCAATGCATTTGAAAATACGCAGCTACTGGAGCACAGGACGCAAATAATTCGAGACATGTAGGCCTACCTGGAACTACCTGTTTATGTGACGATATCTTTCCATCTGGACATTATGCGAGATAGGCTATTACGGCTACATGTGTTATCATGTTTGTCATTGCAAAAGACAAGCGACTTGTTATCGAATGACTGTAAAATGTTAAAACGAATGCGACGAAAATGGTTCGGTGCAACTTGCAGCGATAAATATTCATTATTATGCACCCAATATTCAAATTAGTCGTGTAAGTTAAACTGACAGACTATAATTGGCCAGTCTTAATTAAAATGAAAATGGCCAACAGTATTGAACGCATTCTACAAGAATTACAAGTGCTGGCATTCTACCCTCGTTAGTTGAGTGCACTCTACCCTTGTCGGTTGAGGAACAATGTCGGAGAGTGAGGCTGCTTGAGTATATATTATGAGCATACACGAGCTTGCGAACCTCTGCAAGAGATGTTGATTGAAAGTGAAGGCACGGCTTAACTGATGATGATGATGATAATTTTCATTTATGAAGCTGTCGACAATGACAACGATGATGATGGTAAACATTGACAACAGCGCTAATAGTTCTCACTAAAAAATGTTTTAAAGCAAACTAAATCCACTTTATTTAATCTTGGTTTACTGTAGTACACTTGTCAGAAAGGTATATCGGATGCTTTCGGGATGACGAAACACGTGCTATTTCGCCAGACTATCATTATGATCAACTCATGACAGTCGAGCTGTGTACTAACAGGTGTATTCTGCGAAACAACTCAATTGCAGGTCTACAGGTATGCTGATCCTTTGAGGCACTGGATGCTGACTATTTTCTGTATAGGCCTATGTTAGAATAAGCTAGTTCAGCATTATATTTCCCGCAAGGCATGACGGGAAAAGTGATAGTTCTCCGTTCATAAACAAAGCAAAACATGGCGGATAGCTTAGACGAATCGTTCAGAGTGGATGACTTTAATCGATGGAAGGTAGATGATTTGAAGCAATTTTTAACAGAAAGAAGCCACAAGACAACTGCATCGAGTTACACATGAACTCGTGGCTCTTGCATTTGCGTAAAAATTGATCATAGCAACATCGCCACCGGCACCGTTCGGTTTGTTTATGAACGGTGGCATATGACCCGGAAGTAAAAGTAAGCTGGCTGACAATGCGCATTGATAATGCTCAACTAGCTTATAGTGTTTCAGAATTCCCACACACTGTGGCCTAGACGAGTGACAGAAGTCTATTGGCATTCAGATTAGCCCTTGTATTTCTGTTGGTAATTGTCAGTTACACAAACTTTTATGAAATCTCAGATAATCGCCCAAATCGAAAAGCCAGACATCAGCATAATCTCCTCCGTCAACCTAAGGTGCCAACAGACCCGCCTAGAGGGGCAGGGGCAAATTCCCAGGGGCCTGCGACTTTTAGGGGTCCGGGCTGGTCTCGCAATGAACTTATGAAATATATTGTAATCAGTTATACTACGTTTACGATTTATGTCTATTTAAGTAATTATTCTAGTACTCACACTTGTGGGGCGCGGTGGTGTAGGGGAATGTTCGGTGCCTTTGAGCCGGAGGGTTGCGGGTTCAGAATCCAACTCAAGGCGCCGCGTAGGGACCCTGGGCAAGTCCTTCACTCGCAATTGCTCATGGGCTTCGGCGTGAAACTCCGATTCAGTGTCCGCGCTATAGTTCGGAGCGCCTCTGAGTAGTAATCTTGAAGGGGCGCTATAAACAAGTGCTCATACATACATACATACACACATACATACATACATACATACATACATACATAGGCTACACTTTATTAAGTACGATAAGTTTGAACTTCAAGCATCTGAATATTACCTTATAATTTTTTGCAATAGAACGCAACACGCCCACTTCCGTCTAAGAACTTTCTTCTGCTAAATTGTGCGTTGTACGAGTTTACTTATAAAGCAAAATAAATATAGATGATAAAGTTCTTTTGTAACGATCGAATATAAACACAAATCTGGAGCTAAAAAAAGGCAAATACATTTGAAAAAATGGGTAGGCGCACATTATTTCAAGTTGTTTCTTAAAAACGTTTACTACTAGGCCTACTACTATTCCTTTATTTCGCAAACTCGTTGACACAAAACGCAACAAGATTACAAAATCAACAGTTTAGATATCGATTAGACAAAAAATAATAGTCAAATGGATAAGAGGGTTAGGAATGTATTAATGACTGAGACTATATTGCTAAAGAAAATGATTGTTTAGCCTAATACACCTTAAAGTACTCTAGGTATGAAATTTCGATCATCCCTTGCCGGCAAAGTGAATTCATGAAGCCGGGGTCGCAGATTTATAATGACGAGTAATTATTGGTGGAAACAGTGAACGTAACGCATGGAAATCGTTCCTTATCACTGCCTTTAGTAGACTGGCGTCAGCATCACACCAGTTGATGGATAGCCCGTGAGTTAGGAGGAAAAGATATCCGGCATGCTTGATTCGCTGATTCATAATGCGCTTAAGATAGTTTAGAGGCCCGTGACTGTTCTGCCTTGGCCCGAAATTTCTGTCGGCGGCCTGGGTGCTAATAAACCATCATATTTTATAATACATTTTTAAAAACATATTTCTTTTCAAACGTGAATGGTTTTAAGGATGAGCACAATCATTTTTACCTTAATACGAAGATATTTAAGAGTTAATAATTATATTATGCAGATTTTAGTTAGGCGTGAATTTACACTTAGTCTACTCCTATGTTTTTGTGAGCTTCACCGGTTGATGTAAATAAGCTTTGATAAAATAGTCCTGAATACATTATGCCTATCTACAGAGATAAGTTCTGTAGCCTATTTACATGTAACCAACAATAATCTTTATAGCAGAAGATTTTAGTTTCATATAGTTGTAGCTATATAATTATGTTATCCCTGAATACACATGCCAATAGAGCTTCCATACAACATAGGGAACGAAAGTAGTGGGCGCGCTCATTTCTTCCACTTCAACCCTGAGCCATCAATGAACGAATCAAACTGTCTGAACGCAGTGCATTTTAAAGCCTAGGGGGGGGGGAGCACATCGCAGGACTTGCAGTTTACTTTCCGCTTACATGTGCGTCGGTATAGAATTATACAGTTTCTTGATAGAGCCACCTGTGCATCAGCTTTAGTTTCTATAGTTGGCAAGTCCAATCTTGATTTCTTCATTTGCATGACATCACCGTGGCGTGAGTCATGTCCGTAACTCGGCCACAGACTGCAGAAAAGTCTTTGATATTTCTCTCCACATCTTGCTAATGACACGGATAGTGAGGTAGAACTACTCGTTCATTACTGCCAACAGCTTTCGACGTGATGTCTTGCAGGTGTGGAGGTGCGTCGAAGTCGCATTTTCCCCAACCAGCCATATTTATGTACGAATCAGATGTAAATTTAACTGTAATAGTTTTCTTGTCAAAGCAACGAATTGTATCACTGGAGTGAGTATTTCTAGCCATTAGATTTTTCTCACATGAAAATTTCCCTATTATATTCATCTTCATCGCCAACGGCTGCCAACAAGATATTCTCAGGATGGCAAAGTAGCTGTTGTTCTGAAGTAGGCCTACTGGAGTGATGACAGCTTGATCAATTTTGTCAAGTTTCTGGTACAATTATAGCATGAAGAAGAAGTTCTTTGCTCCATCCTGGCACGACCGATGAGGTTTGATATTAAACCATGATGGTGCATAGAAATTCAGTATGAATTTTACAAAGCGTTGCAGATTATAGGAAGGACATTCTTGGCAAGCATACAACCTAAGCAATCGGTTGGCTTTAGTTAGCCATCTGGCATGACTGAGTGCACCTGGTTGAGCGGTCTGCAAGTAGGAGATGTGATTCTCACTAGCATTGTAGCCACATTGAATCAGCAGACATATTTTAAGCAAGTAGGCCTACAACTGATCTTTACTTAGGTCATTCATCATCGTATCTTCAAGTTCAGCAACACAACCTGAAACAGGAGAAAATTCAATGATTGGTTTCTGTTGTGAGTCAAATTCCAACATGTCTGATATCTGTCCTTCTGCAGTTCTTGGACCAGTGGTCTTCCCATCAACGAC
Source organism: Aporrectodea caliginosa (assembly GCA_020284085.1). Lineage (NCBI taxonomy): Eukaryota > Metazoa > Annelida > Clitellata > Crassiclitellata > Lumbricidae > Aporrectodea > Aporrectodea caliginosa. Next base: position 585,265 of record JACEVL010000394.1, read on the forward strand.
TTCCATTAGCTTCTTCTGAATCAATTCGTTAGCATGCATTAAACAAATTAACCACTGAAGAGGTCTTCTGAGATGAAGTTCAATGTTTCGGATTACTCCATTGTTTCAACCGGTATTCACAGCTGTTCCATCACAAACGGGTGCTCGTAACGTTGGTTCTGATCTACTATCTCTAATCACGGACAAAATTTCTCTTGAAATATCTGCAGGCTTTCCTGATGCAGCAACAAGATGTTCAACATAACTTCGGCTAGGGATGCATACCAGAACACAGTGTTCTTCTTTGATTTTTCGATGAGTGTGCCCTGCAGGGCCAGCACAATGTGTAACTGTGTGTGTATTGTATAATGTATGTATGTATGTGTATTGTGTATGTATGTATGTATGAGCATTTGTTATAGCGCTCCCTTCAAGATTTCTTCTCAGAGGCGCTCTCGACTACAGCGCGGACACTGAATCGGAGTTTCACTGCCGAAGCGCATGAGCAATTGTCGAGTCTCCCTTTCTCTGGCCAGTCGCCGTAGGTCGGATTTTGAGGTGGATTCGGTCACCAGCATAGCGTCTCTGCAAGGCACCGAACTTCCTTACTCGTCTGCTGAGCTCGGCCTTTCCCTTCGGGCAAATAGCTTAATGGTGTCACCGACGATGCCTAACACTAGATTAACTTGGAATTGTACTAACAGCTAAATTTGGTGATGAACTTCAGCAGATTGTATCTATACCCTGTCAATTTCATGACAACGACGAACTGAACATATATACTAAAACTGGGTCACGAGAAAAAGTTAGCTCACTTAAAACTGAACTTCGTCACTTAACATCTTGGCTTCTGCAGGGACAGGCGTCGCTATTTATAAGTTTCATGAGCGGACAATTAGTCTACGAGACCTGTTTTACGTAACAAATGTCCGTAACACAAACAGTAGTCCGTTGTAAAGAAATGTTTTCAGTGCAGCCAAGACAAATGTCCGTTTGCAAATGAAAGAGAGACCAAGGGGTATGTAGGAGACTCATTACAGAATTTCCAATGACAAATTGTCCGTATGCTGGTGTCCGTATGCAAATGTCCGTTTGCATCAGTTGCAAGGAAACCACGAGACGCAAACACCATGTCCGCAAACAAATATCAATAACGTCACAGTACTGGTGCTGAGTCAGCACTGATTACCGCGCACGCATCCTTCGAAGCGTTTTACGTGTTGGTAACTTGGTTCCTACACCACCCAATTTCATAAGGGTATATACGCCGAAGCGCATGCATCAATTGTAATGAAAATTTGCAGGGTTTAGATAGACGCGACGAAGTTCACGTGCATTCGAATTTAGCAACTATAGGGCTGCAATTGACCAAGATACCACAACACCGCTACCCCCACACTATAATATCGTGTAATACATTATAGTAGCAATTAATGAGTTTCCATGACCCCATTGTAATAATATTAATAAATGTGTATTAATTTCTAATGAAATATATTACGTCACACATCTTTTAAAGTTGCGACCCCTAGACATGATACAAAATATGAAAATGAATTATTTCATTAACCAGTAGATGAGGGAGCTTCTATTTATTATTGTCTGGTTGAGGCAACTGCGATTTGCCCCACCCTAATGATCAGTGCTTAATACAAATTGGCGACCCAACAAGTACTGGCGATAAAACTTGGTAAAATACACTATGGCCAGTAACTCCTTCCGTGTTACGCAGTAATTTCTTTCCGCGGTGGACAATAAGCGGCTTCCATAAGCAATCACGCGTTCCTCCCCGTCTATCCTCTGGGACTATACGGCTTCTATCCCCAGGTCACAAGCATCACAATCTAACACATATGTACCCTCATCATTTGGCAAGGCTAGAATGGGTGTGGACGTCAAGACTCTCTTCAAATTTTCAAACACCTGTTGACAGGTTTCGTCCCATACAAACATCCTACCTTTCTTGGTGAGTTCGAACAAGGGGGCAGCCAGGACTGAAAAGTTATGGATAAACCTGCGATAGTAGGAACAAAGTCCCAGGAACGAACGCACTTCCTTCAATCACCGGGGAATGGGCCATTCCACCACATCGCGGATCTTGGACGGATCCACGGCTACTCCATCTTGGGTCACCACGTGCCCCAGAAAGCTAACGGTTCTACGCAACAAACGACACTTGCTCGGTTTGAGCTTCAAATTAGCCGCCCGTAAGCGTTCAAACACCTTGCCTAACCTCTGCAAATGCTGTTCGGGTGTGTTCCCGAAAATGATCACGTCATCGAAGTATACCAGGCAGATATCGAAATTAAGTCCGGACAGAACAATGTCCATCAACCGTTGGAAAGTTGCTGGAGCATTGCAAAGCCCAAAGGGCATCACCTTCCATCGATAGATACCTCTACGCGTAACGAACGCGGTCTTATCAGCATCCCCGGCATCCATGGCCACCTGATGGTAACCACTCCTTAAATCTAATGTACTAAACCAGCCTCCACCGGAGAGGGCATCTAAACATTCATCAATCCTGGGGAGCGGGTACGAATCCTTCTTAGTTCTATCATTTAACTGCCGGTAATCTATGCAAAAACGGAGGGTGTCATCCTTTTTTCGGGCCAAAACCACGTTAGCCGCCCACTCGCTAACAGCGGGTTCAATCGTTCCGGACGCTAACATGCTATCTAGCTGCTCGTCTACGGCAGCTCTATGCGGAAGCCGTTGACGCCGTAAGGGTTGTCTCACGGGGCGTGCATCTCCCGTATCGATCCTATGACTAGTTATGTTAATCCTACCAAGGTCACCTTCCCTTACCGAAAAAACATCACTAAATTCATTCAAAAGTACCCGCAATTGTTCTCGGGTCTCAGGCAGCACTTCCTCTGGGAGATCGGCTAACAACATCTCACAAGGAACCGCCTCACCAACCGGCTCCTCCTCACCTTCATGTCGGGTCTCCCGATGCTCAACCTCCACTGGGTGCAAACCTCCCAGCAGTTGGTCCTTAGCTAACCTAACAGAACCCTTGGTCAAGTTTACTACCCGAACCTGGGTCGTGTTCACGTCATCGCCTACCACAACCCGTGCAAGCTGGACTCCCGGTTGAATCTCTTTGGCCTCCGTCATTCTGGCCGGCGCTATGACGACAAATCTCCGTACAAAGTCTTCACGGGAACATCATACTGACATTTGGGCGAGACCACGACCTCTTCGGCAACAATCACTTGTCGGCACCATACATCCCCATTACCCCGGACAAGGAAAAAACGCTTACGGCCAATGAACAGGGCCCCTGTCCCAAAACCTAGGCGGCAGCGGTGCTCTCGCAACCAGTCCATACCAAGCATAGGATCAGTAATCTGGTCGGAAACAAGAAATGAACTAGAGATTTCCAAACCACCCCGGGCCTTAATAGGAATCCTTATCTCCCCAAGCACGCGGATATCAGACCCGTTAGCAGCCATCAAATATCGGTTAGAGGGACGAATCTCTAAGCCCTGGACAGTAGAGAATGGTACAAGGCTCACCACCGATCCCGTATCAACCAAGCAGAGTTGAGGGCGTCCATTGATGGACCCACGGATGTACACGGCGTTTTATGTTGCGCGGTTCAGCACTCTCGGATGTGTCGTGTGGTTGACGGCCACTGGTTCCGTCGACGTTGGATCTTCAGCTTCCGTCGTCTATGGCGTGTTCTGACGATTGCGAGCCCGGCGCGACTGACGACAATTGCGAGCGATGTGGCCAGGTTGACCACAGTTGAAGCAAGTCGTTGTCCGTCTCGCTCTCTCCCGGTCGTTGGCGTTGGCGTCGATGTCTCCGGGGCGAACTTCTCGGCCCGGATCTTGGTTGCGGTTTCCGGGGCGAACGTCTCGGCCCGGATCTTGGTTGCGGTTTCCGGGGCGAACGTCTCGGCCCTGGTCTTGGTTCGTCGGCGTACGACCTCGTAGCTCCCGAAGTTGTTGGTCAAACTTTTCTTCCATCTCCAGTTGCCAACGACGTTGCTCCTCTCTCTGGATCGTCAGGAACTGGTCCAACTGCGCCTGGATCCGGTCACCCTTTTCAGTCTCCCGAGTCCCTCGAACCCGGTTCTGTGGTCTTCTTCGGTCGTCAGGCTCCAACGGTCTTCTCCGATCATCCAGGTCCAACGTGTTCCGGTACGCCTCCAGACGCAGCGCCGTCCGGTAGGCTTCATCGAGCGACTTAGGTTCCCGCTCGCGAACCTTGAGCGAGAGCTCCCGATCCCTCATCGCCTCCAGTAACGCGTCTTTAGCGATGATCTCCGTGGTTTCGTTGGTCGGAACAGGGTAGACGAGGACTACCAGGCGACGAATCTCGTGCAGGAGATCGTTCAGATTCTCCCCGGCACGCTGGCGCCGGTAGTACAGTTGCGTCCGGAAGGTCTCGGCCTGGCCTTCCGTCCCGTAGCGTTGACGCAAGCGGCCCACCAACTGTTTGTAGCTTGCATCTAGCTGAGCTCCAAAGTCCCATAGCAGCTGGGTGGCGGCTTTCTCCAGTGAGCAGCGCAGAAAGTCGACTTTATCTGAGGCGGTCCACCGGTTGTGTCTCGCACACACTTCGAACTGGGACAAGCACGATTCCAAGGAACTTGTCCCGTCAAACCGGCCCGGTTTCATCTGCATCGGTCGGTTTCTGAGCAGGCCACCAACTCCTTCCAGCAGCTTCAGCATCGAATCGTCTGTCGCTCCACGATCGGCAGGTTCCGCTGATCGTCTCCCTTCACCCGACTCCATCGGCCTCGGGTCGTCGAAGCCGATGCTCTCTAGCAGCTGATCGTCTCGGCTGCGTCTCCATCGAACGTTGTCCTCCGGCAGGCGTGGAACTCACAACAGGCCCACCGGCAAGGCTCGGGAACGGATAGATGACGGTGTCGTCCTCGTCTCCCATGAAAATAGTCTTCAGAATTCAGGCGGTCGATCAGCAGCTCCGTCAGTAGGTAGATTGATCTGACCCCGATTCGGGGTACCAAAGATGTACCGCGCTTCTGGTGCCAAAGTTGTGGCAAACCCCGCTTCAACTGGCCAACGATGAGGCAGACCTCGGTGCAATTCTCTCGAGGCCCGGCAGGGATCTGCAGGGGGAGGATCCTTCTCTCTTTCTTCTTCGTCTGGTACCTGGATGGCGAGCTTGATCCTTCCCTCTTTCGATGTCCACGTGTTAAGGCCCCTCCTGTCAGGCAGAGGACTTGACTACCACCGACTGACGCTCCGACGGGCGTCAGTAAATAAGAAAGACGACACCAACACCGTTCAACGAAAGCTTCTTCTTATTGACAAACGTTCGTAGATACAGCTCAGTATACAACAAGAATGACTGCTCGAATAATGACCATGAATCACCACCGACTGTCTGATCGGCGTCCTTTATATACCCTTCGTTTGGGAACTTGACTAGACAAAGAGAACTTGACTAGACAGAGAGAACTTGACTACGCAAAGAGAACTTGACTACGCAAAGAGAACTTGACTACGCAAAGAAGGAACAAGACGAATCAAAGACGTACGGCTTTAGCCGACAGGCGGAGGCGGCTAACAACAAAGACATCCGTCAGGCGCAGGCGCGGTGGAGGGGAGACAGGAACTTGACTAGCCAAAGAGAACTTGACTTGGCAAAGAGAACCGGACTAGGCAAAGAGAGATCAAAGGCAGACGGCGACAATTAGCAAGCGCAAGCGGCTAACATCAAACACGGCCGACTACCAGCGCGGGGAAGGGGAGACAGGAACTTGACTAGCCAAAGAGAACTTGACTGGACAAAGAGAACTTGACTAGATAAAGAGAACTTGACTTGACAAAGAGACGTTACCATGGAAACCATTATCAATGAAATTCCAATTTTGCTACAGTAACCTCTCCTCCTCCTCTTCTTCTTCTGATCTATCTCTAAATAAATCTCTCTGTTCGGCCATTTTAAGGATTATATTTAAGCACTAGCAATATATTTCTACACAGGTTAAACAGCTACAAGAATAACTAATTACGATAGCTAACAGTAGTCAGGCTAAAAAACATCCATTCACACGCCAATTACAACGCAATTATGCGTAGCCCTAGAACGGGGTAATTCTCTTAATTACTTCGGTGACCTTGATTATTACCTTCTGAACAGTTGCCTTATTTCTAAACAGTACCTTCACAACTCGTTAGCTCCAGGTTAACTCTGTCTGGCCTGACGCAGTGTGCAAAGATTCCTTTGTCTGCCATTTTACAGACGCCTTCGTCGCATAGCTGATTCCTTTTTGCGCACGATAAATATCCAATCGTCGGCAACGTACATCGATTCCGTATTTACGAGGTGTTTTATCAGTCCTCCGGCTCAGTGACTCCACTAGTCCAAATCCTTGGTTCGTTACTTTGCGTTTGGCGTCTCGTAAATCAACCACTTCGACTCGTATCGATTCTTTAGGACTATATCATCCGTTCGGCGGTTTATCAGACTGGCCAAGAAAGCGGCGTGCCTGTTGCTTGTATAGCCAAACTCCAGCATCACCTGCGTGCTCTTCCCCCATTGGCTGCGGCAGATGCGACTTTCCTCCTTCTGTTACGTTTCCTCCTCCCGTTCAATACTGCCCTGGCTTAGCTGCCATTCCTCCAGGGTGCCAGCCGGTGACTCATCTCGGCTGCCAGCTGCCATCCCTATCTCTCAGCCTCACTTCTACAGCGCTTGTGTAACTTTCTTACATTACATTACTGGTTGGGACCTATTGTCCCTACAACTAGAGACACCATTTACTAGTAATTAAGACCTGACTGTGCCCACGCCGGTAGAAAGTCTGGAAGTCATTGTTGGGCGCGTGGAGTATATACCGATTTAGAACCAACTTCTGTTAACTAACAATTGACAACTGACAAAACTTATTTCCCAGAACAATGCATATAACAGTTCACATAATACATAGTAGGGGAGACCGGGGTTGGTTGCAACAGTTTTCATATTTTCGTGTGACATTTTATTATTTTTGGAGCAACCTACAACCATTTTAGCCCATATATATCCTTTATATCTCAGCTCCAAAACAAGCTATAGTGACGATCTCAGTGACCAAGGATGTAATCACAATAGCTATCTGAACAGAGGGCTTCAAAGTGTTGCAACCAACCCCGGGCCGGGGTTGGTTGCAACGACCCTGGGGAAGGTTGCAACAGTATTGAAAATAGTAGGGCCTATAATTATTCAACTGAAGCTGCATTGCCCAGGGCTTACCGAGGCTTGCCTACATATAGGCCTAAGAATGTAATAAATTGAAAAAAATCAAAATTAAATCTAATCAAAAGCATCAATCAAAATATTAAACTGTTTTGCTGCAATAATCGTTTTGTAAAATGTCCGATATATATACTCGATAGGCCTATAGTTCCTATAGCAGGCTACTTCTAGCTATCTAGGCTTAGGCCTATAATGTTCAAGATTTCATTAAAAGTTGCAGAGCTTTTCAAGCCTTCAAATTGTAACCAGAAAAGGAAATTGAGAATGTTATCTGCGTACTGACTCGCTTAGTGCCATTATTAACGGACTAGACAGTTTCTTCCTTATTGTCCTCTATTGGAAACAAATATGTTCTTGAAATTTCTGGAATTACAAATCGAACAGTTTCTTTATCGTCAAATGAACGCCTATTCGATTTTGTGGCAATATATGTGACCTCCGTTTCTAAATCATCCGACGATGAATTGTCGGTCATACGAGCCACAAAATGAGATGTATTTTTAAGTCCTTGAAGTTTGACCATCACGTAATCACCTTGTTTTAAACGATCATGACGTACAGAGTAATCATCATCTTCCACAGACCGTGTTTCATCAAGATAATCGATATTGTCAGATGACCCATCTCGTAGGCCTACACAAAAACGTTTTCCATCATCGTCATCATTTCTATCACTGTCAGATTCCTCACTGTCTGTCTTATCCGAAATTCGTCTTTAACATGATGGTATGTTGTGTTTCGTTTTTCTTTTGTTTGTACAATCTATTCGGCTCGACGACTGACTAGGCACCGGTTGATCTGTTGACGCTCGACAACTGGCTATGCCACGGTTGATTGGTGACGCTCGACGACTGATTAGGCACCGGTTGACTGACCGTGGACTGAGGCTTAGTCACTACTCTCTTTTGTGCACTTGGACTTATCTAGGGTTCTTTTGCTTCTGGTACGGTTTTTCGTTTGTTAGAAGCTGTAACTGTTCTGTCGGCGAGTTCCTCCCTCTAATGCTGCTTTGTTCAAGTGTCTGTGATTGCGCTAACTGCGACGAGCAGGTCTATATTGAACGCGATTAATTTAAATAAATGCATGGGGGTTGGTTGCAACATGTTGCAACCAACCCCGATTAAAATGTTGCAACCAACCCCGAAGCAATGCATGGACATTGTTATAGAAAATTTTTATCGACAGCGTTGGTTTTAAATAAAACGACTAAATGCATTTTGAAGCCCAGTTCCTTGTCCAACTTATAGCACCAAACAGCACTAAATTGCTTCAAAGCATTGAGCCACATTACGAAAAAGCACAAAATCGCCAAATTTACTTTTGATGTCTGAAAATAATTTTTGTATTTTTTCGGTAGTTCTAGTCAACTGCCGGCCAAGAAATTAAGTCACGTTGACCCAAAATATAATCTTTACAAGGTAGGTGATTTGATTTTACGCTGCTATTATTTAGCGCTTAACTAGCGGTAGTGTTGCAACCAGCCCCTGTTGCATTCAACCCCGGTCTCCCCTACATTTTTCATTGCACTGGCTAGGGAATAGGGGAGACCCCAAAAGGGGCAGAAGCCTCGCTTAATTAGGGACACCCCATTAACTAGATTCGATGGTGGATGATTAGTCAGTGGTTAACTAGTTGATTACATTCAACTTTAATAAACAGAAGATTAAAATGTAAGCTCCACAATGAAACAATTCCAAGTAAGATAACATCAATCTTTCAAACTTGATTTAAGTAAATCCTCCACAACTTCTTAAACTGGACAAGAGTAAGTGCATTCTGTATACTTCTTGGTACAGCATTCCAAGTTTTCGGACCATTACAGGACATAGAAAATCTACGATAATTTGTTTGTGCATATGTCACACATAGACCACCAGATGATCTTGTATAGTGACCATGTATATCTATTGTTTTAATAAAATAGTTCAAAAATGATTCAGGTAACAAGTTATTAACAAATTTGTACATGAATTTACCCACTAGGTATCGGTTCATGTTCTCAAAGTTCATTATATTATAATCTCAGTACCTGCATGCTGTATGGGCATAATACGGATCTCCAGCAATAACTCTAATTGCTTTTTTCTGTAGAAGCACAAGACATTTTAACCTAGCAGAATAATTTGAGGCCCAGACAATGTTACCATAATCAAAATAGGGATTAATTAAGGTATAATATAAGTTCTTGCGAATGTGAACAGGGATTAGGTGAGATATTCTCATTAATTATATGCCAAGGTTTCTTGCAATCTTGCCTGCAATAACATTAATGTGTTCCGACCAGGTCAGACATTCATCAATATAGACTCCAAGAAATTTAGTAGAGCGGGTTTGGGAAAGGACAATTCCATCGATTGATAAATCTGGTCGAAGATCTGGGATTCGTTTTTGTGTAGAGTGGAATATTATAAAGCATGATTTCTTAATGTTAAGAGAAAGTCTATTGGTCCTGAACCATTCTGCTAGAATATTTAACTCACAATTTATTATTTCGATGAGGATAGGCAAAGAATCGTGTGAACAGAAGGCATTCGTGTCATCAGCAAACAAGATAAGTTTAAGCACAGAAGAGACATTGGAAAGATCATTTATGTACAGTAGAAACAACAGAGGACAAGATTAGAACCCTGCGGGACACCAACTTTTATAGGTTCACGAGAAGATAGGGCACCGTTACAAAGCACCTGTTGATACCTATTCTCCAAGTAACTTTTAAACCAGAAATGAGGTGTACCCCTAATCCCATAATTTTCAAGTTTACTTAATAAGATATTATGATCCACCGTATCGAATGCCTTCGCCAGATCAAGAAATATACCAATAGAATATTTATTGGTGTCTATTGCCTTGGAGATGAGGTCTTGCATATTAATTAGAGATATTTCCGTAGAATGACCTGGACGAAATCCATGCTGAAGGGGTATAATATATACTTGTTATTTATGTAATGATTTAATCTTTCACACATCGCCTTCTCCAAAACTTTGCCAAAATAGGGTAAGATTGATATTGGCCGAAAATTAGACATTTCCTGTTTGTCACCTTGTTTAAAAACTGGTGTTATTTTTGCAATTTTTAGATCGGGAGGAACAACACCTGCATTTAAAGAGCAGTTTATAATATCTGAAAGAACATTTGCAACAGAGCCAATAGTACTTCTTGCCACTAGCGGGTCTATATCATCAGGTCCCATGCTACGAGTATATTTCATAGATCTAGCTATAGTAGCAATTTCATTAGCACTAGTTGGAAGAAGTGCAAAAGATCCTTGAAGTGGAGGGTTCATAAATTCTTGAACAGTCTTAGCACCTATGGGTATTTTATCTGCAAGGGTTTGTCCAATTCCTGCAAAAACCCATTAAATGCATGTGCAATTCTTATTGGTTCATCAATTTCTATTCCATTAATTTTTAACGTCTCAATTACAGTGCTCTTGGGTTGACCATTAATTAATGATTTTATACCCCCAGGTTTTTTTTCAAATTCTGGGTATATTTAAGAAATTCCTTTGTATAATATAGCCTTTCTGCATTGATCCTAATTTGTTTAAATTTATTTCGAGATACTTTATATTTGTTCTTATTGCCAATCGTAGGAGACTATATATATTTTAAAAATAATTTATCCTTTTTTACACAATTTTAAGAGCCCTTTTGTCATCCATGGCTTGTGGGGAGTGTCTTTTCGGGATTGCTGGCTTCTTATCACAAAGAAAGCTTTATCATACTGCTTGTTATATATGGACATAAACATATCATATGCAAAAACAGCGTCATTATTACAGATGGCATCTCTTACTGGTCCCCAATGAGTTTCATCCAGAGATTTTGCAAATTGATCCAATAGCTGGTCGTTTATGACTCTACAGGAGGTAGTTGTTTTCCCAAATTTGGGGAGTACTTTATTCCCAAACCATAACATAATTGGCAAGTGATCAGATATATCATTTATAAGTATTAAAGGGTCAACGACTTCTTGCCAAAAGTTAGTACAAATATTGTCGATGAGAGTAGATGAAAAATCGGTAATTCTTGTGGGACAATCAATCGTGGGAATAAAATGTGATGCTGTCATAATATTCAGAAAGTCCTGAGTAGGTGTATGCTCATTAAGTTTCAACAAATCCACATTAAAATCTCCAAGTAGGATCACTTTTTTGCTACCCTTAGTTATTTCGGGAAGAAGCAGGTTCAGTTCATTATTAAATGTATTGAGAGGCTGTCCAGGTGGTCGGTAGATTACAAGAACCAGACCTTTTGGTTGCGCTACAGTAACGAATAAACCTTCATACGATGTATTAGAAGTTGAAGTGGCAATTTCCAAATTTTGTAAGGTAATGCCCTCCTTAACAAAGAGTGCAACTCCACCCCCAGTGCGCCCAATTCTAGATTTAGTTATGGTCTTATAGCCAGGTAAAAATAACATGTGCGCTGTATCATCATTCAGCCATGTCTCAGTAAGCGCTATTATATCTACTGGAGCTTGGGTTATCAGCAATTGCAATTCCGATAGTTTAGAAGCAATGCTTCTACAATTCACTTGAATCACTGCTGACAGATCTTTATGAATATGAAAGTTACTAGTTAGCAATGAAGGAGGAACATACAGCGCATGCTCAGGGTATCATTAAAGAAATTCATATCTGGATCTAGTTCATCATTATTGAGAAGAGATCTTTGGTCCGATGTGTCCAAAGCAAAACTCAGTTTAGGTAGGCAATTTAAGAAGTCAGCTCTAGAAGATTCTGGTAGAGGTTCACGTAATACGTCTAAAAACTCTCCCTGATCTATAATGTGGTTAAATGGAAAAACTTCTGCAATACAATTGGGACAGTACCAATTGTTCGTCTGGGCAATCTCTTGTGGGTCACATATAGAGGATTTAGAGTGGATGCATTCTTTGTTGGATACATACTTCATTTGTGTGCATAATGTTCTAACATCTAGCTTACATATGCAACATTTAATATCAAGTTCATGATCAGCTTCAAAGTTCATTAGTTGGATGTTTTGATATAAAACAGTCAAGCAGAATAGTCAATCAACAAGTCACACACACACACACAAAACAAGGGCCAATTTCAGAGATTGGTATTCACAATGCATGGTGCTGCCTGCTCAACGCAAAAAATAGTTATACCATTAACAAATTAAAGTAAACAAACTAAAGGAAACAGACAAACTTAAGGCCATCAGACCAATGAAAAAAGAACAATTCTTAGCAGACCTCACAACTTCTGCTCCTCACAATGCATGGTGCTGCCTGCTCAACACAAAAAAATCGAAATTTGGCTACTTCGTTATACCGTTAACAAATTAAAGTAAACAAACTAAAGGAAACAGACAAAATTAAGGCCACGTCAAACCAATCAGGCCAGAAAAAAAAGAACAATTCTTAGCAGACCTCATACAACTGTGTTTTCTGCTCCCCACAAAAAAGATACTTCGTTATACCATTAAACAGATTATAGCAAACAAGGTATAGGAAACAGACAAAATTTAGGCCACGTCGAACCGAACAGGCCAAGGTACAAAAAGAACAAATTCGTTAACAGGCCAAAACAAATTCGTTAAACAAAGTAAAGTAACAAACAAAAGATACAGACAAAATTAAGGCCACGTCAAACCGATCAGGCCAAAGAAGAACAAATTCTTGGTAGACCTCCCAACTTCCATGAGGCAACTGAAAGAGATAAGATGATCCCGTAGCCGTGTTAAGTTCACAGAATAATCCTTGGAATGGAAAGATTTCTTCAGCAGTCAACGTTCGAAGGATGATTTTCCTCTTGTGTTCTTAGAGATTGACATTCTTTCGTGAGAAATATTCATTGACGTAAATAGGCACTTCGTGTGGCAGTGGAAGTCTTGCAGTGTCCTTTTATCGTGGTATACCAAATCACGAGCCTTTTGGTGTTGGAGCAAATTATCAGCTGTCCACATAGAGTTGAAGGGGCACTAGGCAGAGGATTTAGTACCACCGAACTGGTTCCAAGGAGATTGTTCTGTTAAGCTTGTAATCCTGGAAGTTCGGAAGATGTGATGATCAGGTAGACGGGCGTTGTAATAGATTGTATCGAGATAGTCTGAGGGACTGAGTGACATTTTGTAGTAGAGCGAGGACGTAGAGAAGCGGAGTATTCAGGATCACTGAGTTGATTCCAACACAGTCAGTTTAGATATGTCTGTGCTCTTGGAGGGTTTGCTGTTCGGAAGTGCATGAATTGGTGATCAGGTAAGACGAATGTTATAACAGATTGAAGCGGTAAAGTCTGAAGGAGTGAGTGACGTTTTGTGGCAGAGCGAGGACGTAGAGAAGCGGATTCAGGATCACTGAGTTGATTCCAACGCAGTCAGCTCTGATATGTCTGTGACCTTGGAGGGTTTGCTGTTCGGGTCGTCGGAACGCTTGATGAGGACGACTCCTTCTGCGGTCCACGTTCGAAAGATTACTTTCCGCTTGGCCAGTCGCCTTGCGTGTGCAAAGAGTTTTGCGTTTTGCTGTGTGAGATATTCGTTAATGTAAATAGGCACTTCGTGCGGGGAGTGGAAGTCTCGCAGTCTCCTTTTAGCGTGGTAGACCAAATCACGAGCCTTTTTAGTGGTGAAGCGAATTACCAGCGGTCCACATAGATTCTTATCTCGAGGTGAGATTCTGTGCGCATGGTAAATGTCCTGTGGAGTGAGATCCAATCCCAGCTTGTCACTTGATAGTGCAAGAAATGCAGATTCACTGTCAGCATTGCGACGTTGAGCCGTTGGAGGGCTGTCGTAGATATGCTCTGGTATTCCCTGTATAATGAGGGTCGCCTGGTTATTTGCAACTTCTAAGGAATTTAGTTGTTTCTTTAGGTGTGAGTTCTCCTCGGCCAGGCACCTTAGGCGTTCGTCCATGTCACCGCATCCTTTTTCTATTATTACAATCGTTTCAGCTGACGCTTTTGCTATCGACTCCTGCAATTCCGATTTGAGTGAATCAAACATAGGTTTAAATAACTGCTGTAAGGTGGGCGTTATCGCAGAAACTGACCTTGCAGTTACAATATCCATGACTTTATCGTCCAACAGCATCGTGGAGATCATCTCCATGAGGTCCTCTGGCTTAGGGAGTTTCTTCGACATTTCAATTGGCTTTATTTAAATGTCTTTTAACAGCAACATTCACGAATATCAGACTCATATATTTAGTATTATTTACTACTCGTAATCTGTCAGTGTTCCGAGTCAGAATTTAGCGGTATTAATATTTGCAGTTAAATAATGCGCTGATAGGCAAATCGCTGAATCTAAACAGCCACCATCTTGGCTGGTTCCCTGTAAAATGTAGATATACATGTAATTAACAAAAATATCGCTAGACTGAACCGCAAGCTATAAGGGCCCAGGTTTAGGAAAAGATTACACGGGTGCGATTCGGTTCAAGAACGAAGTATATAGACATAAAAGGGAGAAACAATAGGCCGTTATCACGCATTTCAAGGCGTTTTAACTCTATGTTGCTATTGCAAACACGCAATAGCAACAGAAAGTTAAAACGTTAAATGCGTTAGTGTAGGGGAGACCGGGGCTCATTGGGACAAAAATAACATTTTTCAAAATTATGATGAAACAATAAAGTCCATGCAAATTTTTTAACAGTTAGATGCTACTTTAGCATGTTACTCATCGTTTTGTATAAAAATGGACAGTGTGTGATGATTAATAAACTCACAGTTTTCAATTTCCGAGAGGCCCCAACGTGTCCCAATGAGCCCCATTGTTGGGGCACATTGGGACAATGTCTGGGCTACATTGGGACACTGATTTACATTTATGTAATAGCATATGCTTTGTCTTATAGAGCAATTTATTAGTGATCTAAGTAGGCTAACTAGGATTATTGAATTATAAATAGGATACCCTATTCATTATATTTACAAAAACTATTTAGGCCTATCTATAAAAACACAAAAATGACTGCAAAAAGTTATGACTTTAATAATAGCCTCAAGGAAATAGGCTATATTTCCACACATAAAGTCTCATAAAATACCAATATTATGACTTTGAACAGGCCTATAGCTTAGGCCTAGAACGATTAGGTTATATTTGAAAAGTTTCTGTATTGGATTAATCTTAAGCCTTCTCATACAAACTAAAAATGGGCCTAGGCCTGCTGACGTATGTAGGCTCCTATCTTGGAAACCAGAGACAACTGATTTATTTAAAACTCTTAACTACAACAAACACTGCTGTAGGCCTCTGACATTAACAATAATTGGTCTACAGGTCCTGCATGTTCCAGATTTGAAATTAATGACTTAAATCAACACCACTAGCTGAGAGTGTAGGCCTATATTGAGGATGTTCGTGATGTCTTTCCAGCTGACGTTAGCTCTGACATAACAAGTAGGCTTATGCCTACGACAAGTAGGCTTATGCCTACGACAAGGCTAATGTCGTCGGTCTGCTCTTTGTCAGGAAAGATAAACGACAACATCTTTAACCTCGACGGTTGACGTAGGCCTACCATACGTTTGACAACAATAATTATATTCCTCTTCAGTTGATGTTTCATATCGTATAATTCCGTATAATGATCAACTCGATTCTTCATTGTGTACACTAAGTACATTCCAGAAGTCAGTTCATCAACTGAAAACTGCCTCTGCCTACTTTCATCCAAAATATATAACGATAAAGGGTTGATTTTGGTACGTCTAACAAGAGAGCTGCCGACAATACGACCATCCTCTCCCAGTTCCATCGCTGCCTTCATTGTCGAAGGATCAGTCAAGCCATGTCTCTGTCTTTCTTACTTAATTTCTTACCGTAATTGAAATGTAAAGCTATAAATGTAATATAAACCAATCAAAATATTATTTATTTCTTACTAGGCCTATAGTTAAGGTTTACTGTAGTGGTACATTGGATCACTAAGACGGGGTACATTGGGACAACGTCCCAATGTACCCCGTGCATGCTGTCCCAATGAACCCCAATGGGTACTGGATTGTTTGAATCCATAAATGGTGGTGATAACAAGGTAATAGAAAAGTTTAACGGGATTTTATTGCAGGTTATTTAGTGGCAGATTGAAAGAAATTGACATCTTCAATGTCACTAGAATAGTGTATGTACAGCAAGCTTCGAAATGCAAAGCATGAAATTTACTCGAACTACCCAGAAATGATTTTTTCTTACCTGCCTCCTTAAATGGTAAAAAACTACAGCTTTCTTTACATGAGGATATTAAACAGGAAAGAAGCTATGATCTGCCATAGATTATATTTCCCAAGAGTGAATACAAGTGAAGCAATTATCGATGTCCCATTGTGCCCCGTGTCCCAATGAGCCCCGGTCTCCCCTACAACAAGTTTATTGCAGTTTCACGGACTATCATTCAATATGCTTTTCGCAAACTCATATTAAATATGATGACTGAGTTGCATTAGTCTCTTTGACACGTATGCCGTTTTTGATTTAATAGCCCAAACATTTTTACGGCAGTACATAGGATGCTTCAAGGACAACAAAATCCGAGCAATGGAAAGGATCTATTGGAAGGATACACGAAACAACACAATAGAATCCTGCATAAGAGTCTGTGCCTCTAATAATTACTCGTACTCTGGACTGCAGGTAACCAGAATATTTTTCAATTGCATAGTAAGGCCCATTTTTGGCCTAAGCATGTCTTTCAACGCGTTAGCGATCTTATTTTTCTGTGTTTGTGCGAGTTATTGTAAATCATAAATTTGTATAGCACCATATCACTAGAAACTCCTCATAGTTTGATCACACTGTCACTTTAAATCCAATGACTCTGAAATAACAATCATGTATGAACACATTGAACAGTTATAGGGTGGAGTGACAAACCCCAATTTTTATAAATAAATTCTAATAGTGGGCAAAAGTTGCAACTTGGGTAGAGAAAGAAAAACACCAAATATTTTTAAATTTCAAATAATATCTTCTGCCCTCAACCACTGATGCAATATTTCAAATTGTGTGTGTGGTAAATATCGCATAGAGGCCATTATGTACAGCTCTTTCTCTTAAATTGACCTTGTGACCTTAAAATAACCTTGGATTGTCTTACATTTAGTAACTTTGTTTCTTACCACGGGTAGCCCTTATCAAAACGAGAAACTCAAGAAAGAATTAGCCAATTTTTTTAAATTATTGCCTGAGATTTAACCATTTTTCTTTGATTTTGCTGGAATCCGTTTATTCTGCCTAGGAATGACCTTAAATGAACCTGAATTTAGTATCTATATTTTACCTGGATGTAGCTCTCATCGCTACAAACACAACAACTTAAAGTTAATCCAAATCGGACTCTTCGTTATTTCTTTTTTGATAAAAAGAGTAAACCGACAATGAGCCCAAGTTCCAAGACCCGAGCATGGGCGCCTTCAGTTCTGGGAGTTTAAGTAGTGTATGTTCAGGGGCTTTGAGCGACCTCAGGATAACATTTTAAAATTCTATAAAACATATTTGTGACGCCAGGGGTCAAAACCCGTCACATATCGGTTTCTGACCTTTTTATTCAGTCATATTATACAATTAATCTGTTGCAAAATACTTTTTACAGAATGAAAATATATTTTTTCTAACTGATGTTATGTGCGTTTGATTCTTTCATTGGTATAGAGTGAAAAAATCGAATATAAAGTTTCTGAATAATTCATGTCATTAAAGTCCAAAGCAACCATTACTTGATTATTCTGCAATTGTGCTGTGCAATAACGGGCTCTATTCTGTGTCGAATAAAACAAACGGCATCAAAATCGGATTACTACTCTGCAAGTTATGTCAAATTCACAGGCAACTGCTGAATTGAAGAATATTCTACATTGTTGACCCCTCTCGCCAATTTCAGCTTCTATAGCTCAGTATCTAGGAAGCGACAAGCGACGGGTTTTGACTCTGGCGTCACATTTATTGACAACATCTGACTTGAATCATGGGAAAAACTTGAGTATGGGTGTTTCTGCGATGTGTCATTTTTCTGGACACCCCTAAACTAGTAAAAGCACGCTGAACAGAGTGGGACCATGAACGGACAGTCGGACACCTGTATATCACAGTGTGATTCTCGTTAACAATAACGGTAACAAAAATGTTCGTTAACGAAAATAAAATGATTTCGTTAACAATGACTAGAACCATAACTAAAAATATCATTAACTATAACTATAACTCTTGACTCCGAGCTTACTTTGTCTCAACATGTGAACCTGGTTGCACGAAGTTGTTATTATCAGCTTCGTCAGCTTCGAGTGGTCTCTCGCTCTCTTTCTCATGATGCGGTCGTGGTCCTTGTTCACGCCTTGGTCACCAGTCGAATTGAAAACTGTTGCTCCCTACTTGCTGGCCTTCCTCTTGGGGTTCTGGGGCGACTAGATCGAGTTCTACGCTCGGCTGCTCGTCTCATTGGACGACTTCCTAAGTTCTCTCCTGTCTCTGCATACATGCGTGATGTGTTGCACTGGCTGCCTATCTCTCTGCGGATCTCATACCGCACTGCTGCTGTAGTTTCTCGCTGCGTTCTTGGCTGTGCTCCATCTTACTTGCGTGATCTTTGCCGCCCAGTGTCCGACGTTGCAGCGCGTCGGGCACTTCGTTCTACGACGAGGGGTGAGCTCCTAGTTCCACGGACACGCTTGGCTATTAAGCAGCGCCGTGCTTTTTCGGTTGTGGGACCTTCCACCTGGAATGACCTCCCGCTTAAGCTCCGCTCTTTAGGCCTACTTGTGAGCCAACCGGCAGGGTTCTACAAGTCCATCAAGTCTTTTTCTTTAGTCGTGGCTGGGCCGGGAGCGCTTCTGAGTAGCTTCTGAAGAGGCGCTATATAAATGCTCTGAATGAATGAATGAATGAATAACGAAAATAACACCAACGAAAATTCATCGTAATTTTTTGTTAATAGAAAAAATATGGTCCAATATAGACATATATCAGAACGGGAAAATGTGCTACAACTACTAGCCTATGTTCGCCCCGGATTTTGGATTCGTGAATTACCCCAGTTGTAGTGGCGCATTTTATGAAATTTAGCTATTTTGTAAACGTTTCTATAGCGATTGCGACCAAGTTTGACTTAGAGCAAATTCGCAAACTTAGTTGTAGTAGCAATCTTATAGTTAAAATGTCTCTAAAGAACTTGAGAAGCCGCAATTGTGAGAAGGCTGTCTGGAGACATTGCAAGTACGAATCAGCCACAAATAAAAGTTCGTGTATCATCAGCGTTGTTGGTGTTAATGAGGGGAAGTTATGTGGCCGGTTCACAGCCGGTGAGAAAACGACAAATCTACTCAATCATCTCAAGTATCACCATCCACCTACATAAAGGAAGTATGCACAGCAGAGTAATAGGAAGAGGTGTGTAGAAGGGAACTCGCGAAGACGATCAAAACTGGTGAGATATTAGTTTGCAGTAAAACTAACAGACTAAACTGTGCCAATGGCTGTGTTTTTCAATGTTTTTGGTGATTTTGTCGGCTTTACATCGTCTCTCTTTCTTTCTAGGTGTCATTGTGTAGAAATATTTCTATTTGTCAATGTGTCATGGATTTAATAAAAGTGTTTCAAATAGCCGTGCTGCTGATACAATATTTTCCATAATTGTAAAAACTTTTATTTCGTTTTTTATTTTTGTCCAAAAACTGTGGTTTTTGGTTTTTATTTTTCTTCACGTTTTTTTCGTTTTTATTTTTTATGTAACTTTATTTATATATTTAGGCCTACTGTATGTTGTTATTTGTTACATTTTTTCGGATGTCCCTTACGTTGTCTCCGTACCTTCAAGGATGCAGCTAATTTACGTTATTGTTTAATATCATCATTTGAGAAATAAATAGCACAGTTCAAGAAATAGAATTTATAAAAGTAATCTGAATTTTTAAGTTATCCAAAATGCGAAATGTTGTCTCTGTACACAGTAATCTCCGATTCACTGATAAACTGACTGATATTACTCCATATCAAGTCCTTATATAGATAAAAATGCTAAGTACAATTTTTGATTAAGTAGGCTACACTCTATACTTACAAAGTTTAGATAAAATTGTGTTAGTTTTTGTCAGCATGGACTTAATGTTTACAATTTTTATTTGAAAATATATCGATATTATTAATGTCTCCATTTCTGATAAAAACCAACCTATAAAAAGTAAAATAGTTGTTCGAGATTAATGTTTCTTAGTGTTTACTAATAAACTTGTGCTATTTTATTTTTCTCTGATTAAAACTAAATTGTGTAAACAAGATTTTTAATTTAAGCGCAGTGCAAGATGTAAGACAGTCAAATAATTTTTTCCTCGTTTTTTTCGTTTTTTATTTCGTTTCTATCGTTTTTAACAACTATGATATTTTCATACTGCGAGACCGACAACTAATACATTTAAGAATAAGCTGTAACAGCATGCAATACATTTAAGAGATTGCATGCTGTTACAGCTTATACAATAATAATAATATAATTGTAAAAGTAATTTATTATTTATTTTTAAAAGTGAATAATATAATTAAAGAAGGATAGCATATAACTCTGAAATAGCTACCCCTCGTTATCAGAAAAGTAAAAGTGTATTTCTAAAGCTGAATGAACCTATTCTTCAAAGCCTTTCGAAGCTCTTAGCAAATTGCGTCTTAATATGCATAGCTGCTGCATCTCTAGGCAATTTCATTGGCCTTTTTGCAACTATTAATAGTAACTAAGAAAAAATTCAGTAACTATGACTATAACTAAAACGAAAATATATTACTAACTATAACTATAACTAAAATAAGAAACCATAAACTATAACTTTAACTGTAACTAAAATAAAATCTGTAAGGAGAATCACACTGATATGTCATCTGCACAGAGGTGACCAGTTGACGAGTGTGTGTAGAAATATGACAGGAAGCGGCCGTGTATAGGAGGTAAAGGCGAGTGATGAGCCCTGAAACCTTGTCGAAATCAAATTTGACCATGAGTCCAGTTCACAAGACTTCAAGTTTGAAGATACGAGCAGATTACGTGGCAGTTTCGAGGATAAGTAGAAATCCTTCAAGGAAGGAATCAGTCGACGCGATGAAAGGCGGAGGTTAATCAGCGGTAGTGTGCCGAACTAGGGCACAGTTTGGCGACGTTAAGTTCTTCTTAGTAATGGTTTGGCGCTTTAATTTCTGCTGTCGGCCAACGCCGTAACCAGGCGGCAATTATTGATCGCTGCCAGCGATCTAGTTCGCGCCAGAAGCCGGCGACTTTCTTGGTCTGCCGAGCGCGGGCTTCTTGAACGGGAGCTGATGCCTATAAAAGGGGCTTCGCCTGCATGCATCGAGCTCAGTCGATTTCCAACCGCTCGTCGTTTGAGTACCGCTTGCTGTTAGACGTTGCTCGTTCGGTTGACTCCCGCCTTAGGTTTTGGCGCGGAAAGGAGGCTTGAGTCTGGGCTTAGTGAGGCGGATCGACGATTTGCTCGAAGGACATCAACTGCGTACGGATCGAAGGTTAAGGGTTCGACGCCTGTTGCCCAGCGCCTGGTGGAAAGGACGATCGCTGTCTTCCTTCGTGTTTGCCCGCCAGCAGAATCACTGTGTGGTTAAGGTCAGGAATACAGAGTATAGGTTTCTGTGTATTATTTAATTGTGCGCTAAATAAGTCTTGTCACATAATCGGTGTTTTCTGCGCACCATGTAAATAATTGTCTGTCAATGTTTTAATACTTGATCATTATTGAAGATTTATTCGAGGGGATTGCCTCGAAGTACAATCGCTCTGTAATTTGTTTATTTTGTTAAAATTTAATTAATTAAATACAGCAATGGAACTTGTCTTCAGTAGATGAAACTAATGATACGCGTAAAATTCTAGACACGCTATTAAGAAGTCAACGAGAACAGGCCGTCACTTTGAAATCATTAGTAAGTAAGATGCAATGCATGGACACCAGATCACGGTTTCTCAAAAGAGCAGTTGTGGGAAAGAAGGACCCAGATACCCTGCGAGGTATTGGTCTGCCCACAGCAGAAGCCGCGGATACAGTGCCTGGCCATGGTACCCTGGTAGATAGTGATGTTGAAAGTACAACTGCTTTTATAGCGCCATCGCAAAAGACTTTGCGCAGAAGCGCTAGACTCCGTGATAAAACCCTTAGAGTTTCATTGCCTCTTACCGGTGAAACCGGCAGCATATTTATTGATACGCCAAGGATTCGAACCCTGGATCAGAAGTCTGTTGAGAAAGAGATTTCCCACAACTGCCCGACCCAAGCTTGGATAGGAAGGGGGTCGCCACAGTAGAAGCACGAAGGTCATCCACCTTGGCAGAGTTCGTCTCAAGAAGTCACTGGCAGAGAAGGAGGTGGCCTCTGGCGGTCGAGAAGAGGGTCCTATAAGACCGGAGATGGACGACGATAGTCGTTTCGGGTTTATCTCATTTCGTAGGACCAAGTTTTTCTTGTAGGCCGCCTCCTTCCGACGGTAGAGCTGGTGGCGAGCATGAAGTTGAGTGTACCAAGCCATTCGGTCAGCAGGATCCCTAGACCAACGGACGCGTCTCTCGAAGCAGCGAGAGCGCGACGCGTTTGATGTCACTCCTGATCGTACCAGACAGCCTGAGGTCGGTAGCGAGTCCTCACTCCCCGAAGCGGTAGCATGGTGTTCATGGTGGAGGAATGGAGGTCGCAGAGCTGGTCAACCTTTAAAACTTCGAGCGTCAATGGCAGGGAAGAGAGCTGAGAGCTACAACGGTCAAGGATCTCCAGCCATGGGACATGCAAATGGCATGGAGAGGCTGAGAACGGAGATGATACGGCAAGAACTGGAGGCACGCGTGATCTGAAAGAGTAAGTGAATTAACGCACAGTCCCTGGAAATATATATAAAAATGCAGCACCTCGTTGGATTCTGATTTGTGCATGATTTCATGAATTTTTCACTGCTCGACAATATTTAGTTCAAGAAAAATGTATGTACTACGTGGACGTTTCCCACAGAATTTTATATTGTAGAACTTTCCTCGCCGGTAGAGGGCAGAAGTCAAAAAGCAAAAGCAAAAATATTTTGGACACTACTTACTCTAACATACAGGCAACTATTCATCACTATTAGAAAACGTTTACTGAAAATACTTTCACACCACTGAACAACCGCATCTGGTAAGTTGATTGGTAACAACGAACCCACCTTATAATCATTGCAATTATTATTGTTGATAACAATGGACTATAATTTGTTTCTGATAATTATATGTGCTTCTCTTAAAGCATTTGCTTCAAACAGGAAATCCCTGAAGTGTATCTTTTCATGTGTCGTGATGGCCTAGCTGTCTTAATGATAATCTGTCTTGCTAGATCATACGAGTGATAACGGTTGGTTAAAGTATAACAATTTATTATAATAACACCAAAGCAAAGAACAATAAAAGTATAAACGTCATAAAACAGTCGGTCGGTCGAGTCACTATACTATGAAGTCTAATTATGTCTAGTCTTCCAAATGAGTCTGTCTAATCTGAATCTAATCTAGTCTGTCTTTGTCTGAAGAAGTCTAGTTAGTCAATCAATCTGTAATCTAAGCTAGTCTGTCTTTGTCTGAAGAAGTCTAGTTAGTTAATCATCAATCTGTCAATCAATCTGTAATCTAGTCTGTCTTTGTCTGAAGAAGTCTAGTTAATCAATCTTGTCTGACGCTGGAACCCGTAACAACGTTCCTTGAATGTCATCTCAAGACGTCGTCACGAATCTTCCCCCAAGCGTCCTGTCGCAGGAGCGCCTTTCCGTTTTATACTCCTCGCCCGAATCAACAAGGTTTACGATGTTTTGATGTGTTGTTGACTCGGGGCTTTTGACGCAGCGAGGTGCAGGTGTCAGCGCTGCGGCGGCCGTCGGTCACAGCCCGGGCTCGCAGCTGGTGTCTTGTGTCATGACAGCAGCATCCTTCCGGCTGCTATCGGTTGCTGCTGATATCGCTTGGTCAGTCGGTCACGGCCTTGCCCTTGAACTGGGATGGTCGACGAAAGTGTTGAATTAGGCCGGGTTAGCAACCCGGGGTCATCGAACTAGCCCTTCCGGTTCGTTCTTGTAGGGCGTCGTTTGCTGACCATCCTTAAAGTAGGCCGGCCGTTGACCTCCACCGTGACATTCCCTCCCATCCAAGAGGATGTCAGCAATCGGCGACCGTCCGGTATCCTTGCGTCTCCCTGTTGTGACACCTCCCCATCAGACCGTCGTATAGATGACGTTCACATGAATGAAAACACATACACACAGTTAATCACTACAATGTACACACTACAGGGTTGGACCCCGCCAAGCCCGGGTTCTCACTATCTCAATCAAATCCGGGACAAGAAATCGGCTGCGATGTTCTTGCTTCCGGGGCGGTATTTAAAATCAATGTTAACCTCTTGAAGCCGCTAGGGCCCATCGCGCCCACTTAGCGCTTTTCGGATCAGCCTTCATAGATCCGAAGTCCTCGTCTCGGTCAAAGACGACAGAACAGTTAGTTACCAATGCCTGTTCCTTCCGTTCATGAAACTTACGAATTTTATTCTCATGGACGTGTCCTTCCTTACCCTCGATTTCACTTATGTCCGAGTAAGGAGACTTAATGGCTACCACAGTTCCGGGGCCTTGCCATCTGCTGTAGAGTTTGGCGCCCTTGGAATCTGGTGCCAAGATGATGACTTTGTCACCCAACTGATATCTCCTCTTCGTGCTAGGCAGATTACAATGCTCTGTGTATTGTTTCTGTTCTATCTCTGAATAATAATCTGCATAGACCTTCGCTAGCTCTAGATTTTCTTTTGTGAGTTTACACGTGAAATTAGTGCCACAATCCGAACTAATTACCTTGGGCACAGAGACAGTCATGAATACTTGAGGAAAAGCCTCACACACGGCTTTGGCAGACAAGGATCGAAGGGGGTATGCCACTGGCCATCGCGAGAATCTATCGACCAGGACCAGTGCATAATTGTATTCAGGTCGAGGAATCGATGGATCTCCTTCCGGTAGAATTGGTCCTACGCCATCAGCGGAAAGATGTGACCACGGCAGTTCACCATTACGCTGAATGAGCGTGATGGGGCCTCGTTGTGCTGTTTTCATCGGAGCTCGCACTTGGCAGATTGAACAAGAAGCACAATAGGCCTTGATCTTATCATCCATGTGAGGAAACCAGAAGCTTAGTCTAATCCGATCACGTGTGGATCTAAAACCCATGTGACCTGCAAACGGAGCGTCGTGTCCCCTTTCTAGGACGACT
This sequence comes from Aporrectodea caliginosa, assembly GCA_020284085.1. Lineage (NCBI taxonomy): Eukaryota > Metazoa > Annelida > Clitellata > Crassiclitellata > Lumbricidae > Aporrectodea > Aporrectodea caliginosa. The sequence continues at coordinate 610,704 of JACEVL010000394.1, forward strand.
CCAATCCTCGATTCTGGTAGACAAAGCTGGTTTACTTTATGGCCTGCGATACTGTCTGTGTGATGCAACAAGCTATTTTCGAGATAGAAGTTGTTTTTGTTTTGATTAGCTAGTTTAAAGAAAGGTCTTAAGAACTTGCATTTACTTTGTTCACTAGCTAATGTTTCAACGTCGGCTATTCGTTCGTTAGTCGGCTCCTCGGGGTTATCCGTATCTAAGAAGTCGGGTTGTCCATCCGTCACTTCCGTTATGTCATCATCTACGGGGCTCAGAGCCGTCTCTCTATTGCCGTTAACAGCATTAGCGTCTACAGGGTTAAGAGTGTCCTTGACACTCGGTCTGCTAACTAGGCTGTCCCCCTTATCGTTCGAATCGGTCAGTGTAGTTATGGCGGTACTGGCTTCCCGCTCTGATGAGGCTTGGGCAGCATCATCATGGTTCACGGCCAACACGTTATATAGCGCAGTGTCTCTCAGGAGCGATACAACGTTAGGTGTTAAAATAACGGCCTCATTCATATCTGGCACAACTGCCATCCACACACGCACAGCTGGGGCCATGTCAATTAGTCCCGTAGAGCTGTCACTTACGGGTCTAAGAATTAAACGTATAACGTCTACTATGTCTGCCTGTCCAATAAGTCCGGCAAGTCGAACTTGCTTCTGCGTGGGTATATTCAAGTGTTCAATTAGTGATTTACGCACACAACACATTTCGGATCCACTTTTCACTAGCGCCCTTTGATCTGCTAATTGTTCTATTTGAATGTCCACATACGACCTGATATGGAATTCATCGGCGTCTATGTAGGCCTTGTGTGGTTCTATGTCGTCTTCGACAGTCATTGAGCTATTCCAGCCAACGTGGTCGGGAGACAGGGTGCCCCCCGCGCGTGTCTCACTGCGCGCCTCTTTGTTATGCGGGGTGGGGCCTAGCGTTGGGTCAGCTGAGCAGGCATTTACCTTGGCCGACTTCTTATCGGCCTCGGCCCCCTTGTTCTGTGGGCATTGATGGGATCTGTCCTCGTGGCCCAAGCAGAGGAAGCAAAATCCCCTCCGCATTGCTTCGGGCAATTTACGGGCTGAGATGAACCGTTTACGTAGCTGAATTGGGTCAATACGAAATTCCTTGAGCAAAAATTCCTTGAGGTCCTTGTAATTATTCAACTGCGCTTGCGTCAGCCGAGCTGTTAACGCTTTTGTGCGTTCGTTTAGGTTAGCCAGAAGCAGATTAGCCCTTACATCATTATCAACCTTGATTTGATCAAATAGTCCTTCTATGTGGTCAAAGTAGCATTGTATCTCGGCGCTATCTTGAGGGAATTTCCCTAAGACGCCTTTCAAAGCGTCGCCGAAATATTCAATCCTGCTAGCCAGGGATCGTTTAGTGACACGCTCTTCGTCCCTAGCTTGTCTCTCTAAGTCTGCCTGCCTTTGCCGCTCTTGCTCTAGGTCTAATTGTTCCTCTCTCAGTTTAAATTCCCTTTGTTTCTCTAGGTCTTCCTTCTCTTCTCTCTTCCTTCTCTCCTCCTTTTCCTCCCTTTCCCTCGTCCTCCTTTCCCTTCCTCCTTCTCTTCTCTTCTTCTCCTTCTCTTTCCTCCCTTCTTCTCCTTTCCTCTTCTTCTCCTTCTCTTCTCTTCTTCTCCTTTCCTCCTTTTCCTCCCTTTCCTTCGTCCTCCTTTCCTCCTTTTCCTCTTCCTCCTTCTCTTCTCTTCTTCGTCCTCCTTTCCTCCTTTTCCTCCTCGTATCTTCTCTTCTCAAATTCAAGTCTTTCCCTTTCTAAATTTGAGTTTAGACTTGAGTCCGTCAAACTACGGGTCGTGGAACTGGTCGCCGGTGGAGGCGTAACCGGTCCCATACCTACGATTTCAGCCCATTCGTCAATTAGCTGTGGCCGTTTCATCGCAAATACCTCTTCCTCATCTATCCCCGCTCTGATTAGGGAGATGGTGAGTCTTCCATTGCACATCTTCCAAATGTCCGCTTGTTGGTCTGGAGTCAAATGTTCCATGATGAAATCGCTTAAAAGAGGGGTATAGGCCCACGCGTAAGAAAGAGGAAACCACGGGACTGGACTTCAACAGAAAAAGATTCCAAGTCTTAGAGTTGTACCAAAAGCTATTAGCCGACTCTTGCCCCAAGATTTACTTTCCTTACTTTCCCATATACAACCCGGTACAAGGCGTAAGGTCCTACCTGTCTCGTGTTGTACGTGACACTGCGTCCTCTCGATTCCACGTGAGGCTGGTGACACTGCGTTCCTTCGATTGCACGTGACGCTGGTGACACCGTGTTCTCTCGATTGCGCGTGACACTGCGTTCTCTCGATCGACCGTCTGTGGCGTACTTCGTTCGCCAAATCTCGAACCGTTTCCTTGGTGATCGTCTCGTGGCGATGATCGTCCGAGGCCCACCAATCGCTCTGTCACTCTGTATAAGAAACTCACACAGAGGTGATATTACAAATCTAATCCTGTCGACTGCGCCAAAATGTCGTGATGGCCTAGCTGTCTTAATGATAATCTGTCTTGCTAGATCATACGAGTGATAACGGTTGGTTAAAGTATAACAATTTATTATAATAACATTAAAGCAAAGAACAATAAAAGTATAAACGTCATAAAACAGTCGGTCGGTCGAGTCACTATACTATGAAGTCTAATTATGTCTAGTCTTCCAAATGAGTCTGTCTAATCTGAATCTAATCTAGTCTGTCTTTGTCTGAAGAAGTCTAGTTAGTCAATCAATCTGTAATCTAAGCTAGTCTGTCTTTGTCTGAAGAAGTCTAGTTAGTTAATCATCAATCTGTAATCTAGTCTGTCTTTGTCTGAAGAAGTCTAGTTAATCAATCTTGTCTGACGCTGGAACCCGTAACAACGTTCCTTGAATGTCATCTCAAGACGTCGTCACGAATCTTCCCCCAAGCGTCCTGTCGCAGGAGCGCCTTTCCGTTTTATACTCCTCGCCCGAATCAACAAGGTTTACGATGTTTTGATGTGTTGTTGACTCGGGGCTTTTGACGCAGCGAGGTGCAGGTGTCAGCGCTGCGGCGGCCGTCGGTCACAGCCCGGGCTCGCAGCTGGTGTCTTGTGTCATGACAGCAGCATCCTTCCGGCTGCTATCGGTTGCTGCTGATATCGCTTGGTCAGTCGGTCACGGCCTTGCTCTTGAACTGGGATGGTCGACGAAAGTGTTGAATTAGGCCGGGTTAGCAACCCGGGGTCATCGAACTAGCCCTTCCGGTTCGTTCTTGTAGGGCGTCGTTTGCTGACCATCCTTAAAGTAGGCCGGCCGTTGACCTCCACCGTAATGTTTAATATCTCAGCTCATAGGTAAGATACAATAAAAATTCTAGTATTGAGTTTAATAGTTCCACGGTCAAGGAATTGATTTATTGTAGTGGCAATAGTGTCGGAATAGTACTACCCAATATGCATATGTCATCTCACAGGTAAGCTGCAATGACAAATTAAGTGTCGATTTCAATATTTCCGAGGTCAACGAATCGATTTCTCTTAGTGACAGTAGTGTGGGATAGTTACTATCCAATATGGAGGCTAAGATGGCCGCCCAATTGAAGATATATGTATATCTAAGCTCATAGATGTGCTACAATGATAAATAAAATGTCTAATTCAATATTTTTAAGGTCATCGAATCGATATCTCGCAGTGGCAATAGTGTGCGAATGTTAATAATCAAGATGTCGGCCAATATGTCCGCCAAAACAAAATATGTATGTCTCAGCTCATAGATAAGCTACAATGACAATGAAAGTCACCAATTTAAGTTTTTCAAGGTCAAGAAAACGATTTATCGTTGTGGAAATAAGCTTAGTGTGGAAATACCACTATCCAAGATGGCGGCCAATATGACGGCGAAAACAAAATATGCATGACTCAGCTCAAAGATAAGCTAGAATAATAAACAAAGTGTCTATTACGGTATAAAATCCGAGGTCAAGGAATCGGCTTCTTATAGCGAAATTAGTGTGCGAGTGTTACTTTCCAAAATGGCGGCCAATTTAGCCGCCCAAACACAAGAATTTGCATATCTCAGCTCATAGTCTTGTTTTGGCGGCCTTTTTTGCCGCCATCTTGAAAAGTAACAATCGCACACTATTGCCGCTACCATAAGTCGAGTTCTGGACCTTGAAAATATTAAATTCGACACTTAATTTGTTATCTTAGCTGACTTATGCATATATAGTTATCTTTTGGCGAACATATTTGCCGCCATCTTGGAAATTGGCACTAGCACATTATTACCTCTACAAGGAACCGATTCCTAGACCTTGA
>JACEVL010000394.1:620000-764797 GCA_020284085.1 Aporrectodea caliginosa
AGTAGACTACTATCTTTTCCTTGCAGCTTACCATTAGGCCTACGTGTATTTGCTATTGACTGAATAATTAAAAATTCCAAATTTTATTCTCAAATGTTGTAGTCTTTAGGCACAGGGCCGCGGGCCAGGAATAAAGCATCGGCGGGCCAGAAATGGCCCGCGGGCCTGCTCTTTGACATCACTGCCCTAGTGCCTATGCAATACAAATCATATTGGCTCGGTCAGCACTCCTAATATTTCAACGACGGTTTGCATTCTTAATATTTTAACGATGAGTGTGTACTAAAAGTTACTGGGAAGCCAATGCAGCTCGTCGTTAAAGCATTAGACTGCAATTTAGATAGAAAACGCCTTCGTTCGGTGTTTCACAGTCCTTTCATTTTTCTTTCAAATGAATCGTAGCTTTCGTGACATACAGACTACTAACAAGCAAATTTGCTTCAACTGATAATTTAAATGTCACTTTAGATGCAATTATGATGGGAATTTCTCACTGTTGAGCCTATAATTTTGTGAATAAAGACAATCTATAATGAGCCGCGTAATCGTTTTCTGTTGTCTCCTTCCGTACAACTAATCCGACGATCGTCACTTGCAAACTCCAATTTTAATCATCTTAGGATTTCTAAAAAACTGTTACCTCTGTTTTCAACGTTTATGTAGAAAAGGCCCATCCCTAAGCAGTTAGACATAATTATAGAGCTCGACATTTTTATTGCATCTCACGATCCTTCAGTGACCAAAAGTGTTCGGAATAATGTTGTTATTAAGAGAAACCAAAGGCTCGCTGTATCTGCTAAAATGAAAGCTTCTGACGCCGCTCGCTGTGTACCGGTATGTTTTTAAACTTAAGGAAAGCCTCGGGTTCGTTTGTATTTGATTGATGTCCGCAAATAATGTTTCAACTGAACATAGCCAGAGACTGTAAGAGATCTTTACAGTCTTTGTAATTAAATGAGGATTTATTTAGTCGAGGTACGGGCATAACCCATATCGCCGTACTATAAGCCTAATTTATACGAATTTATACAGCGCATCTTCTAATGCCTCCGAGTAAATTCCGAATATAGTGCAAACGACGCAATGTAAATGTAGGCCTATCAGTAGGCCTACAGACGCAATATAAAAGAAAGTTTAAGCCAGAATAACGTGCGCAGCTTAATTGCTTTTATTTTTCTGTGTTATTCAGTAAACGACATTTTATGGTGTTCAAGTGATAAAGACTGCAAACCGAATGAGGCGTGCAACGTTATTGACTTGGATTACGTGAATGTTTCACGATGCCGATGCAAACAAGGTTACCATAGAATGAGTACATGGGAATACTGTACAGGTACGGTACACTACAAATAATGTGCGCGCGATAATCCAGAAGTTATAATGTTGTACTGTCAATCGAGCGTTGAGAGGTCTAAATCCCTGCCATAGTCGGGTCAATCTACCAAAAATAACCACCTAACCCTAAAAAAATTGATACAAAAGGTTTCTCAACGGAATCTGGTACCATTTTTAATGCTTATGAACATAGTAAAGTCTCCATTAATCTGACCATCGGAAAAGGGTCATTTTCAAGATGGAGTTCAAGATGGCTGCCAGGAGCGCTAAACTTGTCGAAATCTCAGCCTAGAAAATTGATACAAAGGTTTTCTCAATGGAATCTATAACGATACATGTTACTGATTACATGTTGCTGATTACGCAATAAGCGGAAGTATCAGACGATGAGGAAGATTGCTGTTACCCTCTAATGACGAAGCTAAAATAAATGACACTTTAATGCATGGCAGTAATGGATAATTAAGATTTTGAACTAATTAATTAGAATTAACGTTAGTTCTATCGAAAAACTGGAGGATGAAAGTCTGAAACACCAGGAACAGGATAACCGATTATCTCCCCAAGCTTCGTTTTTTTGCTTCGTAAATTTCCGCTGGTAAGGCCCATGGAGTATAACAGGAGACGTAGGCCTATAATTATATATTTCTACCTTTTATGTGGGCATGAACCTGCTTCGTGGACAAACGTAACGACCCTGAAAAAGATGTTACGTACATTTACATTTAGTCTCCATGCAGCGTATTTTGGTCCCAGAGTTGGTGGAGGGTAAACGGCAATTCTTCGATGCAGTAGCCTGTGTCTAGACCTTTTGTAATTAGTCGGTTCCTGTCTAGCATGACAGAAACATTTCGTGTTCAATTGTTCATTCATTCTGAAAATTTATATTGCGCCCCTTCATGTTGCTTAAGTCGCACTTCGAGTTCTCTTAGTTTTGCAGTAAACTGTTTTATATGACACAATTGTACACTACGATATGTTGCAGATATCGACGAATGTCAATCGGGTACATCAACGTGTAATCCAACATCAGAAAACTGCGTAAACAACATTGGCAGTTACATATGTGCATGCAAGGATGGCTTCGCAAATAAATCCGGAGACTGTAAAGGTAGGTAGCACCCATTTTGGGCTTTTTTTTAAATATTCGTAAAAAGCTAGCATGCATTTTCATCCGTTTTATCATTGAAACGACAAAGCGTGAAATTAACCACTACATGACATTTAAATAAAGCGTGTATCCTGCAGTTTCAAATATTTCAGACATTGACGAATGTAGAAACGATTCGCACGTGTGTGACATTGGAACACAACTATGCAAGAACACAATTGGCAGCTACTTATGTCAATGCAAGCCTGGATACGAAAACACGACCTTTGGCAACTGCACGGGTATGTTTTGTTATTTCACACTGGAGTTTATAAGTTTGCTAGTTGTCATCCCAATTGTAAGTTTGAAATCTGATGCAGGTATATTAATCACCAATCACGCTCAAATACTACGAGTAGAAACGACTCCAAAAACTCGCTGATATGTGAACGACCACACGTATTAATTCCCTGGTTAACGTTTTGCACGTTATAGTGTAATTATGTACCAATTGCAGATGCGATAGTATAATTTGTGGCTATTGCTCTCAACTAACTCGTGTGACTACTTCTTTTCTACCCGCCTTAAGAATGTTCCTTTTCGTTTTGAAACCCGATAAAGCACATATCAGCAAATTGCAATTATATCGTAGCCTACACGTTTGACATTGTCGGCTATATTTTTATTATCTGTCACATTTTTAATGTAAGCTTCCGTTAGTTTATTTTTCCAGTCATTTATATTGTTTTATTAATTGGAGTGCCAGATAGTGTAGTGGTAAGCGTGCTGTAATGTAATGCAGAGGTACGGAGTTCAAATCGCCGCAAGGGCAATAGAGGTATTTTTACTGCTGTTTGACTTGCTACGCTAGCTGTATGCAGACGGATCTGTAACTGAGTTAGGGGCTCCGGTGGAACTGTATCACTGACTTACTGGTTACTAGGAAGCCACTACTGATATGCTTATGCCAAAAAAGAAATCGCTTACACTTCACACCTATTACTTCTATGGGTTAACACAAAGGAAAGGTCTTCTTTTGTAGGATTTGTCAATACTTATCGATGAACCATAACTTATAAACGTTCACACATAATAACTTGTATACCCTCTCATGATACTCTTTTAATGATGACGTACATGTATGTGCTCTATTTTATTGCAGACGTGGACGAATGCCAGCTGGATAGTTCTACATCCTCGTGTAACGCATTTTCAGAATACTGTGTTAACAGCATTGGCAGTTATATCTGCACATGTAGGGAAGATTTCACGCACATGTGCAGCAAGTACGAAGGTAAGGATGCTAATGATCAAAGGACTATCAATGGCGACCAATTATTAATTAACCATTAGCATAGGCTACATTTTCATAGCGCCGCTTCAACGAAAACTGAGAATGCGCGTTGATTAGGCTTATATACATGTATAATATTACACCTTTATGGTTTATTATTTATTACTGAACCGCATGTCGCTCACGGTTTAGATTGGAGCTAATTATAAAACTTATTTGTTTCATTTAAATCATGGTGTGCTACAGAATATTTGTTGATTACATCATTGTGCCATGAAACTTTGGAATAGATCAATAAAGTTGTGAGTTTGTGTGTTTAAACCCGCCTTAACACAAAGTTGGTAAAAGTGCGAAAGTAAGTGGAATGCTAAAAGACCGAATCCATCCTATGAAATAATGCACACATTTGTAAGGTTTTAAAGGTTTTAAGGTTTAAATAAATGCACAGAGCAAACAGGCTGCTTTCAAGCGTATTGAATAGTGATTAATGAGGATTCCACTACTGCTAAAGTCGTAACCGGCATGCCAAAAAATTCACACACAACGAAATAATGCAAGGAACACGTCGCAGGCTGTGTGAAGGGCCAAACAACGATGTTAAGATGTTGCAATGCAGAGCGAAAAGATCCAAGAGCAGGAAAATGCATAGCTTCTTAAGATAGGGTGAAGCCTAAGCGTCCATTCTACGAGGTCTCAGCAAGAGAATATTAACACTTTAACGACGAGATGCATTGGTTTCCCAGTCACTTTCAGTAGGCCTACACGCTCTGACACTCAGCGTTAAAGTGTAAAACTTCATGTGCTTCGCATTGGCAACCAATGAAGCTCATCGCGTCTGTAACTATAAATATGACCGAACTTAGTAATCCTTATGATTAACTGAGATTCATCGTTTAAGTGTCCCACAAAGCTCTGCCCGGGGTCCTCTACTGTTCATCCTATATGCCTATGCTCTGTGAGATATAGCCTCTCGTCATGTCATAGAAATCCACCTCTATGCTGATGATACCCAACTATATGTACCTCTGCGACTAAATGAGGTTGCAGATGCTACAAAGAGACTTTGTACCTGCATTGATGACATCATATTATGGAGTCCGTCTATGCGCCTCAAACTTAACCCTAGCAAATCGAAGCTCATCTGGTTTGACCGTTCCTATAAGCTCCTACAATGCGCTGAACTCTCACTCTCTACTTCCTCCTCTCTACTCTCTCCGTCATCTACTCATCGGGATCTTGGAGTCATCCCTGACTCAACACTTTCCCTCAAACCTTAACTAGCTGCCATCTATTGGGCATGCTTGCTTCATCTCGAGAGAATCCGACAGCCTCGCTCTACTCTTGACTCAGCATCACTGAAACCACTGGTACACTGCCTTAGTCTGATGCGACTTGACTACAGCAACTCGGTACTCTGTGGTATCTCTGAGCGTACACTGCTTCCTCTAACTAGAATACTGCATCAGGCTGTAAGACTGTCTTAAACTCTCGTACTCGGACCAGATCACTTGCTCTTCATTCTATGTACTGGTTTCCTGTCTGTGAGCGCATCCGCTTCAAGCTGGCACTCCTCATGTACAGAGCACGCGCCATTCTAATTATCTTCCATGGGCAAACTTTAAAACTCTGTTAAAGGCCTCTCCTCTTCGATCAGCATCTGCTGGAGAGTATATTGTTCCTGATACACGTCTTTGGCCGGCTTTCATTACCAGTTGCCTGTTCATCCATCTGGAATTGTAATTGTAATTGTAATTGAACATTTATATAGCGCTGCTCAAAAATCAGCAGCGCTCTCAACCTGCTTCAGTGCCTGCGTCAGGGAACAAAAATGTCTTAAGGCGTCTACGGAACTGGGAAGGTGATAGGGCTAGTAACTCAAAGCGAAGAGATTGGGGAAGAGAGTTCCAAGCTGATGGGCCAACACGTGGAAAGCACCTAGAGTGGGCCATAGCAGAGCGCATGCGAGGGACAACCATAAGGCCACGGGTCGAAGATCGCAAAGAGACCCTCGCAGGTAAAGAGGAGACAACGGTGCAAAAAGACCTCAGGTAGGATTAGTAGAGCGGGTTGGTGAAAAATTGTTCACTTAATGACAGAAGCATGAAATTTGGTACATGGTAGCAACATACCATGAGGAAAATTTTTGGCTATAGGGCCATCGCAGATTTGCTCCCTGGCCCCAATGGCAGCCATTTTTCAAAATGGCCGACCGAAGTTGAGATTTTCCAATATCTCAGCTTCTAGTTCACTTAGAATCGTAATCCTGGTGTCTAAACATACATACTTATGGGCAAGGATTCCAATAAAACCAATTGCAAACACTTATCTACACGAAATTGGCAGCCATTTTCCAAAATGGCCGACCAAAAGAGATTTTTCAATATCTCAACTTCTAGTTCACTTAGAATCGTGATCCTGGTGTCTAAACATACATACTTATGGGCAAGGATTCCAATAAAACCAATTGCAAACACTTATCTACACGAGATTGGCAGCCATTTTCCAAAATGGCCGACCAAAAGAGATTTTTCAATATCTCAACTTCTAGTTCACTTAGAATCGTGATCCTGGTGTCTAAACATACATACTTGGGGCAAGAATTCTAATAGAACTAATTGCAAACACTTATCTACACGAAATTGCCAGCCATTTTCCAAAATGGCCGACCAAAAGAGATTTTTTCCAATAACTTATCTTCTAATTCACTTAGAATAACGATCTATTATTATTATTATTATTATTATTATTATTATTGGTGTCTAAACTGTCATATTTAGGGGCAAGGATTCAAATAGTACTAATTGCAAGCACTTGTACCCCCCCTTTTGAAAACTCAGCTGTCATAAGCACAGTATATTCCTAGCTATGCCAATTTATTTCACCATAATACTTATGAAACTTCGTAGTGTGTTCAAATTCAGGTGGAAATAACACAAATGATGGTATATCAGCAATTCAGCATGCTATTAATGTTCTGATAAATGTATATTGAACAATATTACAGTTAGTCCACATTTTAGAAACCAGTTTCCAGAGAAAGTACTGCCCAAGATCATCCAAGTCATTCACGGTCACATAGGCCTCTACACAGACAGAGACCAGTACACTGTAGTGCAGCTTTCACACATTTGCACTGTCCCTTGCAGCCCTTCTCGCAGCCACATCTGAGCAGTTCACGACAGGCATGAGAAGCTTCAGGGAGCGTTGTCCACTTCACTTCCCAGCCTCCTTCGATCGTTTGCAGCCACCCCCATTCGCCAGGACAAGGTAGCTTGGGAACAGCCACGAACATCTGTGCCCAGACATGACCTGCCTGGTAGGCAGCTCTCTTTGTGTGTTCCACAAGTGCAGCTTGAGTTGGTGGAAGGCCATCCATTGGTCTGCCTTTCTGTGAGAACAGCTGCTTCCGTGCCTCATTCACTTTCTCCTCACTGCTCGCACGGTCATACAGAAGAACTACAAAGCGCTCCAGTACATCGAGCTGACCCTCAACAGAGCTGGGAGTTGATGCTAAGGTACAGAAGGCTGAGGTTACGTCGTTGAATGTCTTCCAAATGTCCCACACAGTCCTTTTTCCGCGACCAGCAAAGGATGATACTGTGTCACATCCGCTAAATGCGTGTAGGAAGGGCAAAGCCACACATTTCTCTGGACCGAGAGCACGTGCCATCTCATGGGTTGGTAGGTACCTGAAGCTTTTTCCGGAGGCAAAACCAACCCACAGTTCATCAATGCTGAGCTGCTGAACTGCTGCTATGGCTAACACCAACACGTCAGAATCAACAGTGCGGATCATTACTTTACGATAGCCGTGTTTGGCAGCATCTGAGACGTGCAGGAAAATCCTTGTATCGGCTTCCTCCTGAGTACAAGGAGCAAGTCCAGTTGTGTCCCTTGGCTGAGTACAGAGCACGTCCTTGTGGTATGTGGCGATGATCTGTCTTTCTGTGTCTGTTTTAAGTTTCGCTATTTGCTGGCTCAAAAAACAAAACAACTCTGACTTGTTTTCGTCGTTTCTTAGAAATTCCTGCCAGTTTCTAGGTAGGGCATTGGAAGATTCCACTCGCCTTCGGCTTCCCTTACCCCTCACACTGCGTGTGTATGTCTTCAAGCTGCCATGCACATATTCATCCCATACCACATCGACCCTGTGAACATGCTCTAGCTGTCTTGTGATGTATGGCAAGAAGATATGGGAGGCATAATCTGAGAAAGTGGATGCAGTGCCAGGCTTGAGCATGTTTACTATGACTGCTCCATCCAGGATAACAGCATCAACACTAGGTACGCCCAGTGAAGGGCCTGTGTGGATATCTGGAATGGCGTCATCTGTTGAAGTGGGAACCAGCTCTTCTAGGCAGCTCACAATGTCTGACTTAGTTCCTAGCCGCAATTTGCCCATATTCGAGAGTGATGGTGGGCATGCTTGATTCTCGTGTGCAAAGAATTCGTCAAGGTCTCCTTCACGTGTCTGACAGGAGATGTACAGCCTGGAGAAAAGTGAACAGTCACTCTTCACAGATGACAGCTGGTGCTTTGCTCTTGACTTGTCCCGTACAGGTGGACGACTGAAGAGAGGGAAGTTGTTTCGTTTGATTGGGTCATTGACAGGTCGTGATTGGTTAACAAGACGTTCGTTGACAAATGCTTCGTACTGTTTTTGTCCAGTTTTACCAATGTTGCGCATTGTGTTGATCACTGCAGGATCAGCCAGATCTCTGCTGTCCAGGACAAGTAGGTCGTTGCTGTCGTCAATGAATGGGTTTCCCATCTCCTCGATCACATTGCTGAGAGCCTTCACCTGGTTGAAAAATGTTGCCTGCGTGCTTTTTGTCTGCTCATGATGTCGAAGATCAGATTCCATGTTTGGTTTCTGAATCGATGCCTGGAACTCTTCGATGAGACGGGCCATCTCTGGTCCAGACACCATCCATCGTAGTAGAGCTTGCGGGTTCTGTGTGAGGCCTACAGCACCGCCATCATCCTTCACACAGGCGTTGTTCTGCTCATGGGCTTGGTCTATGGCGATATTGGAGAATTATTAAACTAATTATTAAAAGATCATGACCTATGCACATATAATTTCCAAATTTCATACAGGTTTGGCTCCGTGTCCCGGTCAGCGTTTCAGGATCCTCCGTTCTTCTGACCACCGTCGGTAACTGCCAAACTTCGACTGCCGGCTCCCGCAGCCCCATCAGATATCATCATCATCCTCTGCGACCTAATTCACCCGTGAGGTCGTCCATGTCGTGGGAAAAGTAAGACGATACCAGTACCTCTCCACATCAGACGATAGTCGGAGGGTACTCCGCCGTTGAGGGATCGTAGGTTGCGGAATATATATATATATATATATATATATATATATATATATATATATGTAATTAATCACTTCTATATAAAATAAGCACGCTAACAATATATGCATATAACTTCAAACTACAGACCTCTACAGAACTTAGCCCACTGTCACTGAGATATGCTCAAGCCTACAACATCTTGCTGCCACCACCAGCACTTATAGTTGACTCGTCGTGAGCCTATCACAGTTGGTATTTGAAACTAGGGATCGCCACGGTCCCCAAACGCGACGTCCATGGCTGCCAATCTTGTGTAGATAAGAGTTTGCAATTAGTTCTGTTGGAATCCTTGCCCATAAATATGTATACTTAGACATCAAGATCACGATTCTAAGTGAACTAGAAGTTGAGATATTGAAAAATCTCTTTTGGTCGGCCATTTTAGAAAATGGCTGCCAATCTCGTATAGATAAGTGTTTGTAATTAGTTCTGTTGGAATCCTTGTCCATAAATATGTATACTTAGACATCAAGATCACGATTCTAAGTGAACTAGAAGTTGAGATATTGAAAAATCTCTTTTGGTCGGCCATTTTGGAAAATGGCTGCCAATTTCGTGTAGATAAGTGTTTGCAATTGGTTTTATTGGAATCCTTGCCCATAAGTATGTATGTTTAGACACCAGGATTACGATTCTAAGTGAACTAGAAGCTGAGATATTGAAAAACCTCAACTTCGGTCGGCCATTTTGAAAAATGGCTGCCATTGGGGCCAGGGAGCAAATCTGCGATGGCCCTATAGCCAAAAATTTTCCTCATGGTATGTTGCTACCATGTACCAAATTTCATGCTTCTGTCATTAAGTGAACAATTCTGCCATATTTTGCACCAGGCCGCCCCACTAGATGGGGCCACCCCCAACAAGGCAGTTACGCATGAGGGAAAGGATTTTGAATTGTACCCGCTGTTGGATAGGAAGCCAGTGAAGGGTATCCCGAATATAGCCTGAGATATGGGCAAACTTTGGAATGTCGCCTATAAGCCGAGCTGCTGCATTAAGAATAGACTGGAGTTTGTGAGTATTAGAGGCAGAGAGTCCAATGTATGCAGCGTTCCCATAGTCAACCCGAGTGCAGATCAAGGCGTGGATCAGAGTAGTAATGGCATGCAGTGAAAGAGAGCTGCGAATGGAACGTAGCTGACGCAGATGATAGAAGCAAGATCTGGAAACAGAGTTGACCTGGTCAGTAAAAGAAAGGGAAGGATCCAAGACAATTCCCAGGTCACGAACAGAAGAGGAGAAGTGGATATGGGGAAATCTGAGATGAAGGGAATCAGTATCAATCTTATTGAGCTGAAGACGGCCACCAAGCCATATGAATTGTGTCTTGTCAGGATTCAGCCGCAGGCGGTTAGAGGAGAGCCATGCGTCTATGGCAGAGGAAGCCTCTAACAACCGCTCTACCATTTGAACAGCAGAAGATGCTGAGCCATGTAAAAAGGCCTGGGTATCGTTGGCAAATTGATGGGAAGAGACCCCAAACAGTTGGAAAATACCTCCAAGGTCTGAGGTATACAGAACAAATAGTAGAGGAGCAAGAACAGAGCCTTGAGGAAGACCATAGGGGACAGTGACCCAAGGAGTGCGGTTTGAACCAAAGACCACGGATATAGTCCTATCAGTAAGAAAAGATTGGAACCAAAGGAGAGCCCTGTCCGTGATGCCAAAAGAATTAGATAGCCGGCTAAGGAGGATAGAATGGTCTACTGTGTCGAATGCTGCGCTGATGTCATACAGGGCGAGAAGAGTAACGTGACTGTGGTCAAGCGCTTGGAAGACATCAGTAATAAGCCTGAGCAGGAGAGTTTCAGTAGAATGGAATTTCCTGAAACCGGATTGAAATGAAGGCATGAGGGAGTTAGAGTCGAGGTAGTGAACTAGTTGGAAAGCGATACATTTTTCCAGGAGCTTGGAAAGGAAAGAGAGGTTAGAAATAGGCCTAAAATTGGATGGGGAGTTTGGGTCTAATCCCTGCCGCTTGATGGAAGGAAATACAACAGCCCGTTTGTGTGAGGCCGGAATTGAACCCTGTGCCAAACCCTCTACCTGCTAATGTTCGCAACTCTTTTAGCGAGATTGTATTTCGCTCTAAACTGAAAACTTACCTATTCCAGTGTAGGCCTAATATTATGGTTTTTAATGGTTGCCCGGCTTCAAAGTGCACTTCTAAAATTTGTAGGTAAGGCGTTATCATATTACAGTTGTATTACATTTTTCAAAACACACTGAAGATAGCTAATGCAAAAAGAGAGGTCAACATAGGTATAATGACCATAGTCGATCCCAGCACACAAATGCATGTGTCACAGCAGGCTCTCAAGCCAAATCACGTAAGTTTAGATGGATATATTCGGAGACAGACGATGGCTGATCCTCCATAGACTGCCTCTCTGTCTTACAGACTGATCTTCTGGATATTGGCCTGAGTACGGATTGGCTTTTGTATGCCATCGATTAATGCTTTCGGCATTAGACACTGGCGCGATAGAAGTTATAAATTATGACTTATAACTTACAAATTCTATCCGGTAAGCACCTCAGATGTCTCAAGCAGTTCCTCAACTTGGGAGAATGCATCTGCAGCTTGACCGTAAATAATGCCTGAATGCATAGCCTACTGTATCATCAGGGTACTGATGAGCGGCAAGCCCCAGGGAGGAAGCAACATGGTTTAGGACAGCAGCGTTAGATTTATAAGTAAATCAGTGCGAAACCCCATTATAACCCTAATGAAACAAAAGACCAGGCCGATCGGGCAGAACGAATATTGAGCACCGGAGTTTGATTAGATAGGACCTCCGTCAATGGCCCGACAGAAATCACTACTTATGAGTGTCAAACATGCGTGCATACATACATTCTTATTTGCTTAACGTACATTACATAAATGAATGCTTATAATTATTTTGTTAACAGAGTTCAATAGCTCGCCTACTACCGGCATATTATTGGGGACTTTTCTGGCAATCAGTTTGCTGATCAACGTACTCCTTGTAGGCTATCTCATAAACAGTGCCAAACCAAGAAATCCAGGTAATTTGTTGGGCGTGTGCGAGTTTGCAGGTAAACTGAACTGTTTAAATTTTACTTTACTTCAACGTAACAAATGAACAACAATTGACTGAGACATCACTTATTATCCTATCACTATCGAGTTTCTGAATTTGCAGAGTACTCGTTCTCACAGCTACTCAAGGAATGTGCGAGAAATGACAGTTAGTCTTTAGATCTGGGGTGTTAAACCTTTTTTAATGGTGGGCCAGTGGCAATATTTACCAGCAAGTGGCGGGCCAGGATGACGAAGGCGTCTGAGCAATGGGGTTAGGGCCCTAGGGGTCTGGGAAGGAATTTTTGCAAGACTAAATCACAAATGGTGCATTTTGTAGCATACAGTCAG
The DNA here is from genome assembly GCA_020284085.1 of Aporrectodea caliginosa. NCBI lineage: Eukaryota > Metazoa > Annelida > Clitellata > Crassiclitellata > Lumbricidae > Aporrectodea > Aporrectodea caliginosa. Next base: position 632,479 of record JACEVL010000394.1, read on the forward strand.
TCAAATAAGGCTTTTAAATCTTACCTTTAATTCATTATCAGTCACAAACATCACATAACATTTGTTAAGACTTGAAATGGACAAATATTTTGAACTTTTTTCTCAAATTATGTAGTCTTTAGCCAAGGCTCCGTGGGCCAGAAAGACATCGTCGGCCGGCCCGCTGTTTGACATCTCTGCTTTAGCTGCACTATTTTGTTTTGCTCTAAGTCTTAAGTTTAACTGTTCTAAGTCTGAAATTTAACTTACTAAGTCTTGAGTTTAATAATAAATTTCAAAGATATATTGATAGGGGTCTAGATAGAAGATACCTCCTCCTTGTTACTACATCCTCTCTGTCTTGACTCTATCAGCAAGACAATCGAATTGATTGCATTTAATCTGAAATTCTGTATATCGTCTTATAGACAGGCCTAGGAAATTGGAAACTGTTAAAATCAGTAAATCCATCAATCAATATAACCATTATATATAGCGACCCTTCAAGAAACCTACTCAGAGGTGCTCCTGCCTGGTCCAGTCAGAGTTGAAATGGACGGTTTTAGAGATGAGTAAAAGACGGAGGAGTATGTCCATGATAGCAAACGTAGCTCCAATGAAAGGCCGTTCCAAATGGTCGGGCCCACGACGGAGAAAGCCCGGTATTGCGCGATGGAAGTGCGTGCAAATGGGACAAGCAAGTCAGAACGTAGAGATCGGCGGTCACTGAAGGCCGAAGCATAATAGCAGAGCTCCTGTAAATGCAGTCGCGTACCGAGAAAGCAACGCCAAACAAAGGCAGATATCCTGTAGGTGACACACTGGATTACTGGAAGCCAGTGCAGAACATCCGCATATAGTCAGATACACGACCAACCCTCGTGCTGCCACCCATCAGTCGCGCAGCCGAGCGCAGGACCCGGTCCAAAAGCCCACTGCGATGCTGGGAAAGGCCAACATACATTGAGGAGCAATTAGCTAATACTAAAAGATAGCTATTTGTTGTAGAAGTTTTAGTAACTAACTGAGCAGACTGAAATTTACTTCGCGTGCAAAAGTACGTTGTTGTAAATTGTATTACAGTTGTATTTTTTGTAAATATTGATATTTATAACTTACTGTAACCATACTTATTAGATAAGTACCATAATGATGATTGACTTGTTTTGGTATTCATGAATAAACATACTGCCATTACCCAACTATATGGCAAGCTTTGTAACATGTGCAATAGGTTGTCCAGAAAAATGATACATCGCAGAAAACACCGATACTCAAGTTTTTCTCATTATTCCAATCATTAGTTGTCTGTAAATATTTTTTTCAGAATCCTGAGGTCGCTCAAAGCTCCCGAACATAGACTACTTAAATTCCCAGGATTGCAGTTGTCTGTAAATATTTTTTTCAGAATCCTGAGGTCGCTCAAAGCTCCCGAACATAGACTACTGAAATTCCCAGGATTGCAGGGGCCCAAGCTCGGGTCTTGGAACTTGGGTTCATTGTCAATTTACTCTTTTCTTCACACAAAATTAACGAAGATTCCGATTTGGATGAACGTTTTGTTGTTTGTTTACCTCGACAGGAACTACATCTGGGAAAAATATAAACACCCAAACCATGGTCATTCAAGGTCATTTATAGGTCGCACAAACTATATCTAGTTAATTCAGAAAAAATGGCCAGATCTCGGCAAATAATTGTTGAAATCGGCGAATTTGTTCTTGTGTTTCACGTCTTGATACGAAACACCTGTGAAAAGAAACAAAGCAACTACATGAAAGACAATCCAAGGTCATTTTTAGGTCAAAAAGGTCCATTTCAGAGAAAAGTCAGAGGAAATAGCCATTACTCTGCCAAATATTGCTCTCTTTGAGTGATTCCTTTATCTGTTTGATCGGGCCGATAATGTCACATTCGAGAAGATATAGTACTAAAATGCTAACATAATCCAAGGTCATTTCAAGGTCAAAAGATCCAAATTAAGGAAAAATCTCTGTAGCTTCATTTTAGTGATTTGAGTAATGGATATTTTTCTTAATTTTTACATTCTTACCTTGAAGTCACCTTGGATTATGCTAGTATTTCATTACTTTGTCTTCTCGAATGTGGCCCTTATCAACCCGAGCAAACAGGTAAAAGAATCACTCAAATAGAGCAGTATGTGGCTGAGTTAGGGCCATTTTCTTTTCTTTTTCTCAAATTGACCTTTTCTTACCTTAAAATAACCTTGAATTGTCTTATATTTAGTTGCTTTGTTTCCTACCACAGGTAGACCTAGTCCGTATCAAGACGAGAAACACAAGAAAAAATTAGCCGATTTCAGCAATTATTGGCCGAGAACTGGCAATTTTTTGCTGATTTTTGCAAGATTTCGTTTTTCTGACCTTGAAATTACCTTGAAAGACCGCGATTTGGGTGCTTATATTTTCGCAGATGTAGCTCTTGTCGAGATAAACAAATAACAAAAACTTCATCCAAATCGGAATCTTCTTTCATTTTTTGTGATAAAAAGAGTAAATTGACAATGAATCCAAGTTCCAAGATCCGAGCATGGGCGCCTTCAGTCATGGGTATTTAAGTGGTCTATGTGCGGTGGCTTTGAGCGACCTCAGGATAACATTTTTAAATTCAGAAAAAATTATGGACAACTAATGACTGGAATAATGGGGAAAACTTGAGTATAGGTATACAATGGTATAATTGCGATGTATCGTTTTTCTGGACATCCCTAATGTGTACAGTGACGCAAACTGATGTCAACTCTAGTTGACGTTCTTTGCTTTTCTTTTTTGCATCGGGTTTCGTCATTGTTTCTTTCTATTTAGCGTACTGAAGGTGTTCATTGTTAATGAAGAGTAAAATATGTTTCCCAATGCTCTCCTAACTCATACACTAAGTGAAATATACTGTAGACTGAGGATAAGCTTTCGTGCTCCATTCAAATCTGTTGAAGATCTCAGGTTTACATACAATGGTATACAACTTCAACTCGAACCCTTTTACTAATTGAGGAGCAATGACGAATTTTGTATAAATGTTGTTGGAGGTGTTCAAAATTGGTATAATCAATCAATCAATCAAATTCGTTTATTCGAAATCAAGCTGAAAATATCGCATCTTGTTACAACAGTAATACAGAAAGTAAGGAAGGTGACTAAAGAGAGAATGATATTCAGTAGATATTTTTAACTTAAAAAGGACTCGTTAAATAAAACTGCTGTTCGCCTTTAGGAGGAAGCTGGTACTGATGCGCCGTGTTCTGAGCTCGTACCGCGTCTGAGAGCGATGGGAGGAGAGAATAGTCTATGCAAAACATGCCCAGCGTTTGACCTAACAGCTGCTAAAAGACTAGAGTTAGCCTCTTCCGCAAGCGTTGCAGCTTCTGGAGCGTCCTGACCAATTAGGCCACTACGCTTCATCTTAGTTATTAGTTGTTTCAATCTGCGTCTATATTCAGCATTAGTATAGCCCCACCAGGCTGGTGAGGCATTATACATGGGCTGTGAAATAGTTGTCATTATTGCAACTTTGCGGATAGAGGCAGGAGAAAGACCATGGGACCTATATTTGTAAGCTATTTAAGCTATGTAATATGTAGAATCACATGACATTGTATAATCATTTTCTCTTCGCTTTCAACATATTTCTGTAATATTTATTTTTAGGCTAAAATCTATGCCTTTTCGTAAGAGTAGAGATTCCTGCAATTTGCAGCATTGCTGTTTATACACTGTACCCTATGATATTTTAGAGACCGGTGAAGGTACGGCACAGTCTGATTTTCAACGAAGTTCTAAAATGGTATCGAAGCAGCAAGAAAACGACTACGATGATACTCCAGAACCTGTTGGACAGGATAGCGTCTACGAACAGATCATCCTGAAGAAACGTCAAGTAGTCTTGAATCCAACTTCTGAATATGCAGTGCTGAAACATGACGACTAATTGAATGTCGAGTCTTCTATCTGAATGCAATGCATTTATTATAGCAAAAATTAGCTTTCAGGATATAAGTGAAATCCTAAGATTAGCCTGTTAGCATCTCGCCTAGTTTAAATACATATATACAGATTTTCGAGCTTTAGTTGTAGTGTAATTAAGCGTAAAAGTTACATAATGATTTGTCTATCTGACTTTTAACTGCATTGAGCCCTTAAATCCGTCAACTATCTTCTTTAAAGCTTTAATGTTTAAATACATTTAAACAGATGTTGAGCTTTAATTGTAGTGAACATGCAACGCTTTTTAAACAGAGAAATAATGAATTATCTATGTGACTTTTAACTGTATTGTGCCTTGAAGTCCGTCAACTACTTTCGTTAATGCTATATGTTTAAAGCGCACTTAAACAGATTTTGAGCTTTAAATGTAGTGAACATGCAACGCTTGTTAAGCATAGAAAGTTACTTAATGATTTGTCTATCGTTAAACGATCGTGTGCTCTTAAGCCCGTCAACTATTTTCTTTAAAGATATATGTTTAAACACACGTAAACAGACTTTGAACTCTAATTCTAGTGAGTGAACATATAATGCTTTTTTTATTACTTATGTCATTCCGATACCTGTACGCAGAGAAAGTTTCTTAATGATTTGTCTATCTTATACATTTAACTATCGTGGCCTTACGTCATTAAACTTTATTCTTTAAAACTATAAAATTATGCTATATTTTATTGCTACATGTGCTTCTTCATAGCCTAAAGATTTTATAAAGGCAATTCTTATTGACCGATTTGTCGTCTATTCGTACATGAGAAAATAATTACAAGCCGAGCAGAGTAGGTCTACATATAGGAACACCTGGAACATGAGTAGACATCTATGTCCTAGGATCTGCATTTTTGTAAGAGATACAGCCAATACTGGCATTGTTAAAATTATACATTTTATGTATTGATTTTACACAGAATAAGTACCTGAGTTTCTTCTCCGTCTGAAGGTTGCGAGATGTTTTCTCAGTGCGGTATTCGATGTTAAAATGCTTTTAATTAGAACCTGAAGACGTTTCAAACTGCGAATCTGGTCTATGTTATTAGAGGTTTTGCGCAATATAGATAATCTAGGATTAGGTCGGTGGATAACAAGCGTTCTCGTATTAATATAAATAAATGTTTCATGTTTACTGCAGTCCACTGTTTTACAGTATGTTTGTAGGCTACATTCTACGTAAGACTTCCAGCTAGAAATCCATTCTGTCTTGGACTGAAAGTTGTTTTATTATCAGAATTATTATGCAGATCTCAGAAGTAGCTAATTTTTATGTTCAGAGTAAGAGTGAGGATTAAGGTATAATCCTAGAGCCTTGGGTTAGGCTAAGTGTAATGTTTTAGAGCGTTTTATTTCCGACTCATTCCGATATTCGTTAAAGCCAACTGACAAAAGTGCACACACTGCACTGTTCTGTTCTCAGCCATCCTCGCTTCGAGGGTCGGCCGCATCATGAGTACATTTTCATGATGCTGTTTGGAGATGTTGAGATGGTAGGTTCCCCAGTTCCTTTGCATCTCGCAGTAGGGAGGCCATGTTCCGGGTTTACCAGACATGCCCTCCATTCGATATGGACTTACCGTTGTCCTTCTGCTGGATCCTCCGCCAAGTCCACTAAAGTCTCGCTGCTGCCCAAGACCTGCACACTGCACAGTAATGTATAATCTCGAACGGTTCTCTCCTTGCTCCAGCCGCACCTATATATTATATCCAAGATACAACAAGATACTGCAGTAGGCTACATATGATGTATGTGCTCGAAAGACCATATACATCATATGTACCCTTCTTTTCTAAATAAAGTTGTAATCACTTAAATCCAAAATAATTAGAAGTAGGAGTAAACAGCATCAGATCAGAACTATACAGTTACTGCATATTAACTCAGAGCTCAAAACTGCGAACTACAAAAATTGCAGATTAAGTTAATTATGTCAGGATAGACTACCCCTCACTTGTTATGAAGACGGTTTTTATGACCCACAAATAAAGTCATTAAAATAAGCTGGTTTCTGAGGGACTCTCGGAGAAAGTCTTGGGACCGTGATTTTCGAGGTATAGATGACAAGGCCGTATTGTCTGGATGATCTGGATGTATACGATCATTAGGTCATCTAGCTCCATCAGACTGCTGAACATCATCTTCATCCGACGTCTGAACCTTTCCACTCTCAGTACCCTCTGCTTTGTAGTATTTCCTTACAATGTACAATGTTCCTGCGGTAACTAACTCCACCTGCTGACTGCACGGTAACCTCGTTTACTTTTCGTTCTATCGCAGTTTAAGGTTCAGGGTTATATGTGGCGTTCAGTGTATTCTGCTGTGTCTGTTGAACTAACACTGTACCAGGTATCTCCAATTTAAATTGCAGTATAACTAGTATGTCTTGTGTCACCACTTTTTTCCAGGCTTCTAGCTCTTTTCATCTGTGATTCGCACGTCTTGAATATTCATGCCAGCAACAATATCAATTACCTCTGGTAACTTTGAGTGGAAATTCTCCTTTGGAACAACAGTTCAGCTGCAGCTTTGCCTGTTGATGAATGTAGTGTCGCTCGGTATGCAGCTAAGAAGCTATTCAGTTCCTCTTTACGATTCTATCCTCGTATGTTTCAGAAGTGTACGCTTTTGTCACGAACTCCACCGTTGGATTGCACCCAAGTGGATGCTCGTCTTATGCTGAATTTCCATACTATGAAGATATGTTATAAGCTCATCTGATGTGAAATTAGCTGCACCTTTTGTTGCAAACCATGTGTAGCAAACAAATGTATCCAAACAAACGATGAAGCTCTGTTTTATGAATTTCAAAATGTTGACCTCAAAGAATCTGCTGTAATAATCAATTACAACTGACAAGTAATCTCCATTCGGCAGAGGACCGAACAGGTATGCAGCTAGATGCTCCCGTGATTCATTCAAAGCTTAGTACGTTGTATTGGCTTGGGTGATGATGGTCCACTAACAACGTGACATTCATGACATGAGTGACAAATTTTTCGACTACCTTGACGACTAATGGTCACCATACTTACTTAGCTCGCAGCCTTGCTTTTGTTTTGGTAATACCTTGGAGTCTTTCATGGTCTAGTAATATTTTCTTTTGCAATGCCTTTGGCGTAATAATTCTTGTTCCTCTTAGGACTAATCACCAAATGAGTGTAAATCATCATTAATTGCTTTGACCAATTACAATTGTAATTCAACTTACGTAATTTGAATTAGATCAATTAAATTACTGCCCATCCCTGGTACTCGACAACAACTTGTGAGCGACTGCTTTATTCTCAACACTCAAATAAGAAGATTATGTGTAGGCCTACATAAAAATAGACTCTTCTAATACATTGCGATTGGTCTAAGTGTTCACTTCTAAATATAATGTCCAATAAGTAGGGTCTTGTCGACAGTATTCTAATATAAATTGCATACATCATCTAGAAACAGAAATACCTATAAAAACGTAAATGACTAATGGTACATATCTACAGTCTACTGCATAATTTTATTGCATGTATATTGATGTAATAAAGTTGAATTGAACTTTAGATAGGTGTTTAATTAGCGTAACTTATTTATATTATTTTAGTGCCTTTTTAGAACCTGCACTCAGAATTTATTTTATATGCCTAGAAATATTTATGTAGCGCATTTATTGAACCTCAATAGAGCTAGTGAAAAACCAGTGAAAGCTGTATATTTCGCAATTTACAACGCTTCATTACAAAACACTACAGCAACCTCGTTATTATCTGAACTGGCATATTGTGAAACAAGTAAAAATATATCGGAAGCTTTTTTAGGCCCCAGTGTTGTGACCTGATCTTGTGACCTGAAGAAGTAAAATACTAGAAGTTGATGTCTATAATTGTGCAAGAATCTACTGCATGAAAATCAGGTCACAATTGTTCCATGTTAAAGGTAGATTTAGGCCATAAAGATGGTGTTATTAGTTAGAAAACACCTTGTCCGTTTTAAGATATTTTTTAAAAGATAGGCCCTGCAATAATATACCAGTAAATCCGCTAATTTGGTGGGAAGCACGATGAAGCGATAAGAAGGACAATAGTCACCAGAGACAAGGATACAATATTGAGGTTATACAAATCACTGGTTAGGCCACAGTTGGAATACTGCATCCAGGTATGGAGTCCCTACCTGAAACAGGACATGGAAAAGCTGGAGAAGGTGCAAAGAAGAGCTACAAAAATGATTTGGGGCTACAAGGATTTGGGATATGAAGAAAGGTTGAAAAGGTGTGGACTAACAACATTGGAGAGAAGGAGGAGCAGAGGAGACCTAATTGAAGCCTACAAGATTATTACTGGAAAGGAGGCAGTGCAGAAGGAGAAGTTTTTTGAATTAGCACCAAACAAGGCAACTCGGGGACATAGGTATAAATTATTTAAGAAACCGAAAGGGACATTAGGACAGAAATGCTTCAGTGCAAGAGTTGTAGATTTGTGGAATAGTTTGGATGATAGTACTGTCTCAGTGGACACTATCACAGCTTTTAAGAAGAAGCTAGGAAAATTGGGCTATTAATCATGTTCCAGGTTAATTGCAGTGGTTCTAACACAGACTAAACGTCTTCTGAACCACTTAAAACCCTTGTTATGTTATGTTATGTTAAGGCTGTGACACAAAGAGGTTGCGATATAGTCGTAAATTGCAGCTATAGGCAAAAACTCGATCAGCTGTTATCTCCGGCAGACATTATCACACAAGCCGTTTAGCCTTGAATTATTATAGTCTATTGTTACAGTAGTAATGATGCAGACTGTAGAAGGTTCCCACATAACACTGGATATTATAATTGCACCGAGAATATGCTGGTAGGCCTACAATTATATACTTAGCGCGTTAAGTAGCCTACTTTAAATGTTGTTTTAGTAATTTAGTTAATTCAATAATTTTGTTCACTAACTTCCTGATTTAGGCAAACGTTTTTCAGCTGTTGGCCTATTTCGCCTCTCTCAATTTAGTAATTTTGTAATTTAACGCTTACATGGACAGCCAGAAAAAAAGGCCTGCGTAAATGTTGGCGATATATTCCAGGGTAACGAAAGCTGAGCAAGCGAAAGGTTCCGCATTGAAACGTTCGTTGACCTAACAAGCGACGAACTGGTACAAATGAAAGAATAGTAACGAATGCTGCAACAATTTTACGTTTATTTGAGCATTAAATGTAGGCCTACTTTGTCGATACGTATAGCTGATAGGTATAGCCAGTTTCTTCGAAATGCTAAATTGTCAAAGTATGCGTATATAAGGAATAATTACGCAGGATCTCTTATGTTCTGCTGGCTATTTCTCGCAACAAACCCGAATACTGGCAGGTGGATTTTTCAAGTAAACATAGCTTAGGCTTATGCCATTTTCATAAAACATTTTCAAGGTGCTCACTGTATAGAGTGTAGAATCTTTAATTTATCTGTATTTTCGGAGAGCCCCATAGACACCAGTTGAATGCTCTTAAAATTCCTAATGAATTTGGCCTGATAAACGAATGCATGTATGCAAAGTCATCTGATGATTTTACGATGTAACGCAGTCGTAATTGATAAAATTAGGTGGACCTCAATTGAAACTGAATTTACAACATTAATCCATTATATATAGGCCCTATACATATTATATACAAAATTACATATGTATGTATGTATGTATGTATGTATGTATGTATCTATGTATGTATGTATGTATTTATGTATGTATGTATGTATGTATGTATGTATGTATGTATGTATGTATGTATGTATGTATGTATGTATGTTAGGGTGTTCCCATCCCTAATGGAGAATTTTCATGAATATTCTTTCTAATCCTCCAACCAACCATTTGGTGATGGTTTATATTGAGACTCTATACCCAAAATATTTTGAAGATTGAACAATATTTAGGTCTTGCACAAACCAGTTTAAATTCTGTAAAAGTGCATTTTTTTCGTTTTTAACCAATTTTTCTTAAATTATGCATTGGAAAAGTTTTTGCAAATCAGTAAATGTTTCAAAAAAACCTGGATAATTAGTTTAACAGTGCTAATTAATAAAAATTGAGCAAGAGCATTTGTTTTTGGAGGCACAGCGAGAAAATGGTCGGAGAGGAACGAAAGCCGCAGTAGATAGAAACCTCACACTCAAGAAAAAATGCGTGTTGAGGCTTAAAACAACTGCAGCATGTCTTTCAGTGGAGACAAAACACGCAGAACTTTGTGACATCATCACTACCACCAGAGCTGATAGGAAGGTGATGATTATTGTGATGGATTATTGTTCGATAGCAACAGTTTTACCTTGTCAAATGATACTGAGGAAGATCCGTGAACTTCAAAGCCGAGAGTGATATATAGGCACGGTGAATGTGATAACTCCTGAAGTGGATGCGGTACTAGATCGTATAAAAGGAAAGGGAAAGAAGGCTGCTCAAATATTTCTGCAATGGCTTCATCAAGACAGATCCAGCATGATCCGAGTTCCAACATTTAACACGCCGCACCACGTCTAAGAGATCATGCTGGAGAGGATGATTGGCATCTATTGTGTCTCAAAGTCTCCTGCAATAAAACTGTTTGTCCATTTCAAAGATTTCTAGCAACGAATAGATCAAGCTTCCTTTTTAATTCATTCCGGAGATTTTTCCACCGCCCTTGACGATGAAAAGTATGGCATGCATAATCGCTCCATGGAAAACAGTGTCATAGAGTTTGGAGTAGCACAGCTGGAAACATTCCAAGCGCCAGATGACTACCGTTAACTACCGTTGACTGCTGGAGCTGTCGATTGCTTTCTTTAATGGAACGTCTCACATTGGAATTCATTTCTGATATCCAGCAGCAATTCACCGTGCCCGCTGAATGGCCATAACCATTGACTCCATGATACTGTGGCTATTCCGCAAACAGTATGAACCATTGCATCTAGGTTCCTCCGAATCCCGAAGTCGTGTGGTCCATAATAACGCGAACAAATAAGGAAGCATCTCAGTGAGGTCAGTCTCTTATTGGCTGCTATGTAATGTGTATGACACTGGGCCCAGAGTCCATCATCTGCAGCTGCTCCAAGAAATTATCTGTCCCCTTGCTTTGTAGTCTGCCGGCATACCTTGACATGGAGGTCGCAGAAGCTGCTACCACAGCATTTGGTCGCCAATTAATCATGATACCTGTGTGAGCTACTGATAGGATTTGGATTCTTCAACGATAATGTCTCGGTGGAAGAGAGGATATTACTGGTCATGGCTCTAAGAGATACTGAGGATACGACGAACCTCTACAACGGATTCCACTATTCGTCAATCCAGAAACAAAGGTACTACATGACTGCGTCATGTACACGGCGTTTATAAGATCCTGGGTGAGGAATTCTTGCAAATTGACTCAAGCGAATGGCTACTCAAAGAATCATATCTAAAGGACAGTTGGTTGCCACCTCTGTGAAGGTCGTGAACGATCTTGCAGAATGGGAGTCGCCTTGATTCAAGAATTCAATGCCTCGTTAACACGCAACGAGGAACAAAAACATACGAAAGTTGCTGTAGTTAAGGGCACTAGAAGCAAGTTCAGTTTGCCAGTAAGGGGAGCAGCTACCAAGAACTCCAGAGAAAGCGGCAACATGAGTCATTGATGGATTTGTGGTAAATGAATTTTGACTTTCAATAGAGGGCATACTGTTTTGTATAGCGTTCGCCGTTGATTGCATTCAGTAGATGCTACATTGCTACACTGCAGCTAGTCTTTTAATGATTGTACTGAATGACTAATTTGCGCACTTTACACTGCTACACTACCACTACTGTCCATTGCAGTTTACATTTTTATTCGTGTTTACTATTTAGTGTGTTTGCTGTATAGTATTTTACTATTCCACTTGACGTTTCATTTTACTGAAACACTATTATAACAAACTTTGATTGGTTTGTGCAAGCCTTGAATATAATTTTTATCATGCTAAATATTTTACTGGTTACTCTTTCCATCTAGTATCACGCAATGATGGGTTGGAGAATAACTTTCTAAAACTTGAACCTTTAGAAACACCCTAATGTATGTATGTATGTATGTATGTATGTATGTATGTATGTATGTATGTATGTATGTATGTATGTATGTATGTATGTATGTATGTATGTATGTATGTATGTATGTATGTATGTATGTATGTATGTAACTATGTACATATCAAGACACTCAAAATATCGAATTTCAAGTGCCTCACAAGAGCGTTGCAAATTGCGTTTGTGTTGTATACATATTATAATTATGGATGGATGCATGCGTGTATAAATATTTTATGCTTTATATAATTATGTAGGCTATGCATGCATTAAAATATATCCATATGTAATTATACGCGTATATTTGAATGGTTCCGTATTTATTCTTATACAATGTATGCATATTATAGTTACGACTGAGATAATTCTAGTTCCTGTAAAAGTCTGAAACATTTACAAAGTAAACATTGTTAGCATCTGACTATTTTTTTCTGCAGCGCATATAATGAGCCTCAGAAGGGTCGGTGGTAGGGTGCATCCCTGATCCATCCAATCGTTCGCCTTCCAACCTTTAACTTCCTCAACGCAACCTACATTAGCAGCTCCTCTACTCGAACCTTCACTTGGCATATATAAACAACTCCTGCGCGTAACTTTAGAGAAGCGATTTATGTATAAATTGGAGTTTAGGAGTACGACTACTTTGCTAGATCTGTTAAAGTCGTATATTTTCTCATAAACTACCACGCCTCATTTATATACAAGACAATCTGGCCACCTGGTGATTACCCAAACTGCTAATGTGAATTGTCTTGTCTTCTCTTGTCTTCAACCATCCTCGATCCGAGGGTTGGTCGCTCCATGGACAAGTCTTCTCCACCTTTTTCTATCTTCCGTCTCTGTCAACAATCGATGAAAAGGCATATTCATCCACGTGCTTATGTTGTTAAGCCATCCCATTCTCGGTCTTCCCCGCGTCCTTGCTCCTGGTACAGTTCCCTGTATGATCTCCTTTTCCAGGCAGTTTCCCTGTTTCCTCATCAAATGCCCAAAGTATGTAAGTTTCCTTCTTTTAATCTGATCGAGTAGACTTCTTTCCGTTCCTGTTTTCTCTAACACCCACTCATTTGTTAAATACATAATGTGAATTATGTATTAATAAATATATCGGATGCCATGTAGGTCACAATGTTGTCATCATTATAATTTTTTCTGTATTTATTAAGCGCCACTATTAAGCACCAATTAATGGTGCTAAGCAATTGTGAGTCAATGCCTTGCTCAAGATCCATTCACACTAATTGTCTCAACGTTGGCTCGAACTCGTGCTCTCCGCGTTATCGACTGAGCACTCAAACCAATTGGGTAGCCTACCGTGTGTCCGTGTCCTACCTTTGACCTAACATTGTTGCCCAAGGAGGTAAAAATGCTAGAATTTAATGTCTATTATTTTGAAAGAAACAAATGTATGCAAAATCACTGCACGATTTTGCCTGCAAAAAGTAGGTGTGACCACAAAAAACAGTAGCTTATTATTAATGGAACATTTTGGTTCAAAGATGGTATTAATACTCAGAGAACATTTTGGCTCAGTTTTAATATCCTATTTTACAGAGCAATAATATGAATCAGTAATTGCTATAATTATGTTGAAATAATGGTAGGTCTAATTGTGACAGAGACAGGATGCTTTATATCCGTTGACTGCAGCCATTGTGCAAATTGATGGCAGCGTACCATCGGCAAGGCAAAATACACGAACCACATAATAGGATTTCACTATTTGATTTATTGCAGGATTGACTAATCATACATGTATGCACCTATGTATGTAGGCCTATGCATGTATGTATGCATGTATGTATGTAATATGTACGTATGTATGTATGTATGTAATATGTATGTAATACTGTATGTATGTATGGATGAATGGATGTATGTATGTATGTATGTATGTATGTATGTATGTATGTATGTATGTATGTATGTATGTATGTATGTATGTATGTATGTATGTATGTAAAGTATGTATATATGTATGTATATATGTATGTATGCATGTAGTACTAGTCAATTCTGCGAGAGGCGCCTTATAAATGTCCAGATACGATATTACTTCAATCCGTGTGTTTTACTCACGAACTTTCTGACGCAGACCCGCATTTTGCGGCAGTGATCGTTTTTTTGCGTAAGCTTATAAATATCAAGGAGTTTTTTAAGCTGAAAGCTTATTAGGGCAGACAGTGCACATTAGGAAATAGACAATGTAGGCATCAATTGTAGCCGAGAAATACAGGGTAAAAATAAATAAGGCGAGAGTTTTTGCACTCAGACGTTAGTTATCTTTACAACAAGGTCCTGATTCTAATGAATACATTGTGTTGTATTGTATATTGGTTTAATCGAAGGAAATATTGCTGTCGGTAGAGATGTGATGCTTGATAACCTCGTAATGGCATTCAAACTGAACTGTTCTATCCTATAAATCTGTTTCCAATATGGCTTATTGAATTAGCTAGCAATTCAGGGCGTGTGACTGGGCTATTTATCCTACCAGGAAGCAGCTATTAAATGTTTTTAAAAATCACACGCGATAAAAGATCTTGTCGTCCTGGGCTGGAGGGCAAATAGGTGGGGTCTAAGTCGCAGATTGTATCGGCTCTTCTGTGTCGATCCTAATCGTCGGAGGACGCGTTTAGGGTCACTGGTATTTATGCTGCCGGGATCTCCTGTGGGAGACACCCAGCCCGCTTGACTCACTGAACGAAGCGTTCCAAACGATCACAATCTCTTTTGCGTAGCACTGAAGGTTGAATCGACATTGCGTTTTTTAGGAACTATCTGTAGCTATACTAGAAACATATATCTACAGTTAGTTAATTTGACATTTAAGTCATCTTAACAATGTGCAAAATGAGTACTTACCTGTACCTAGGTTTAATTATGTTTCCTTGGCTACATCTCGCAACTACACAGATTACTGGTAAGTGAATTATTCACGCACTAATATCCTACATTTTCACAGACTATGTTCCCGATACTCACTTTACAGTTTTGCACTAGTTGTAATATAGGAGAGCGCTATAGCCACCAGTTCATTGTGTTGAGATATACAATGTTCATGGCCTGATAATGTGTATCAATTATGATGATGATGATGATGAGGATGAGGATGATATGGATGATGAGGATGATGATGATGATGATGATGATGATGATCATTTGTTGGCGCGCGCTTTTGATCAGCGCCCTTTTAACTAGGCGCTCTTTTTAGCGGCGCCTTTTTGATCGCGCCCTTTTGATGGTCTTCCTTTCGAAGTCGCCCTTTTGATAGTAAACTCCCGGTATTGACCAGCTGGATAGTGTCAAGCTGCTTGGAATCATCCTGGTCTAACCTTTCTTTTCCAAACCATATTAACTACATCATCAGCCTAATAAACCAACGATACTTTCATCTCAGCCAGTTGAGACAGCAGGGCCTACATATTTTCGGAAGCTGGACGTCAGTGTTCAAGAGATTGTTATTTCAATTATTTTGAATGCACTTCCTTCCGTTGCTGGATTTCTCACGTCACATGATATTTCGCGCATTAATGCAGCCCTGAAAAAGGTTCACAAATGGCAAATATGTGAGAAGAACCAGAAGAGCTTATTGCGCGTGCAGACAGGAAGCTCTTCCAGAAATCACAATTCTGTGGCCACTGCATTCATCAACTATTGCCACCTCTTCGTGAGGACAAGTACTTACCTCGCAAGAGAGGACATTCTTTCATGCTACCTTTTGTGAAAGCTAACTTGTTTAAAAGCAGTTTTCTTAGCCGATACATCAATAGTTATATTTAGTTGTGTATGATTGTGTGACTTTACAATCTGCTACTGTAATAGTTTTTTTGATGTATGTAATCGTTCGTATACAATGTAATGCACGTGCGCTTGTCAGATGCAAATAAAGGCTACTTACTTACCTACTTACTTACGTCAAACCCATCTGGGATAGAAGCCAGAAGCTCACAAGAATACGCTGGTGATGGCTGACTTTTTGTGGACAAACGGGCAGCTTATGAGAATTTTGAACATGTCTGAGCTTGAACTTGTGTTGTTATCTGGACCTACTACAAGTGGTTGAATTTATTCGTGGTTTAAGTATTCATTGTTGATTACAATATTATGCTTACTGTTTGAGTGTTCGCGTAATGATATATGGTAAAACTTTGATGGTGCTGTGCGAGTCCTAAATATTAATATTTTTCATACAACTTTTTGTGTGATGTTTCTGGAGGGAATGGAACCAAATGGAATCTTGGCGAACAGTAGATTCAACATTTTATTTTTAAGGACCACCCTAGTGTGGGAGGCTATAGTTTGATGAGAGTTATCTTCCTGATTCTGAGGCTGGTGATGTTGGGAAGGGATCATATACAACGTTCGTGTAATTTGGGGATATGTGATAGTTCGGAAGAAAGCTTGGCGGCTAGTGACCTATAGATCATGTCGCTATATCGGTTAACCTGTGTGGCTGAAAGGTTGGCACAGCCTGGTTGTCTATCTGATTCTGTTCGCATCGCTGACTGTCCCCAATTAGATACTTATGTAGCTATAGTCGACCGATATTCGTTTCTCTGTCTCGTGTCTACCTACCTTCCTACCTCAGCCTGTCAAAGCAACCAAATGGCGAACGCACACGAAAGTACGGTGGTCAAGAAGGACCAAGTTATTTTATGGTCTGAAAGATAACCCTACTTCTTAAAACATATATCACAATATCAACCAACATAGCGCATTATTTCATTGTTACATTATTTAATTTGTAGGGGGGTATTTAAACAACTTAAAACACCCCCTAGCTACGGCCTTGAACGACACAGCAATAGGTCACAAAAGTGAGAGACTTCGTGAATTTATGACTCTGGCTTACAGCTCTTGGTGGATGACTTGTAGTTCGGTGATTCCACGGTATTTCGAATGTTACGGGCACTACATTCAGGAGACTTTGAACCGTTCATAGAGACAGATGATTACTGTTTAAAATATTTTGACATTTTTCCCTGATGCAGCTTCAATCACAGATTAGCTCAATATTATTTTGAATTAGTTAGCTGTTATGGATCATGTCTGGTGTCAAAACAAAACGTTTGCGTTACGGTCTCTACAAACAAGAGCGATCAACTTTTATGAATGAATGATCTATATTGATTTTCGGTTAAACTATAATACAAAATATCTCTTGAAACACCATTCTAGAATTGCCAAGTATTGCTATTTATTTAATCATAATTGCAGTTTGTTATCATGATAAGTAATGATTTGTGCATTCACTAATGTACATACTGTGCGTTACGGACTCTACGTTACGTACTCTAAACAAAAACTGGTTAATATTCATGAAAACAGTAAATTGTTTCCTGCTGCTTGCATCATTTAAATGTTTACAAGGTGTTGTACAAGTAGTTTCAGAGCTCAAATTAAAAAAATAGAACCTCTTGAAACGTTCGAAATTCAACATTGTCGAGGCTCTTATGCCTAATGCTTCACAAGTCGTTTTTGAGCTCGGATAAGTCTGTAGCACCAGATCAAAATTACTAGTTTCAGGCAAAGTCAACACAAAACCCTAAGCGCAAAACTAGAACTATCTATCTATAACAGAAAATTATTAATAATTTAAAATTCCAAAATTTTGCTTTGACCTTTCATGGACTGCAATACCGTGGAATGCCCCGCTATGGAATGACTTGAAGGTGTACTATTCATTATTGCAACATGACTTGCTGAATGAACTGCAGGTCTCCACAAGTGCTGTTCGTGCCTTCAAACGGCAATTTTGTGGAACTTAACGGCAGAAATGTTGCCGCTTGCACTGCGGAGCAATAGCGCCCCAGCCACTGAACGCCGTACACTTGCTAATTGCCTGTTTGCAGTTAAGCCGGCAGCGAGCTTGTATGTATGTATGTATGAGCACTTGTTATAGCGCCCCTTCAAGATTTCTACTCAGAGGCGCTCCCGACTACAGCGCGGACATTGAATCGGAGTTTCACGCCGAAGCGCATGAGCAATTGCGAGTGAAGGACTTGCCCAGGGTCCCTACGCGGCGGTTTGAGGTGGATTCGAACCCGCACCTCTCCGGCTACAAGGCACCGAACATACCCCTACACCACCGCGCCCCACAAGCTTGCAATAGCCGCACAACAGCTTTGGCTCGGGCTCTTGCAAACCTAAATTTCCTGCTGTGATACAATAACAACAACTCTTGCCGATCTTGAGGAGACTGACTCGTGGTATGTGTTTCAAATACAACAAGTTGGCACTCAGTTGCTCACCAAATACACGTGATGTGTCCGACTGGTCGAGTTGCAGCTAATATCAAGCCTCTGAGACAAACATTGAAGCACTCAGTGTAATCAATGACTGTGCTGAGAGAGAAGTGAGGCTCGGCTCAGATTTTCTGTCAGCATCAAAGACTGAAGAGCATAATCATTGATCAAGATGTGCTTCAATTCCTGGAACAAGACCGGCACAGACAGTCCAATCAGCGACGAAGCAGATGTTCCTCTGAAACTGACCTTCTTGACTTTAAAATAACCTTGGATAGCATTTATTTGGCAGCCTTTTTTCTTAACACTTTCTCTCAAGTCGAGAAATACAAGAAAGAATAATTATCAAATTTCCACAATTACTGGCCGAGATCTGGCCATTAGGCTATTCTCTGATTTTTACTAGATTTAATTTATTCTGACATTGAAATAACCTTGAGTGACCATGAATTTAGTGTCAATATTTTAGCCAATATACCTCGTTTGGTCTTTCTGGAAGCCTTCTTGACTTGCTTGGTTCCTTCCTCCATGACCATTCCTTCTCTGTAGTCTACGGGCCAGCCAGGACTCCATGGGTTCCTGCCCCATTTGGCCTTCTCCAGGGTTCTGTCCTTGGTCCTTTCTATATATATATGTACATGTATGATTCTGATCTTGGTCCTTTCCTGGCCGTTGGGCGCGCAGATGCTGTCCTGAGTCAATCTTATGCGGATGACCTGTAGGCGTATTTGCACTGCCCCGCGTCAGCAGCAATTACCGCAGTCCGGACCATGCACCGAGCAATGGAGGCTCTGGAGCCCTGGATGTCCTCCAATCGGCTTGGCACGCACCAGCAGCTCGCCAAAATTGACCTGGAGGCCCTTGCTAAGGAGTTCCCCAGTTTGCCTCCTCACCCTTTGTCCGGAACCTTGTTGTCACATTGGACCAAGCACTACCTTGACGCGGCATATCAACCTGTTTTGCCGCTGTTGTTACTACCAGCTGCGTCAGCTTAGAGTGGTTTTCCGTTCTTTAACCTCTAGTGCTGCCATAACGCTTATCCACTCCCTTGTTGTTATCCGTCTCGATATCATTAAAAATTAACGAATAGTCTGATTTGGATGAACTTTTTATTGCTTGTTTTGTCTCGATGAGGAGCTATATTCCGATAGTAAATATAGATACTAAATCTGTGGGGTCATTCAAGGTCATTTCAAGGTCATAAGAAACGAAATCGAACAAAAATTGAAGAAAATCAGATCTCAGCCAATAATTAAGTTGAAATTGGTTACATTCTTTTCTTGTATTTTCGTATGGCGGCTGCCCAGATAAGAAATAAGGGTAATCACAGGCAAGACGATCAAAAGTTATTTCAAATTACAAAAGGTCAATTTTAGAGTTAAAAATCATTGTCTGAAATTGACCTTTTGTCCTTTAAATAACTTTTGATCGTCTTACATTTGGTATCCTTGTTTCTGATCACAGGTAGCCCTTTTCAAGTCGAGAAATGCAAGAAAGAATTAACCAATTTCAACAATTATTGGCTGAGATCTGATCATTTTTCTTAGATTTTTGCTAGATTTAGGTTATTTTGACCTTGAAATGACCTTGAATTACCTTGAATTTAGTATGTATATTTTACCTGGATGTAGCTCTCATTGAGATATACATAACAACTTAAAGTTCTTCGAGATCAGACTCTTCGTTAATTTTTGTGATAAAAGAGTAAAATTAATGGACAATGGACCCAAGTTCCAAGATCCGAGCATGGGCGTCTTCAGTTCTGGGAGTTTAAGTAGGGTATGTTCGGGGGCTTTGAGGGACCTCAGGATAACATTTTAAAATTCTGTAAAAAATATTTATAGACAATAGATGAATAGAATAATGGGAAAAATTTGAGTATGGGTGTTTTCTGCGATTTGTCATTTTTCTGGACACCCCTAACGAGGCCTTTGTTCTATGGCCTTTGTTCCATCTCTGAATTACTTCAACACAGGCCTTGGCCTGAGACTCACCTGTACCTCTCTCCATTTTTGGAATTCCCAGAAAGTTTTTCCTGACCATTTCCAGTGACAATATCAGCTACGCGGTCCTCACTTTTGATCCTTCAATGTCGGGCAACATCTTGCCGTCCCAGTGCAGCAATGACGGTCCTGCGAGTGAACACTCTGCAGCTGTCTCTCGTCTTCCTTTTGTTCTAGATCATCTGATTGAACATCGAGATAATGTGATTTCTGAAACGTCATGGCCAAGCACCTGTGCAACAGCTCCAGCTACAAACACAGCACCACGGTCTGGAAGGAAAATACGACCCAAAGCACGAAATATTCAGCGAACTGGAAGAGGTTCTTGGATCTTTTTTGATAATGAAGCAGCAGTAGCAGCTCTTTGATGTAGACATTGTAGACGTACATGACTGAATTGGCTAATACTCATCATCTCCTTCTGGATCCTGACTAGATGTCAACACAGAACGTTCACCTTCTGTTTCACTAATGCCCTTTGTCTTGGTTTCTTCGTATTTCACTTTCACCATTCTCTCCTTTTCCTGTCGTTACCTCTTCCTGCCTACGCTTACTGCTGTCTTCAAGTGAACTCCACTCACGCCACTCATGCAGCTGGAAAATACATCTTCTGTTTGCATTCGAAGGAATTTCTACCAGCCGAATTTCTTTCATAACGTCCTTTGTGGCAATATCAAACAATTCTTGAAGATCACTTTTGAATAAGTCTTCTGTCATCCTGTCACTTTCTCACTGTCGTGTTCTGTGAACCTTCAGAGCCAGGTAGTTATGACACAGCTTTGACAGTTTTCTGACACACGAGTCAACCTGCTGTGTTGGTATTCTGGCTCGTATGCAAATACAAATAATTGCGTCACAGGCCATTTCGTAACTTTCCGGAAGAGTTCTTCCTTCAGTGATATGATGAAACTCAAGTAGTTGCAGTACATCCAGGCTACACGGTAATCCTGCTGTATAGATCTGAGAGATTGGCTTTCGCAATAGCCAGTGCTCTGGGTCGGATCTCAAACTAGATGAAGCCATATAAGTCTTATAACGCGTGTAAACATGACAAAATACACAGTAGCACACTGCACACAAGTAAAATGTTGAGAATGGATTGACCTTTAAATGTTGCACAATCAGGCTGAAATTTAACAGGCAAACTATCTATCCCCAGTGGACAAAAATAAGCCTTGTGGAGAAATGATTCCACAAACTTAAACTTTTCTCTATGGTGTCTGGACACCCTAATATAGACCTACCTTTTTTATATGACCTTGTCTTTCCTTTTGGACAGTATGCAAGATAGGCTATTACGGCTACATGTGTTATCAGGCTTGTCATTGCATAAGATAAGCGACTTGTTATCAAATGACTGGAAAATGTTCAAACGAATGCGATCAAAATAGTTCGGTAAAACTTGCAGCGATAAAAATTCATTATTATGCACCCAATATTCAAATTAGTCGTGTAAGCTAATCCGACATACCATTGGCGAGTCTCAATTAAAAAGAAAATTGCCAACAGCATGTAACGCAGTCTTCAAGAATCACATGTGCTGGCAATCTACCCTTGTCAGTTGAGTGCATATTGTCGTCATGAACAGCAAGAAGACAGTTTTTTCTAATGACAAAAAACTTATGGTATGCAGGCTGAAAAGAAGAATTAACAAATGAATAGATAAGTTTACAGGTTGAACCGTGTGCTATGAAGAATTCTTCACCCAGTTAGCAGTTGACCATTAGTGCAATGATTCAACCAATGACATCAAAGCGCCCTTTCAGAAGTAACGTAGAAACATTGTCAGTTTATGAGAACTTTTGCTAGAGATGTGAAGTGAAGGTACGGTTTAAGAAACCATGATAACTGATGATGATGATAATTATTATATTGAAGCTGTCGACAATGACAACGATAATGATGATAATATAGAAGTAAACATTGACAACAGTGCTAATAGTTATCAATAAAAAACATTAAAGCATACTAAATCCACTTTATTTAATTTTGTTTTTAATGTAGCACACTTGTCAGAAAGGTATATCGGATGCTTTCGGGATAACGAAACACGTGCCATTTCGCCAGAATATTATTCTGATCAACTCATGACAGTTGAGTTGTGTACTAACAGGTGTATTCTGCGAAACAACTCAATTGCAGGTCTACAGGTAAGCATAGGGCCTACTGCTGATTCTTTGACGCACTGGATGCTGAATATTTTTCTGTATAGGCCTATGTTAGAATAGTGTTTCAGAATCCCCACACACTATGGCCTACATGAGTGACAGGAGTCTATTGGCATTCACATTAGCCCTTGTCTTTCTGTTGGAATTCTGTTGGAATTCGTCAGTCACAAAAACTTACATGAAATCTCAGAAAATCGCCCAGGATCAGTTGTTGAATATCAAATCGAAAAGCGAGGTATCAACATAATCCCATTTCAATTTGTTTTTAACAAATTTTCTCATGCAGTCTAGAGACAGTTTAGAGCCCGTGACTGATCTGCCTTGGGCCCGGATTGTCTGTGGGTGCTAATAAACCGTCATATTTTATAATAAATTTATGTAAACGCTTTCATTTCAAACGTTAATTAAACCATTAACGTTTGAAATGAAAGCACGTTTACATAAAAAAGACGAGGACAATCATGATTTCACTTAAATATGAAGATATTTAAGAGTGAATATTTTGTGCAGATTTTAGTTAGGCATGAATTTAGACTACTCCTGTGTTTTGTGAGCCTCACCGGTTAATATCAAAAAGCTTTGATAAATTGTCCTGAATACATTATGCCTATATAGATAGGCCTAACTGTATTTACATGTAAGCCAACAATAATCTTTATAGCAGAGGATTTTAGATTCATATAGTTGTAGCTATTGTTACGCGCTAGTCTAGAAGAAGTAAAGCCCCGGATTCGATTATAACATTTAATGCAAAAAACTACAAACAAAGCGTATTTACAAAGCACAATGATACCTTTAAAGCGCGGCAGCAACTCCGCACACCTCTCCAGAACAACACCAGAACCACGTCAGCAGGTCTAACGAAGACCTCTATAGCCGAAAACGTGTAGAAAACGTAAGTGTCGGTCCCAAAGACGACAAAGGGCGTACCACCCGAAAACATCGACAAGAGTGCTATGACAAGTACTAAAGACCAAACGGTGGTCGGAAGAAGAAGAACCCAACGAGGGTCAACGACACCAAAACGAGAACCAGAACTGGCCTCCCGACGACTCCTACCACGAGCTTATATAGGCCCCACTAGGCTACGCGGGAAACCCATCCTACCTTCCCCACACGTGCTAGGTACTACCACCTCGCACCAGTCCATTTATATAGGGCCTATGCCTAACACTATATTATGTTATCCCTGAATAAAAAAAACCAGTAAAGCTTCCATGCAACATAGGGAACGAAAGTAGCTGGTGCGTTCATTTCTTTCACTTTCACCCTAAGCCATAAATGAACGAACCCCAAGGTCTGGACGCAGTGCATTTTAAAGTCTAAGGGGAGGGGGCAGTACATCACAGGATTCGCAGTTTACTTTCCCGCTTATATGTACGTCGGTATAGAATTATGCAGCTTGTTGATAGGGCCACGTATGTTGAAAGAACTCGCCGATGGTCGCGTTACACAGAGATGAACCTAAAACGAAAGTAGCTGGTCGACCAAACATGTTACAAATAGACCACCGTGTTTCACCGTATTGGATTTTGAAGAAGAATTTCTAACGTAAACTGCTTACAAGTTAACACTGCGGAATCGTGAGCTTAATCATAATCTCAAACTCATGTAGTGAACTCTTTCAAATTACTCAAACCAACAATGTGCAGTAAGGATAAATTAGAATCAGAATGGTTCGAAGGCTTTTCCTCTTCCGCCATTTTAGACAAATTTATGACATGACACAAGCAAGAGTTTTGTTAAGATATGTAAAACCATTATTTTTGCCACTTTAGGCCGGAGGTCAATGCTTCTGTGGAGAAAGCTACGCAAAATATGGACCAAGAAATGAAAACAATTGTTCGAATCCATGCCCAGGTAACGGATTACAAAAATGCGGCGGAGCCTGGGCCAACAGTGTCTATTCAGGTAGGTTAATTTGACGAACCGTTGCCTTAATTAATAACTTGTGGAATAAGTGCGCTATTAAAATCTGGAAGTCTAGAGACAGGCGGGTTTGCAATGTGCACAGTAAGCGTTTCAAATGTTGTGTAATGCATCTTCTCAGACAGTTTCTGTTGGGCCTCCCTTCCGAGTCAAATCCATCAACAGCACCGCGAGGGCAAAAAAGTTAGGAACAATCATCCTGTTATAAACAACAGTCACTGGCACTTGTAGGTAGAACGGCTCAATCAAACGGTACGCAGAATCCGCTTCTCCCTTGTAAATAATGCAGCGGAACAAGGCTCTCTTCTTTTCATAAACACTGTAGAGTAATAAGTATCGCGTAAGACATTTACGCGCTTCCCATCTAGCAGTGTGATTCTCCTTACAGATTTTATTTTAGTTATAGTTACAGTTATAGTTAATGGATTTTTATTTTAGTTATAGTTATAGTTATCGTTAGTATTATTTTTTAGTTATAGTTATAGTTATAGTTAATGGATTTTTATTTTAGTTAATTTTAGTTACTACTTAGTTACAATAATTAAGGCTATAAGCAAAATTGTGCGTATTAACACGCTGTTTCACAATAAGTGTCCATTTTGCTGTCCGCGGTATTTAAAATATTTTTAAAGCTTCTGTGACAACATATGACAATCCGTAACGTAGGTTTGTTTAAGGTAACCCAAATAAAACTTAAAGAATTTTGAAATTGGCACATTCATAAATTATTCAGTTGGTTTTATTGCCTTATAGTCGAAGCATTTCAACAGAAACTGCGTTGTCCCAGATGTGTACCGAAGTCGGGAAAACCTGTTTATTTCCAATTGGGCATATAGCCAAACCGATAATTTACTATTCATTTTCAGTAACATATTGTTTACAACATACACCATGCTTAATATATTGAGTTTGAGTTTGTTTGAGTGAACAATTAAATTTTAGTGGAGCAAATTCCAGTGTCCTGCATCCAAATATCAACTCCATGACGGCTACAAAACTCGTGTCCAACGTGTAATGGGTAGTGATTTTTACAGTGTTTAACAGCTGATATTTGTCATTTGTCGTTGCCAATGCTAATGGTAAACATGAGAAGTTTATCTGGCGTTTAATTTTTTAAACAACAAAAAGTTAACAATATTGATGCACCGCGTATGTTTAATTGATGTCAACTCCGTGACGCAAATATTCAAGAATATATAAATAAAACTTTCAATGTAATGTGTCCTTTGTGGAAGTCATAGGGAAGTCATTGTTGCAAACATCATTGAAATTATTTTGTTTCGTGTGTGCCGGTTTTTGCCGAAAACTAATCGATTTGTCAACTCCGTGACGGTCAACTCCGTGACGCGCGCCCACGTCATGCAGTCGACAGATTGTCATAGAATCCACATTTTCAAAAATCTAGCAGCATTTAAATGGTATATACATAGTGCCCTAACAAACATAATAATTATAATGTCTGTATTGTAGTCGTCATTTCATCATTCTTATAAGCATCGATATACAATGAGTTGAACTTTGCTAATGATAATGTTTCTGGTAATGATCTCATTCATTTCTTCGTGTGTTTTATGCTCCCTCATTACTTCTCCCATTTAGGGCCGTTTTGCTGTTTTTGTCTTGCAATTATGCCTCCATTGTCAGTTGGCTGCGAAAGTGTACCTTCAGCTGACAGTGACTGATTATATATTTCTCATTGTTGCCTGAAGACTCTTAAAATGTGAAAGTCAACTGTGTGACGCAAAATCCGCGACGCTTGTCAACTCCATGATGAATTTTGAAAAAACACATTTTCTCAGTTTTTAACAGAAATATTGAATTCTGTGCATTGCTGCCTATCACACATCTTGATATTATTAATATTAATAGATTAGCACTTTGAAAAGTATACAAAATCGTTATTGATTTTTTCTTAAAAATCCGAGGCAAAAGTGCCACATATTGTAGAAACCCTCATTAACACGCTGTTTCACAAGATGCTCAGAGCTTTGAAAGCCTTTCAAGCATGGGTGCATTCAGCATCATGAATACACGAGTTTCCACAGTAACTGACAAATTGCATAAAAATTTTTCGCATTTTTTGTTCTCATTTATGTCGAATCGTTCATATTGCACTTCCATTTTTATATTTTGTATTAACGAAAATAAAGATTAATTTTCGTTAGTGTTATTTTCGTTATAGTTATAGTTATAGTTAATGATATTTTTTAGTTATAGTTATAGTTATCGTTAACGAAATCATTTAATTTCGTTAACGAAAATTTTCGTTTTCGTTATCGTTAACGAGAATCACACTGCCATCTAGTCGTCTGCCCGTTACTGGCATATTCTTGTTCTTGCCCAGAAACTTCTACTGCGCACAGTAAGCCGTGTTTGCACCGTCACTGTGCAGCAGTATAACGGTTATTAGTATGAGGAATGCAGCGCTGCAGCGATGCTTGCCTTTTATATAACGGACAGAATCATTTCTGTACGCTGCTTCCGCGAAATTATGACATAAACTTCTTCGTTAGGGGCAACATCACTGAGAGGTCTACGTTAACACTAAACATAGGTCTATTCTAGAAAAGGAAGCAGTTTCTTCGTAATGTTTACTAAATAGGATCTTATTATGTTATTATCTATGATCCAAATAATCCGGTAAATAAAATGCATCGCTTAATTTGATTTTTATTGTTATAAAAAGTGAAACTTCTACTGCGCACAGTAAGCCGTGTTTGCACCGTCACTGTAACAGCGGAATAACGGTTATTAATATGATGAATGCAGCGCAGCGCTGCTTGCCTTTTATATAACGGACAGAATCATTTCTGTACGCTGCTTCCGCGAAATTATGACATAAACAAATTTAAAAAATCTTAAATAGTATTATTTTTCGTATATAAAAATTGGTGTCTGTCTTTAATAATTCATTCATTTCCATTTGATGGTTCCGTTTGGTTCGCACTAATTATTTTTAACTGTAACTAATAAGATAATAACTTTAAGAGTTTTACTGTAAGATACTATAGGCCTATAATTGTTAATTTCTAGTTCCTCTCGACCCACTCGTAGGCCCTATCAACTACAGACACTCGCAATTTTCATTCATATACATTCATTACGAATGAAAATGAATAAGAGGCTGAACTATGCAGGGCTGAACTTTGATAAACACTGAAAATTTGTGGCTGAAGTACAGAGGAAATCTAAAACAAAAACAAAAGTAGGTGGTGCTGCAGCTATGGGCCGATTATTTTGTTTCTTCTACTTCCACAACTGAAGCGGCGAGTCAGCGAAAGTCGCAACTCATGCAATAAATGTTTTATTATCTAGTAATATAGATTTAAGTAAGTTGAAAATGTAGACTACTGCTAAAACGGATAATTTAAAAAATGCACTGAAAAGTGGATTTATATCAACCTCATAAAATAAATACACTTAGAAACCGCCAAAAATGCAAACTAAACCGAATACTCCATTTCGCTACGGGGGATACTGATACTACTGATGTATGGGGGATACTCTATTTCGTGACACCGCCCTGAACATGAATCCTGGTTTTGATTTTATAGCAAAATCGTTCTTACGGGAGTACATTGGATGCTACAAAGACGATCATCGTACCAGAGCAATGGAAAATAAATTCTCTTGGCAGAATGCAGGAAACAATACGATCGAATCCTGCACAAGACACTGTGCCTCTCATAACAACTCGTACGCTGGACTGCAGGTAACCTGAATATTTATGAAATTGCTTAGTTTTGCCCATTTTGCGGCAGAAGCACGTCGTTCAATAATCTTATTTTACTGTAATGGTTATTGTAAATCACAAATTTGTATAACAGCATAAAGATATTTCTCTTGGGCCAGCCTTTTATTTTTTAATTTTTCTCTGTAGCTCTACTATCCTGCAAGCACAGAAAACAGCAAAAAACTTAACATTAAGTTCATTTTGCTGTATCAGATGAGGTCCACTTACACTTCAGGACTGTACATAGGGTCTAAAACAATATAAGCTGCTGTGTGTGACTCAACATCTTCCTCTGATGCAGATGAATCTATGTCTTCCAGTTTTCTGTTGGCTTAGATATGAGAAGACTTTCTTCAGGAGGAACTGGCCATAAAACCGACAGTACATGGGTACTCGATATTACACTTTACTTTTCTTTTCGAAAAACCTTAAGTTTTAGTCAAATAAAACTAACAATCATCTGAGTGACTGGTTGGCTCATGCCAAACCATGGGCACTGCAAAGGCAAGGATTTCTTCTTACCCTTAACCCATTCAGCAGCACTCACGAGTAGCCCACTTCTGATCACCAACTTGACAGCCAAAATACAAGTAGTAGGCTTGCTTCACAGTCTTTGTTAAAGGAGGACTATCAGATTTTATAATGTACTGTCCACACAGAATAGCAAAATTTATCTGTAAAATTAATGCACCCGCGTCGCTGTCATTTTTCCATTTTAGC
The DNA here is from genome assembly GCA_020284085.1 of Aporrectodea caliginosa. Classification (NCBI taxonomy): domain Eukaryota; kingdom Metazoa; phylum Annelida; class Clitellata; order Crassiclitellata; family Lumbricidae; genus Aporrectodea; species Aporrectodea caliginosa. The sequence continues at coordinate 661,304 of JACEVL010000394.1, forward strand.
ACTGAAATTTACTGTGAAACTAACAGCAAATGTTTTCACAACAGTACAATAAACACAAATTAGGTTAAGTGATGTGTTTCCCCGGTGCGCCGACAAAACGGCGCAGGACAAAACGGCGCAGACATAACGGCGCAGACAAAACGGCGCGGCAACAAAACGGCGCAGTACAAAACGGCGCAGACAAAACGGCGCAAAACTGTACTAAAGAACAATAGTTTATAGGAGTTTAATAGTAGAAGCAGCAAAAATATATAATAAAATATATACTAGAAATAACTGAATTACTTAGAATTACTTATAGTTCATAGGGTAAAGTCGTAGTTTACGTTGCTAAATTATTTGATATTGCCACTTTAACACGGAAGCTGGATTGATGAAAAAAATTGTTTCTCTAAATGGAAGTGGGATTGATGAAAACATTCCTGTGATCAATATTGAAGTTGTATTGATCGAAATAATTTTTCCGTAAATAGAAGCTGGATGGATGAAATTAAGTTTTCGATTCAATAGAAGCTGGATTGATGAAAATAACTGTTTCCGTAATTAGAAGCTGGATTAATGAGAATATATCTTTGCTTAAATAAAGTTCCATTGATGAAAAATATTTCTTTTGTCAAATAGATGTTGGATTGATAAAAGTAATTTTTTCCAATTAAATGGAAGTTGGATTGATGAAAATATTTCTCAATGAAATGGAAGCTGGATTGATGATAATAAGCAAACAATCACTCTACGGTTATCATAATCTTTGTACTGCGCCGTATTGTCTGCGCCGTTTTGTCGGGGTAGTTTGAATTGCGCCGTTCTGTCTGCGCCGTTTTGTCTGCGCCGTTTTGTCTGCGCCGTTTTGTCTGCGCCGTTTTGTCCTGCGCCGTTTTGTTACGGCGCCGTTTCCATAGGCGTAACTTTCTATTGTGACGGTGGTGTCCAGTCACCACCACTTTTAAAAGTGGTGGTGATAGTCACCACCACTTTTTGGTCCTGCAATGAAATATATTTTTAACATGAAAGCATTTGGCTGTCTACCGTCTAGGCTAATCATGCATAGTCCTACGTTACATCGCAGTGGCGGCAATGCTGATAGAGGCCTTCGCAGTATGTCCACACTACCTTAGTTAGGCCTACATCTGGTTTCATAATTTGGTCATCAATTTTGTTTTTATAAAAGGTCAAATTATCAAATTCATATGGAAAAATGGATCGCTTCATTGTAAAGAGACCGCGAAAGGTTATAATTGTGCAAGCAATGTATCATGTTTCCGTGGTATAGCCTACACTGTAAGCTCTATACAACTGCATGCAGTTTGTGGTAGGCCTAATTTAGAGGGTAAAACGGTAGTTTAAGCTGATAAATTATCTTAATATTGTCAATTTAAAATGGAAGCTGGATCGATTAAAGTAATTGTTGGCCTAAATGGAAGTTGGATTGATGAAACTAATTCTTTGTTTTAATTCCCTTTATAAGCGAGAAGCGCCCAGGGCAGGCACAGTTAATATAAATACATAGTATGTATAGGTAAGAGAAAGTAATCAAGAGTATAATTTTTGTTAAATTGAAATCAGTAAAAAAGTAAGTGGTGGCAATATATATGCCACTAGCTGTTTGGGCTACACGATGAGGTGGCAACATACTTGCCACTAGCTGTTCATACACACAAAATAACTGTAATCTGGTACCCTGTTTTGATTTTTTTTCCTAAAAAGGGTTAAACAGTATCTGTTAGTGACATCTTGTGAATCCACATGCATTACGTTAGTGGCAAAATACTATACATTAGTTGTTTAGTATACCGCATGAAAGTGATGTTGTGGCAAATATATTGCCTCTAGCTTATAAAGGTTTCAAGTTGGAACTGTTGGATTGATGGAAATAATTGTTTCCGGAAATAGAAGCTGGATTGTTTAAACTAAGTGCTTGCTTCAATAGAAGCGGGATCAATTAAGTGTTTTTGCTTAAATAGAAGTGGGTTTGACGAAAATAATTCTTGCCCAAAGAGAAGTTGGATTTATGAAAAATTCTTGGTTAAATAGAAGTTGGATCGATGACAATAATTCTTGCTTAAACAGAAGTTCTATTGATGAAAACAATTATTTTCTCGTAAATGGAAGCTGGATTGAAGGCAATTATCATGGACATTGGTAGACTGCTTACTTACCAGCGTCAAGACGTTAAAATATTTTACCAACCTAAGCTACGGGATATATCATTTAGCGTTGACAATGACTATTGGTACCATAACGTCGATTATTGGTAGTCCAGTAGTAGCCTATTATGATAGCCTATTCATTTAAAAGCCACAGTAGCAGCCGGACAATGCGTAGAGTGCCTCTGAGACTTCGACGCTCTGGTCTTTTTCGCAACTGGACTTGGAAGTTGGAACACCATCGAGCACTAGCCTAACTACCCAATCCTCTGACTTAAAGCAGCGCTTGTGAATAAGCTGGTTTCCTGCGCTTAGCTAGCGTTCCAGTAGTACGTTAAAAATTAGGAGGGGATTGGTCACCACCACTTTTTGTGGAAAAGTTACGCCCTTGCTCAGCGCATGCGTTAATTTCTTCCAATCTACTCTATCAAAAGCCCTTTCGTAATCCACAGAGCATACGTAGATGTTCTACCCATGCTGTATGCTTCTTTCTGTCAGCACCCTCAATGCTCCAATTGCATCTCTTGTGCCCCTTCCTTTTCTGAAACCGTATTGGTTCTCTCCTAAACAGTCACTTGCTTCCGTCCTGGATTATTCTCTTCGTGATGGCTCTTAGTACGATTTTGGATGCAGGCGATTACAATGGACGCAAAGTTTTAAAGATATATTTTACTTCTTTTAAAGCATTTCACTTGAACAGGAGTACTCTGAAGTGCATGTTTTCATGTGGATCTATATATTTTTGAAGGTATTAGAGCACCTTCTGGTATAAATCTTATTTGGACCATTGCATTAGAGTCAACCACAAACCCGTATTTTTTATTGTGCCAAACTTGCGCCATTAGAGCTAGTTATAATACATTGCTGAAATACGTCCAAGCATTGTACCTAGGAAATTCAAAGATGAAAAACAAGTGTAGATTTTAACGTGGCTCCATTTAATTGAAATAGCATATTCTTTAGTTTGCGTGTGTTGCTTCGAATTAACTCATTATTTATCATTGTAGTTCGGTGACCAATGCTTCTGTGGAAATTCCTATGATAAGAACGGTCCATTATCTGAATTCAGCTGTAATATGACGTGCACTGGTAATAGCAGACAATTCTGTGGAGGATTCTATGCGATCAGTGTATATACAGGTTAGTTCATACAAGTGAGTCTCTCATATAATTTATGTCCGTGTTGACACTCAGAAACATTAAAACGAATGCACTATAAAGCATGTGATAGTTATGATACCATGGAGTCTTAATTAAAATGTAAAACCAAAATGAATGACTTTTTATCATTTGGAAATTCAAATTTCCTAACAGCAGTAAAATTATTTAGTTAGTCATGTCTAGCACAAAAAAGGCTTGTGCTAAAATTATTGCAATCTTTATGGTTTTCAAAGTCGTGTATTTTATTTAGTATTTCTTGTACACTTTACCATGATACTAAGTGCACGTTACTGCTCTCTCTCTCGCTCTGTCTCTTTATCTCTCTGTCTCTGTCTCTGTCTCTGTCTCTGTCTGTCTGTCTGTCTGTCTGTCTGTCTGTCTGTCTCTGTCTCTGTCTCTGTCTCTGTCTCTCTCTCTCTCTCTCTCTCTCTCTCTCTCTCTCTCTCTCTCTCTCTCACGCATTTGCTTAGTTAGCCTATTTGCAATTAGTCCAGCGCATATTTTAACTGTAGGCTATAAGTTCTGAGAAAAATGTCCCAGTAGTTTTGGGATTTGCCCTAGTAGTTTAGAATTTGTCCCAGTAGTTTTGGTGATTTTTGCCAGGCATAGCTGTAAAAACCGGTTTTTTTCTCAAAAACGTCGTTTTTTTTATTTTTTATCTTTTAATGTTTTTTCCGTTTTTCTTATTTGTTTGTTTAAATTTAATTTTTTTCTGTCTGTTATTATTTGTTTAATTTTATTTTTTCCGATCTCCCTTACGTTGACTCCGTCCTTTGAAGGATTCGGCTAATTTTTATGTCACTATTTAATGTCATCAGTTGAGAAATAAATTGCATAGTAGGCCTACAGGAAATAAAATTTATAAAAGTTATTTGAATTTCTAAGTTATCCAAAATGCTAAATGTTGTCTTTGTACACACCAATCTCCGATTGACTGATAAACTGACTGATATTACTCCATATCAAGTTCTTATATAAATAAGTAAAAATTGTAAGTACAATTTTTAGTTAAGTACACTCTATAAGTCGTACTTACAAAGTTTAGTTTTTAATTGCTTATGTCAGCATGGACTTATGTTTACAATTTAAATTCGAAAAGATTTCAATATTTTTTATTTCTGAGTTTCTTATTAAACCAAACTTATAAAAAAGAAAATAATTGTTGTAGATTAATGTTACTTGGTATTCACTAATAAAGTTGTGATATTTGCTGATTAAAATTAAATTGTTTCAACAAGATTTTTAATTTTATAATGCTTTACAAGATTTTACAAAGTCAAATTATTTTCTTTTTCCATTTTATCCACTTTTTTCGTTTTTTATTTTGCTTTTACCGTTTTGACAACTATGAAGCCAGGTAATTCACTACTTTCAATGTTAGTTTACAATATTAAATTATTAACTTCTAATTCGAAATATTAGCGAATGAATCGTTATCTGAAAATCGAATCGATGCGCGCTATAAGTACAACAATAGTTGATATATATATATATATATCTCTGTAGGCCAGCGAATGAAAGATTGCATACAATGGAACGTGAAGAACCACTGCTTTTTCTTCAGTGCCGGTTTAACCGTTTTAGTGCCATTTAACTGAGTGTATATTTATTCCATGCATTTGCATTTCAAGCTATTTCTAATTTCTTCATTCCTTTGGTTACCTGATAACATCATAATAGTAAGTATAAAGTAAATATTTAAATTAATTTTTCATTTCTAAGTTCTAATTAAACTCCGTAGTCAAAAGTCGAAACAACCACCAACCAAACATTTGGACCTATAGACTGTTACTATAGTATAGTTGGTCTAATTATTCTCCTATTCCCGTTGGTTGACTAAAGGTTACACCCTGCAAGTGGTAGTATTGTGATCAGAGTTTTTAAAAGCGTGTGTTCTCGGTTTTTCTTTAATTTGCCTAACTACACTGGAAAATGAAGTTAAAGCTATCATTGTTTGTTGCAGCTGCAGCGCTTCCACTGCCTCAGTCACTCAGCTTGTCACTGACTATTTATATAAATTATTTTTTTGGTATGGTTAGACTAATGACTTAATTATAGGATAATAATAAAAAGCAAATTTGGCAAAATAAAGTGGCTAAAATAGTCTCCATTTGGAGGAAATGCTCTAAAATGCGTTGTCGGATGGGTTTCACCCCAGATCCCGTTCGGGGAGCTTACGATGCTCACCCAGACACCTAGTCGTGGCAGACCTTGTCTCAGTTGTGCCAATCCGTTAAAACATGCGCTGCAGTAGTCATATGCAATATAATAGGAATTATAATTGAGCCCATAATTTTTGGAATAATGACACTCAATCTGGAGTGAGTCGCGTAATCGTTTTACTTCTGTCTCTTTCTGGAAGATGAAATCCGACGATAGTCACGCACTCTTCGAATTAGGAGTTCTAATTTTTTTTAAACGGTGACCTCTTTTTCCAACATTATACAGCACAACATTTAGCCTATATTGCATTCCGAGAGCCTTAGGCCTAAGTGAAAAAATCTGTTCGAAATAATGTTGCTAGTAAGAAAAACCAAAGGCTGGTCGTAGGCTAGCTGCTTAACATGACTTCTGACTCATTTCGCTGTATTGTTGGCAAAAATAAAGTTTAAGCTGACCATAAACCGAAACTTTAATCGACTGGTGTGTTAATCGAAAGTTAATGATACTTTATCAGTCGTGGTACGCGCATAACACATATCGCTGTACAAGATATGAATTTGCACTGGGCACTTACCACTAAAGCTCCGACCAAATTCCGAATTTAGTACAAACGGCACAATATAAATTTATGCTTACGAGTACAAATACATGTGAAAGAAAGTTTAGGCTAGAAAAGCGTACTCGACTTAATTGCTTTTATTTTCTATGTTATTCACTGACCGACATATTATGGTGCTCAAGTGAGAAAGACTGCAAACCGAATGAGGCCTGCAACGTTATTGACTTAAAGTACATGAATGTTTCACGATGTCTATGCAAACAAGGTTTCAATAGAATGAGTACAAGAGAACTTTGCACAGGTAAACTATTTAAACAACGCGCGATAGTCTGGTGGTTGGCGAACAAACGGAGGATTACACTCCTCTAGGGCAGAAATTGGCTTAGAGAAATGGGTTCCACTTGCACCTCCTAGCCAAATAACCTATAATGAAACATTTCATTGACCGTACATAGACAGTCGAATGATCATGCGGCGAGGAGAGGGCCGGTGATGCACACTCATACGACGAGGATCAGAAAATGAAGGCAAGCTTATAGAATCGGGGACCTTTTTTCCCCATAGGCCTATACCGCAACGATTCGTCTTATACGCAGGATACATGTATTTAGGCATGTTGCCATTAGCCGCAACATTGATCGTCAATAAACGCAGGCTATGACCTAAAATGAACGCGGACTATATATATTATTTCTAGAGGTAACTGTTTCATAAGACGCATTTTGTCGAAGCCTTAGTTTATCTGTCTTGTAATAAACGACACTAACGCTAACCCTAACCCCAGAGCTATATATTACCGTAATCTATCTTCTAATGACGACACAACCCCTATCCCTGACCCAAACCGACCATCACGACGTAAAGTCCCATAATCTTTGTCGGTTAGGTTAAGGTTTGCGTCATTGATACGCATCTGTAAGGGTCGGTTAGGGTCAGGTTTAGGGTTAGTGTCGTCCTTGTTTTCTAATTACGAAACTGTCATTGTGGGGCGTTTAATTATTTCGCGGTAACCTAGGGTGCCCATGTAATACTCAATATCCCATTTAAATCGGCCAATCAGAGCGCAGCGTCCCAGTTATCGTCCAATCAGAGGGCAGCGCGCCCCAGTTTTGTTGCGGCCAATGGCAACATGTCTAAATATGCCGTGTATACAAGACGAATCCGTGGCGTAAACTTATAAGGCACTATAGTTAGGCACTATATAAAAAAAGGTCTCCGATTCTATAAGCTTTACACTTCATACGCATGGCTGCCTCTCTTGTAGTTCATAATTAAGTTAGTAATTATTATATTCTTTAATATAACTAGCTGCCAAACAGTACTCGGGTGAACAAGCATGAGCAATATAAATTCACCTAAACATCAAAATCTATTCATGACCAGTGAGGTTACTTCATTAATAACTCCTTAAGGGACCGTCCATAAATGACGTCACGCTACTTTGGCCGATTTTTGACCCCCTACCCCTTGTCACACTTCGTCACAAAAGTAAAACCCCTGAAAAATGACGTCACAAAGCTCTGACCCCACCCCCTAAAACCAAATTTCCACTTGATAATAAAACATGTTTCAAATCCCATTTATTGTCATTGTAATAAGTATTTAAAAATCTGATGGAGACAAATATTTTAATAATTAGAAAATTATTAATAATGGTGCCCGTATATTATATGTATACATTAAAATAATTAGAAAATTATGAAAATTTTAATACTCAAAATTAGTGCTGTTATTTTAAACTTAAAATGTTGTTAATTGTTAAATTTAATTACACAGACCTGATGTGACGTCACACTTCGCTGACCCCCTCCCCATGTCACACATCGTCACAAATTTCCGATCCCCAGGTGCGTGACGTCATTTATGGACGGCCCCTAATATTCTCAAAAGTAATGACAAACTTATTCTAACAAGGAATCACGCAATGTTAGAAATAATTAAATTTTATGAATATCCGCCGCATAGGCCTAGTCTAAAAATGACAGTTAAATCGGGCGAAGCGAAAAAAAATGGAAAGTTGCGGAGGAGAACCGTACTTTTAATGCGTCGTGGGAACTGGAAAAGCATAAATAGGCCTATATTATGATTATCCATCTCGCGCCAATCCCGTGATGTCGGTAAGGAATTGATAATACAGTGCTCGTCTTAATAAACACAGTTACCACGCATTCTTCCGACGCTAAAAATTCATAAAATAGGCCTATAGGGGTGTCCAGAAAACTGATACATTGTAGAAAACAACCATTCCCTATTTTTTCCCATTATTCTATTCAAATAATGTCTAGAAATATTTTTACAGAATTTTAAAATGTTATCCTGAGGTCCCTCAAAGCCCCCGAACATACCCTACTTAAACTCACAGGGCTGAAGGCGCACATGCTTGGGTCTTGGAACTTGAGTCCATTGTCGATTTACTCTTTTTATCACAAGAAAATTAACGAAGAGTCCAATTTGGATGAATTTTTACTGTTTATTTCTCTCAATGAGAGCTACATCCAGATGAAATATAGATACTAAATTCAGGGTCATTCAAGGTCATAAGAAACAAAATCTAACGAAAATCGAAGAAAAATGATCAGATCTCAGCCAATAATTGTTGAAATTGGTTAATTCTTTCTTGTATTTCTCGTCTTGATAAGGGCTACCTGTGATCAGAAACAAGGATACCAAATGTAAGACGATCAAAAGTTATTTTAAGGACAAAAAGTCAATTTTAGCGAAAAATCATGGTCTGAAATTGACCTTTTGGTCTTTAAAATAACTTTGATCGTCTCAAATTTGGTATCCTTGCTTCTTATCACAGGTAGCCCTTTTCCAAACGAGAAATGCAAGAAAGAATTAACCAATTTCAACAATATTATTTGCTGAGATCTGATCATTTATCTTCGATTTTTGGTAGATTTTGTTTCTTATGACCTTGAAATGACCTTGAATGACCCTGAATTTGGCATCTATATTTTATCGGAATATAGCTGTCATCGAGACAAACAAACAGTAAAAAGTTTATCTAAATTGGACTCCTCGTTCATTTTTTCTGATAAAAAGAGTACATCGACAATGGACCCAAGTTCCAAGACAAAAGCATGGGCGCCTTCAGACCTGAGAGTTTAAGTAGGGGTATGTTCGGGGCTTTGAGGGACCTCAGGATAACATTTTAAAATTCGGTAAAAAATATTCTAGACAATATATGAATAGAATAATGGGAAAAATAGGGAATGCTTGGTTTCTGCAATGTATCATTTTTCTGGACACCCCTATAGGCCTACTTTAAATTACGTTTAATTTAGTCAAATGTGAGCAGTTCAACCTATCGTTAGAACAGTTGAAATTGGATTTTTCTGCTCGTTTAAAAGACATAATATGCAATATGACTCTCCTGTTGCTCTTAGTTGAAAATCCATTCATATGTGATATTTCTAACGTAGACGCATAATATGCAGTTATTGGGTGGAGATGAAGGTTCAGTGCAGCTTGAAATAATTGAAATGCAACATAATATGGCCCTTCATGACAAACACAAGGATACGCCGCCAATTGAGTATGGAAATGTTGCAAAACAAATTAACGATATTTGGAACCAACTAAGCCTACTGCGTCTGTGAAGTTGGATTTTCTGCTATGACCAATATCAAGTCAAAAAACCAAATTATTTAACTGATGAATATTTAGAAAATCTAATGAGGGCAGCAGTTACTGAATACTAAATGCATATAAAAAAATTGCAAGCGAAATTCAAAGCCAAATATCTCACTAAAAAGGTGTCGAGCATTTGTTTTTGGTACTGAACTACAAGGGCGTAACTTTGCCCCAGAAAGTGGTGGTGACCAGATCCCCTCCTCCTAATTTTTAACGTAGGCTACTACTGGACAGCTAGCTAAGACACAGGACACCAACTTATTAACAAGCGCTACGCTAAGTCAGAGGGTTGTCCAGAGAGTGTTCGATGGTGTTCCAAGTCCAGTTGCGGAGGAGAGAAGAGACTAACAGCATCGAAGCCTCATAGACACGGAAAAAATCATTTCCATTAATCCAGCTTCTATTTAAACAAAGAATTAGTTTCATCAATCCAACTTCCATTTAGGCCAACAATTATTTTCATCGATCCAGCTTCCATTTTAAATTGACAATAAAAAAATAATTGACCAGCCTAAACTACGGTTTTACCCGCTAACTTACCATAGGCTGTAGTTACAGCTTACAGTCTACCACAGAAACATCATACATTGCGTGCACAATTATAACCTTTCGCGGTCTCTTTACAATGAATCGATCCATTTTTCCCTTGAATTGTATAATTTGACCTTTTATAGAAACAAAATTGATGACATCACCAAATTATGAAACCAAACATAATATATGTAGGCCTAAGTAAAATAGTATGGACACACTGTGGAGGCCTCTATCAGCATTGTTGCCATTGCGATGTTAAGTATGCATGAGTAGCCTAGACGGTAGACAGCCAAATGCTTTCATGTTAAAAATATATTCATTGCAGGACCAAAAAGTGGTGGTGACTATCACCACCACTTTTAAAAGTGGTGGTGACCGGACACCACCGTCACAATAGAAAGTTACGCCTATGCTGAACTATTGTAAAGCACAGGCCTACTATAGGCTACATTCCATAAATACAATATTCATTATTGTTATTCCATAATAAATTTAAAACACAATAATTTCAATAAATTGTAGTCGTTACTTTTGAGTTTTCTGGAGCGGCCCTCGGCTTCAAGAAAACTTCTTCAGTGACCGTGGTGTCAAAAAGTTTGTACAGCTCTGGTCCGGCCGAATATATTCTAAGAACAACAAAAAATCAAAACACAACAAACCATGTAAACGAAAAATTTTATATAAGACAGACAGTGAAGAATCTGACAATCATAGAAATTATGACGATGATGGAAAAGGGTTTTGTGTAGGCCTACAAGCTGGGTCATCTGACAATGCCAATGATGTTGATGAAACACGGTTGTGTAACTTGTGTTTAAGATGATGATGATTACTCTGCACGTCATGATCGCTTAAACCAGGGTGATTACGTGCTGGTCAAACTTTGAGGAATTAAAAATACAGCTAATTCTGTGGAAGTGGCGGCCTTTGACAGTTTTGTGCTATAGGCAAGGAGAAAATGCCGCCCCTTACTCATAAGTGACATCTTTTGGATGGAAGTGACCATCATGCATTTTGCCAGAATACGCCGCCCCTAGAAAAGTGCCGCTAAAGTGAGCAGCCTATATCGCCTATACCTAAAGTTTTATGGCTCGTATATCGGACAATTCACTGTCGGATGATCTAGAAACGGAGGTCACATATCTTGCCATGAAATCGAGTAGACGTACATTTGATGATGACGAAACTGTTAGATTTGTAATTCCAGAAAATTCAAGAACTTATTCGGTTCCAATGTAAGATATAATGAAGAAACTGCCTAGTCCGTTAACAATGGGTGTAATAATGAATCAGTCGGCAGATAGCATTCCTTTTTCTTTTTCTGGTTACAATTTGAAGGCCTGAAAAAGCTATACAATTTTTAATTGAATGTTGAACAATATAGGCCTAAATAGGTAGAAGTAACCTAGCTATATATAACGAACTCTTTATATGACGATTATTGCACCAATGACAGTTTAATACTTTGACTGATGCTTGTGATTACTTTTAATTTTTAATTTGTTCAATTTATTGCCTTCTTGTAATATAATATATTCTAGTATAAACCTGGAAATAATATAATATATATTCTTATGACATATTATATAGACAGGCCTCAGCAGGCTCTAGGCTATGCAGCTCAGTTGAAAAGGTAGACTACTTTCAATACTGTTGCAACCTTCCTCCACGGTCGTTGCAACCAACACCGCGTTGCAACACTTTGAAGCCCTCTGTTCAGTTAGCTATTGTGATTACATCTTTAGTCACTGAGATTGTCACTGTTTTGGTGCTGAGATATAAAGGGATATATATGGGCTCAAATGGCTGCATATTGTTCCAAAACAAATGGCAGAAGAAAATATGAATTTTTTTAAACCAACCCCGGTCTCCCCAATTCGTGATTTCCTTAGTTATACTGTGTTTAAGTCTGCATTGAAATCATGTTTGCTTGATCAGTACTACGAAATGATTTGATACTAATAATAATAAAAATAATATCTTTTCTTTAATTAAGCGCCTGACAAACGCACTGCGCTGTACATTTACATGTTATGCAATTGAAACAATCTTAACTACTAACAGAACAGACAGCCTGCAATACACGGCGCTAATAGCAGCCTGCAAAGCATGTCTCTCCTACGGGACTCGAACTCGGTACCTCTCGCTCTCTACGCCAGATGTTATCTAATGCGCTATCGGGCATTTAAAATGGAAGCTGGATTGATGAAAAAACTGATTCCCTAAATGGAAGTTGGATTGATGAAAACATTCCTGAATTGAAATAGAAGCCGGATTGATCGAAATAATTTTCCCGTAAATGGAAGCTGGATACCATGCTGGATGAATGGATGAAACTAAGTTTTACCGATTCAATAGAAGGTGGATTGATGAAAACAATTGTTTCCATAATTAGAAGCTGGATCCATGAGAATATTTAATTCGTTTTAAGAAAGCGGCCTCTGCTGATTAGCCGTAATGGATACAGCTACACTCGTAGACGAAATGTCTGTCGGCGAAATGACTGTAGACGAAGTGTTTTAGACGAAAAGTCTGTAGACGAATTGTCGTGACACCGTGAAACCACGTAGCCTACTGTCGAAAAGTTATTTGCAGTTGGATGCGAAGGCAGTATGGTCAACATTGGAAGGGTTGGAGGAGTCACTACGCTGTTGGAACAAGAACTCGGAAAATCGTTACAGTGGCTTATCTATAGCCTATGCTTCATAGTAATGAACTCCCTCTACGACACTAACTGCATAGTCTTGTTCGAAGAATACCTGGTCCGTGTGCATTTCGGGTCCGCTTGATAAACGTTTACCAGCGTGTGAAATGTTACCGGTGACAAACTTTGTCATAATAAATGCTGACATGCCAAATGTCAACTTAAAGGAACTCAGTACAGACTAGAAATATCTGTGTGAAATAACTAACGCTGTTTCTGAGGGTCACTGCCCAGATGACTTATCTAAACGAAACCCCGGAAACTTGAATCATTCAAGGTGGCTTACAACTGCGAATCCTCTTCTCCGTCTGTACATCGCAACAGCTGAGCCGTCACTCCGTCAGCCAATTTGCAGATTCTTGCAGAGTACATCCTGAATGTGTATGCACTGAAGAGGTTCAGTCGTGCAAAGAATGGTGGTGCAAGACATTTGCTACGTCCCTTCCAGCTTTCCCGCTCTCTTACAGTTGAACAGAAGCGTATTGTCGATCCTGCTATACAGCGGAATGCCCATTTTGCTCAACCGGAAAACCTACTTCTTTCCATGATTACAGGGCGTACGCGAACTCGGAATTCGTCGAATTCTTAAGGCGCGTTCGTCAACTCGAACGAACATCAGAGTACCAGAACTCAGGTTTGACGCATGTAGGGTCTACGACTTGATTTTGCCCACTATTAAATATAGTTATTTAAGAGAAATGTTTAGCCTATAGGCCTACTTTCGAAACACTCTAACCCCCATAGCCCCGCCCTGCAAGGTCCAGCATAGCCTGAGTGAATCTTACTTCTTCAGCAGTAGGCCGCTGGGGATCAAGGGGTGGATCGGGCCCGATGTAGCTACAAGGCTGAACAAGAAATTGAATAAAAACCATCTCCCTCGTTTGGTCGGTTATAATATATTGGTGCCCTATTCCACCCCAAGCCCAATAATCCAATATGCTCGCTTAGGCGTAACCACTGGATAAAAACTATCAGTCTCGGAACATAATCACCAAGTCATAAAACTGGCTCTGCTTCTATCTTCGCACTTAACACACTTCAAAAACACGGTGCATCCACAGATCCTCTACAACTGATTACTCGCGCGACTATCATAGCAAGAACAATGTAGCCTATATCTACCCACCGTGGTGGGGACTGGCAGACGAAAGGACAAATCCCGTCATAAAGGTCTGATGAACAGATATAAACATTCTGGATTTATTCACTCAAACTTCCCCTCTACAAATGTTCTTGCTAATGAGGCAAGCACTTCTCTCTCCAAAGCTGTCCTCAGTGTATTGTTGAATCAGAACAACTCACTCAGTTGTCTTTCCCCAAACCAACATTGCACCCCTATTTTCTCCCTGATAAAGACTCACGAGACTTTATGTCTCGTATGTTATTCCTAAACTCTAAGCCCTCTAAGACAGTGCTTCTCAAACTTTTCATAGTCACGGACCCGTAGGAATTAACTTTCAGTGTCACGGACCGGCAGGAATTTTACCTGCTGCAGGAAGAACGGTGCCAAATTTCTTAATTGTTTCTCTTTTTCGTTTTCGATTACCTACATTCCTGAAAATGTATTAAAATTGATTTAAACGCATGTTTAGCCAATTATATGACTCTACTGCCCTGTTAATGTTAGCCTAATAAGTGTCTTTTGTCATGACTTTTAAAAATATAATAGCCATTTCTTGATTCCAGGACAATTTGACAAGTTTTTAACTCACTTTACGGACCGGCTACTGAAGGCTCGCGGACCGGCACCAGTCCGCGGACCACCACTTTTGGAAGCACTGAATTCTAAGCTATTCATACCATCCAGTTTTTTCTTTGTACACATACGGCGTTTTGCCTGTTGTTAACTAAATAAACGAATATATGATGATCTTTGTCAAACTTCAATAAAAAATATGTCAGCCAAAATGTCCAACATCTACACAAAAAGACGTTACGTCGTCAGAAAATTTAATAGAACCCACTTAGTGTAGTAACACGTAGGCAGCTCCCAGCATGCATTGCAGCCAATCCGGTTAACATGTCCAAATTGTCCATTGTCCAGACTAGTCGGTTGGCCATAGGCTGTCGAATCACTCCATAGTAATGGGAGCAAAGGCTGCGTTTTGGCGTAGCTACTATAACTAATGAAGTCGTAAATACTTCATACCCATGGCTACTTCTATGGGTGAGTTCAAAGAAATGGTCCTCCTTTGCTGCATTTGTCAATGACCACTCAGTCATAACTTACATTTGCAGTGGCTCACAGAAGTTCACACATGCAGACTTTAATGATACTCTTTTCACGATGACGTCTGTGCTTTGTTTTATTGCAGATATAGACGAGTGCCAGCTGGACAGACCTTCATCACCATGTAATGCAATTTCTGAATACTGTGTAAACAGCATTGGCAGTTATATCTGTATGTGCAAGGAAGGCTTCACGTACACGTGTAGCAAGTACGAAGGTAGGGATGCGAATGATCAAACTACTATCGATTGATGCAGGTGTTCATTTATTAATTAATGTTTTGCTTGTACACAGCATCGTATGAGTAAATATTTGTTTATGATCAGTTATGATCTGTGTAAACTCTGTCGTTATTTACGAATTAAAGAGGGTTCAGATAGCTGGCAGTTTCGGAATGTTGACCTTATTAACCCTCAGTTACCAGAATTTTTTGATACATTGAATACCATTGGGGTCAAAAATGACCCCAACAAAATTTTTGCAATAAGTTCTTTGATATTAGTAAAGTATTTGTAACATGTTTAGGCTGTTGAAATGAATGAATTTTTAAGTTAATAGTTACAGATTAGTGTTCAAATTGTTCGCGTGTTCCATGTTCAAAACCAATATGGACAATAGTGTGGTCCAAAAAATTAAAAGTTGGAAATGCATTGCTCCACAGGGCTGCCGTTGTTACACGTGAAAACACGAGTCTCTATGCAACATTTTGGAAAGATTGTATTATATTTAGAGGTCGCTATGTTTTTCGACTTTTTGCTATATATAGTAGGCCTATGAACTTGTCAAAAACATGTATAATTTTGATTTGTCTTCAAATCAGTTATATATTTTTTCAAGTCAGTTTTTATTTTGAACAATAAACAGCCCCAATTAGAAATATATACTGCAGTGTTACTGCTTAGTCAGGCTGCATTAAGTTTATAATGAAAATATAGTTTGGATAATTAAAGAAGTTATCCAGTCTACATAAATCCCGTCATTGAAGTGCTTGAAAACCCGCAACCCGGTATTATTTCATTTTGCCTTCGTTGGAACAGAAAACTTTGTCCGATGACTGGAGACAAGTTGCAGCAAGTATTGTTTCTGTGACTCGTCCTTATTACATCATTGTTAGAATGGATCAGAGCCACTCCACGTTCTGCGCAGTCATTGACGACCACCAACAGTTTGACGTTTGTCTTCATCGACTGGAAAGTAGGGTCCAGTGGTCAGGAGTAGAAGCCTTTGATAAAAAGGCTGTGGGTTGTTCTTGACCCTGTATGGTAAGAAGACAAAGCAGTTTTAAAGATCTCCTTGTGACATACGCTTCCAGTTGAGTCTGGTGGTCGAAGGATTTGCTGTCCAGACACCACATGGATAGCGGATTAGGTGAATGAGTAAGATTGTATTACCAGAGCAGCCTCGATGTCTTCAGTGACACGCTCATCAAAGAAAGCGCGTGGCTATAAGGTGTTCGAAGAAATATAAGAGATGAAAGACTTAATTTAAATCGACCTCAAACTGTAACTCCTTGAATCAGCATAAATCTTGGCTCAAACAACTTCCAGTGCTTGCGAACACCCGAATCAGCACGCTGTGCGGGATTCTAGCTATCTCCCGAATTACCAACGCAGCGACTATTGTTGCTTTCGTGACCTCACCAACTGCTAGTCTATTCTGCCAATGCAACATGAAATTCCTCAGGATTGCCTTATTTTTTGGGAGTCCAGACCCAAGAATGTGTTTGTTAGGCACCCCTAACAGCCAACATTGTGGGGAACTCCTGGTTAATACCAGTTCCACCATAGCTGCCGTTTTTGTGACGTATGAGCTTTTATTGCAGAAAGTGAAAAAACATGTGCTGTAAGCTTATTTCATATTCAAGGCTGGCTTCACAGATTAAACAAATACTCGAATCATGCTAAATTAGCAGCATATAGAGCAATATTGATGAAACGAATTGTTATGAAAGTTGGCATGCAAAATTTACAAAATAGCTATAAGCCATCAACCGTTTATCTATCAGAAAGAACTTGACACAAGTGTTTTATTTGTAAATAAGTTTATTATTCTTTTATTTACCAGTGTGATTCTCGTTAACGATAACGATAATGTTCGTTAACGAAAATAAAATGATTTCGTTAACGATAACTATAACTATAACTACAAAATATTATTAACTATAACTATAACTATAACGAAAATAACAATAACGAAAATTCATCTTTATTTTCGTTAAAACAAAAATAAAAACAGGAAGGGCAACATGGACGATTCGACATAAATGAGAACGAAAATGCGATATTTGTATTATGCAATTTGGCAGTTACTTTGGAAACTCGTGTATTCATGAAGCTGAATGCACCCATGCTTCAAAGGCTATCCAAGCTCTTAGCAAATTGTGAAATTGCGTGTAAATACGCGCAATTTTGCTTTTAGCCTTAACCATTGTAACTATGTAGTAAATAAAATTAACTAAAATAAAAATCCATTAACTATAACTATAACTATAACTAAAAAATAATACTAACTATAACTATAACTATAACTAAAATAAAAAACATTAACTATAACTGTACCTATAACTAAAATAAAATCTGTAAGGAGAATCACACTGTTATTTACTTAAATACAGTTGGCATATTGATCATGATTTAGAAAGATGGTGCTTGATGCTCATGGGCGCTAATTTTAATTCATAATGCAGCTATTAACGCGTCAGATGCACAATTTTTGCAATTTCTAATTTTCTACAAAAAGTGTCAAAACCTAGCGACCTCTAAATATGTTCAGATCTCTTCAATTTTTTCAATACAGAGTCTTCTAGTCAAGTGTTACAGGGGCAGCCTTGTGGAGCAGCTTATTTTGAAAAAAATATTTTTTCCCATGTAAGTTTGGACTACACAAGTGGGCACGCAAAAGGTTTTTAAATGGGAGGAGATGCGACACGCTAAGGATATCGGCAGGAAGATTGTTCCAAAAATTTGGACCAACTTTCTTAATAGAGAATTTGCGTGTGTTGGTGTGAGCAAAGACTCGTCCATATAATTGGAGGCTGTTCAGTACTGTAGGATTGAGTGGCCGAGCCGGTTTCAAAACAGTCATTAAACCATAACCCTAACCCTTTATACAAAATTTCAATGTCAGCAACAACTCTAAACTATTATTTTCTTACATTTCTTTGGGGAAATACAACCTGGGGAATATTCCCCAGAGGTGCCTAGATTAAACATTTCTTCCAGTGGCATAGACGTTGAAAGCATTTACATAGTTATTAAAATATACGATAATCATACATAGTAAACTTTAATGCTTGATTGATGTTACTCATTCTGCTTGGCGACTGTAACCCACTGTACACTTTCATCATGAAGTAAGTGAAGTAAGTACGTAAGAAACTCTCAATCACCTAGGCCTAACTACCAATAACCAAATTCTTTGAATTGCTCTAATAAACTAATAAATCAAATTGTCAGGCTGCACTTCATCATTTATTTATATTTCGTCATTTTTCGTTATGAAAGATGACGTAGTGGACATCGCCTACTTCGTGAAGTGGGGCAAATCCTATGTAATTTCAAATGGGAGTCATGGCCGGATTGGCACTCTTGGATCCGCCCTTAGTTGAGTACATTATTGTGCCATGACATTTTGGAATCATAGATAAAAAAAACTTGTCAGTCATAGATGTGTATTTAAACCCACCTTCTCGCTGAGATGGTAAATGTGCGAAAGTAAGTATTGTATTGTATTGTATTTGAACACTTCTTATAGCGCCCCTACCAGAGGCGCTCGACAAGTAGAACGCATTGAATGCTAAGACACTTAATCCAACCTATGAAATATGCGCAAATTGGCTATTTGTAAAGTTTTTAAGGGTTCGAATGGACTGCATTCAAGCTAATCGAATACCGTAGTGATAAAATGAGGATTCCTTTGCTGCTTGAGTCGTAACCAGCATGCCTGAGTATACTAATGTGGCTACCCCCTTCCTATCCAGGCTTGGGTCGGGCAGTTGTGGGAAAATCTCTTTCTCAACAGACTTCTGATCCCGGGTTCGAACCCCTGGCGTTGCAATAAATATGCTGCCAGTTTCACCGGTAAGAGGTAATGAAACTCTAAGGTTTTTATCTCGGAGTCTAACGCTTCTGCGCAAAGTCTTTTGCGGTGGCGCTACAGAAACATTTGTACTTTCAATGTCACTATCTACCAGGGTACCTTGGCCAGGCGCTATATCCGCGGCTTCTGCTGTGGGCAGACCAATACCTCGCAGGGTATCTGGGTCCTTCTTTCCCACAACTGCACTTTCAAGAAACCGTGATCTGGTTTCCATGCTTTGCATCTTACTTACTATTGATTTCAAAATGGCGGCCTGTTCTTGCTGACTATTTAATAGCGTGTTAAGAACACTATGCACATCGGTAGATTCATCCATTGAATGCAAGTCTTCTTCCATTTCAACATTTAATTAATTAAATCTGATCAAATAAAACAAATTACAGAGCGATTATTCTTTGAGGCAATCCCTCGAATCAATCTTCAATAATGTTCAAGTATTAAAACAACGACAGACAATTATTTATATAGTGCACAGAAAACATTGATTAGATTACAAGACTTATTTAGCGCACGATCAAATAATACACAGAAACCTTTACTCAGTATTTCTAACCTTAACCGCACGGTGATTCTGCTGGCGGGCAAACACCGAAGAAAGACAGCGATCGTCCTTTCTACCAAGCGCTGGACGGCAGGCGTTGAACCTCCAACCCTCGACCCGTAAGCGGTTGACGACCTTCAATCAACTAATCGCTCAGCCTCACTAAGCTCGGTCCCGATCTACCTTACGCGCCAAAACGCGGGAATCAAACGTGCGAGCTACGTCTAACACGAGAGGTGCTCATTGGACGACGGCTGGCAATCGACTGAGCACGATGCATGCGAGCAGACCTCCTTTTATAGGCCTCGGCTCCCGCCTAGAATGCGCGCGCTTATAAACCAATGCGATCGCCGGCTTCAGGCGCGAAACTAGATCGCTGGCAGCGATCAATAATTGCCGCCTTGTACAGCGTTGGCCGACAGCTGAAATTAAGGCGCCAAACTGCACTGTAGGAGTACTTATTAGCGCCAAACTATAAAGCGCCAACTTGTGCCCTAGTTCGGCACACTAACTAGGCCTATTCATTATTTTTATTACACACCCAATATTCAAATTAGTCGTGCCCGATAGCGCATTGGATAACACACTGGCATAGAGAGCGAGAGGTACCGAGTTCGAGTTCCGTAGGGCGGACATTAGGGTGTCCAGAAAAATGATACATTGCAGAAACCAAACGTTCCCTATTTTTTCATTATTAGCAGTTGAATAAATTTGTGAGTTTTAGGATGAACAATTGTATAAAGGATTCTTCAAGCAATTGGTAGTTGATCTTTAGTGTAATGATTCAACCAATGACATCACCTTCAGAAGTAACATAGGAACAACGTCAATGAGTGAGACAGCTTGAGTATATATGAGAAAAGCATCAGCTAGCGGACCTCTGCAAGAAATGTTGACTGAAAGTGAAGGTACGGCTTAAGAGACTGCGATAACTGATATCAGGCTGATGATGATTATGGTAGTGAAGACGTGGATAATGACCACGATGTTGATTATAATATGGAAGTAAATGTTGGCAAAAGTAGGTCCTACTTACAGTTCTCGATAAAACAAATATTAAAGAATCGTATCGTTTTTACTAATTGTAACACACTTGTCAGAAAGGTATATCGGATGCTTTCGAGATAACGAATCACGAGCCATTTCGCCAGACTATTATTTTGACTCACGCATGACAGTTGAATGGTGTACTAACAAGTGCATTATGCGAAACAGCTCAATTGCAGGTTTACAGGTAAACATGGTTACAGATTCTTTGGCGCACTAATGATGAGTTTTTTCCAGTATATGTTAGAGTAGCATTTTCAGAATCACCACGCAATAGACATGAGTAATAGAGTCTAATCGCTTTCAAAATATCCTTGTCTGTCTAACTGTTGGAAATAGCTGCATAAATACAAATGAAATCTAAGATAATCAGTTATTTGACTCATGTATCAAATCGATAAGTGAGCCATCAACATGATCCCATCCATCAAATTACGGTGCTAGTAACCAGCATAGTTTTATAAATATAATTTTTGAAACGTGCTTTCCACACTAATGGATTTAGGAACGAGGACAATCGTGATTTTAATTATAATAATAATAATCTTCGTTTAATTTAAAACTGGCACAACGAAGGATGATTGCATATCAGTATGAACGGACGATCACACGTTATTAGCCTACAGGAGTCAAATTTAACTGTATACGGCAGCCATGCGAGGCGCCCATCACGTCCTACATCTCATTTTACCAAAGAACCATATCGCGAATGATAGGTTGAGTGGATCTTTTGCATTAATCTAAATATTTTTTAATCTGAATATACATTTCAAATTTTAATTATGTTCAAATTTAGACTGGTGCTGTGTTTTTTCGTTCACCCGTTAATGAAAATAAACATTAGCCTAATAAATAGTTCTGAATTTATTATGCCTATTAGGCTAAAAGAGTTAAATGTATTTACTTATAAACCAACAATGGTCTTCATAGCACCAGATTTTAGTTTCATAATTATGATTATAGCTGTATGTTATCCCTGACTACAAACAAAGGTAAAGTTCTGTGCTCCATAGGAACGAACTTAGTGGATGCGATCATTCCCTTAACTTCCACCGTGAGCCATCAATGAACGAATCCCAATGTCTGGACACGGGGAGGGGCATTTCATCCCAGGACTTGCAATTTACTGTCCCGATTACATGTACGTCGGTAGCAAATTATACTGCTGTTTGCTGACAGAGGCACGTGTACTGAACGAAATTGCTGATGGTCACGTTACTCAGAATGTAACCTACAACTGCTTGATCGTCGAACACGCATGTTACCAATAGACCACCTTGTCGCACAATGTTGCATTTTGCGAAATAATTTTAGAATAAACGCAACTTAGCGCTGCTTGCAAGTTAACATAGTCTATTGCTGAATCGTGTGGGTAATCGTAACCTGAAGCTCACATAGTAAACTCTTTCAAATTACTCAAACCAAAAAAGTACCCTAAGGAAGTACACCTAATTGCCTTGAGTAGGCGCTATAGCAGAAACATTATGATTAGAATGGTTCGAGCGTTTATCTCTGCCGTCATTTTAGAAACATTTCATGACCTGATACAAGACACGACAGGACATTTTTTAAGAAACGTAAAATTACTACTATTCTCACTTTAGGCCGGAGGTCGGTGTTTCTGTGGAGATAGCTACGCAAAATATGGACCAAGAATTGAAAACGATTGTTCGGATCCATGTAACGGAAACCGATCGCAAAAATGCGGCGGAGCCTGGGCCAACAGTGTCTATTCAGGTAGGTTAATTGAACCAACAGTTGCTTTATTTAATGATTTGTAGAACACGCGCGCTATTAAAATCTGGAGTCTAAATGTAGGCCGGTTTGGAATAAGCGTTTCAAATGATTTTGTTTTGTGCATCTTCCCAGACAATTTCATTTGAAGGCGCCTTGAGAATCATTTGTAAGGCTCCCTTCAGAGCACATACTAAAAATTTATTTCTGAACTTGGATATATTGCCCTTTGAATGCATAAACAAATTGCAAGTGGGTCTATTTATGTATAAGTTCCATATGCACCTATTACCTGTAGGCTTTGGTCATTGGTTTCGTACAAACTCTGAAGTCCACGGCTACCTAACGCGTTCCTATAAAAAGTTCTACCAACAAAGCATGCGTACAAATATTAGGCAACACAGTGTTAGAATATATGGGCCGGTGCTTTGTAGGGGTGTCCAGAAATATGATACATTGCAGAAACCAACCGTTCCCTATTTTTCCCCATTCTTCTATTCATATATTGTCTACAAATATTTTTTACAGAATTTTAAAATGTTATTCTGAGGTCCCTCAAAGCCCTCGAACATACCCTACTTTAACTCCCAGGACTGAAGGCGCCCATGCTTTTATCTTGGGACCATTGTCCATTGTCGATTTACTCTTTTTATCACAATAAATTAAAGAGGAGTCCAATTTGGATGAACTTTTTAACGTTTGTTTGCCTCGAGGAGAGCTATATTCTGATAAAATATAGATACTATATTCAGGGTCATTCAAGGCCATTTCAAGGTCATAACAAACAAAATCTAACAAAAATCGAATAAAAATGTTCAGATCTCAGCCAATAATTGTTGAAATTGTTTAAATCTTTCTTGCATTTCTCGTCTTGATAAGGGTTACCTGTGATAAGAAACAAGGATAACAAATGCAAGACGATTAAAAGTTATTTTAAGACCAAAAATGTCAATTTTAGAGAAAAATCATGATCTGAAATTGACCTTGAACTCCTTGCCAATTGAACTCACTAATCTCTCAACAATACACCAGTTTAAAAACAGATTAAAGGTGTACTTTATGTCTACATGGAATTAGTATCAAAACAACGGCTGCAATTGCTTTAAATGTTGCTTCAATTGCTATTGGGAATGCAGGTGTGGTTTTTGCGCTCTTGCCTATTTATGTGTATTGAATTAACAATTACGGACATTTGCTTTGCACTAGCTATACCGGAAACAGTTTATAGGTGCATTTATGTATTGAAGTAGGCCTAGTAATTAGGCTAGCTTATGGTTTCAATTGTCGTATAGAGTTTAGTTATTATGGACTTGTGCGTGTTGTGTGTCCTCATCAGCAGTGCATTCTGCGATTTGTTTTGTTTGTTTTTGTTTGTTTGTGTTGAATGAATAACTTTGGACTGCTTATCATGGACACAAAACTTACGATTAAAAAGTCAACATGTATCAAATAAGATGATGAACTGGAAAGTATGATTATTTAATGAATATTTATTATTGTATAAGGTGACCCTGGTAGCGGAACCTTTGGATCTTTTGGGTTTACCCATTGTCACTGAATGTAGAAGACTGTCTACCTTTATGTTTGAACTGTTAAGGTGAACAATAAAAAACATTGATTGATTGATTGAACCTTCCGCGTCAAATCCGCCAGCAGCACCGCGAGGGCAGCAAAGTTAGGAACGAAATTCATATGAAACACAACCCAAGCCTAGAAATGCTCCCAATTATTTCCTAGTCTGCGGAGGAGGGCTTCCAAGATTTTAGTCATCGTGTCAGACTTAAGCTCTAACACATCCTCTCTAAATTGATGTCTCGAAAAAATATATATCAAAACGCCGAATGAAGCACTTGGTTGGTCGTAAAATTGGTCAATTTGACTCGCTCAAAAAAAACCTGTAAAGCCAATAATTGTAGGCCTATGTTCAGACTAAGTCCTGGAGTGTGCCAATACATCACCGCATCGATCGCTACAATCGTTACTATGGAATGTTTGAGCATCGTGCAATAATCGTCGCACAAATTCAGAGAAGCTTTTTGGCGTATTGACTAATGCAACAGGCTTGACTGTAGATCTAAAACCCCTATGACAGACAAAAGTGGTCCAGTCTTTATCCCCGTACTCATAGGAACCTGCCAGTTACCCTTTCTCAAATCAAACCTAGTGAAAATTTGTCCCGCGATAAGTTGGCAAATTTATGCGTTACCTGTGGGCTCTGGATCAAACATCGTAACTCTGACTTTCGATAGTCTGCACAAACCCTTGTACTGCCGTCTGCCTTCGTAACAATGACAACAGAAGCGGTATATGCGGCCTCAGAAGGTTCAACCACTCCGAATCTCAGGATGCCATCGATCTCCTTATCCAACAGATTTCGCATCGAATGTGGCAATGGATAAGCCTTTCGGCGAACAGATTCATCAGAAGTAAGTACGATGCTGTGTTGCCCTGGATTCATCACTGTAAGAGGAAATTTCAAAAAAATTGTAAAGCAACCTTTTAACCACGGCCTTCTGATTCTCTTCCAATTCTGTACGTCTGAGTCCAAATAACTGGAATGGTTTGTACAGACAATTCCACTTCAAGTTTACTGCTCCAGTTTTTTGCCATGACAATATCTCGTTCACCAGTTCCCTATAATTGTAGGCCTATCTAATAATCTGCCAAACTCACTCGTTCCAAGACCTGAAATGGTCCCCGCCACTGCATCAGTAACTTGTTCTCATTTGTTGGCAGCAACAGAGGTACTTTGTTGCCATGTTCTATCTTTGACCTTACAGTGGAAGTATCGCTTATGCCTGTTCTGTGCTTTCAATAATTATTGCTCCCGGACAAAGTCACACGTTGTTTGTAGCAAAGAAGTGAAGACCAAACAGAGAACCCTGATATATCTTGATTCAACTAACTGACAAGTAGTTGATGTGGCCAGAAGATTATTAATTAGGCATGTTTACACTAAAATAATAATTTTGGCAAAAGGTTTGTATGATTTATTTATGAAAAGTACTTTAACAAGAAGTATTTTGGAAAGTATTTTGGAAAAGTATTTTGAATTCTCCAAAATACTTTTAAAAACTATATTGAAAATACTTTTACAAAATACTTTTCAAAAGTTTTTTGAAAATAGAAAAGTATTTTCAAAATAGAATTGTGCCCATCACTGACAACGGTAATTCCCGTTTCGTCTGTATTCCAAATTTTATTTGCTGCATAACTTCCTTTATCTAATTCGCTCTTGTACAGCTCGAAGAAGTTTTCAGCATTGGATTTTTGAATGCCACAGCTCTATTCACACTGGTTGGCTCTGGTTTTCTTATAGAAATATTAGAATGACGCTTTAAAAAACCTGCCAGCCATCTTTTGCCAGCCATCTTTACACTACCATCGATTGGTTTGAATGTGTGCTTTATTTGCATTCGTTCAGCGAGTTGAAATGCAAGCATACGAACGTCAGTTGGTGTTAGTCCAAACATCATCTACTGTAGATACAGAATGTGATCTTCCAGCCATTTATCAAATTCAACGCAAGGTACAGCTCTAAAGTGCCAAGCTCACCAGGGCTGGCAATTAAACCTTTTAGATGCCTAGTAGGAGTTTTTCCTGGAACTTTATAAATTTGTTCTGCTTTTCTCTTACTAAAATTAGGTTTTTGTTGAAAACGAGTGATCTTTTCATATGAAACAAGAAAGTACAATGTCTTTCAACCGGAAATGCAAGAAACAAAACGCCAACTAAAATTTGGATTCAGGTTATTAGGTGACTGAAATAATGCTCATTGGCATCTTACCTGTCATGGGCGTATTTTCAGCACAATAATTTTGCGTATGTTCACGAAAAAAAGTTCCGTCGACCGTTAAAACATAAGCCTCGGTAAAAAAAATCTGGAAAGTCAGACCTCCAAAGTAGCCTACTTTAAAGCAATGGATTGAACGCAAATTTTATTACTGTGGATACGGCCAGGGCCGTTTTATGGTCGTCGTAGGCTCTAGGCACTCTTACTTTCGTAGGCCCCCAACTGCCAGCTCTGAAATTATTAATGGCGGGCCAGTGGCAATATTTTTCCAGCAAGTGGCGGGCCAAGGTGCCGAAAGCGCCTGAGCAAAATGGGTAGGTATCTGGGAAGGAGCTCGGTGAACATGTCCCGAAAAATTTTTTTTCCAAAACTAAATTTTAAATGCAGTTTTTAGTATACAAACAGTCAAATCAGGTTTTAAAATCTTAATTTGACCTTCAATATTAGTCAAAACATCAAACTACACTCATTAAGCCTTAAAAATGACAAACTTAAAGATTGAAGCGTGCGTGGCGCCCTCTACCGAACGCGCGCACTGTCGGGGAAATTCGTCAATCCGGGTCTGATAATAAAGTCTCGGGTTCAAATCCACCGAAGGTCTTGCTAACATAAAACCACCAGGGTCTCTCAACTGTACCAAGGATTGGGCCGCAGATATGTCCCTAGCTGCTCGATCTGAGGCTGTAGCATAAATGCTAGCTGGGTTCTCATTTCCACCGACAGTTTGATTTGTGACTGCCTGACCAGACCTTTCTGTTCTGTTGATCTCATTATCAATTGTTTGTTTTTGTTGTTGTAGGATTTGGCTCAACAGATGCTCGACAGCGTGTTGGCGCTCTAGAAGCGTTCCTAGAAGTTCTTCTACTCCTTTCTGGCGCAGAGCTTCATTGGCTCCCTCTAGCGAATCTATCATTGGTTCATTATTTTGACTGTGACTTTCGTGATTTGAGTCTAATTCTAAAGTTTCATCACCAACCACACTTGCATCTTGTGATTCAGACATTTCCTTGTCTTTTTATTTTAGACAAATTAAAGGTGAACAGAACTGAATTTGAAAACAAAGTGTTTAAAGAGTTCTCACTAATCTAACGACGCAAAGTTCCTATTGTCTTAGTCGGATACAATTAACAAAACTCACTACCTTATCAACTATCGGCCTGACAGAGATTCTCGAGTGTACCATAAGATTTTGCGTACTAAAGAACAGAAACTTTATAGTTTAACATGTACGATCACGTGTTAAGAAATCTGGAGATCAGTATGATACTATAGATAGGAAAACTTGTACTCCCTGAATTACAAACTGATAACTTCCCACAGGCCAAGGCCTTTTCCTGATCATCGAACAGTAATCAACTGTTGAAATTTTCCACTGTATAGTAAGTCCACCCAGGGACATCGACACCGAAACAAGAAAAGGAAAATGCTTCAATTCGATACCAAAACTCCACGGAAAATCACCAAACTTGCACCGGAGGTACCGGACCAAATTCCCCGTAAAAATTATCGAAGTAAACCGCCTCCAAATCAAAAGACAACCCTCAAAAGATCAAAAGACTTCAGGCACAAAACCCTTAACAACCTGAATCCGCCATCTTAAACTTCCAACTGCGCAGAAAAGCAGCGTGCCTTGTCAGGGGTCCACACGCACGGCGGCGAGATCTCGGCGACGAGATCTCGGCAACCAACCAGGACTCATGTAAGAATTAATTCGAGCGGTAAGCGTTCGACTCAACTTATTCCAACCAATCCCCAGGGTGGTTCTATCCGTAGCTATTAATAGTTAGGCTGTAGGCCAGTTCAGGAGGAATAGACTAAAAACTTTAGAGTAAATAACTCTGGCGAATTTCACGTTCGCCACACCCTCACCCACCTAGCTTAAATTTTTACCCAGGGGTGAAAATTTGTTACTAAACTAAGCAAGTGATCTCCAGGTTTTATGGTTAAATCGGTATTAAACAATCGACGAACCATTATTTACGAAGTCCAACCCTTAAGTGCTCGATGCTGTACCATTTACAGCGGTCTTTAAAGATAAGGTGAACATTTCCGAAAATACAAAATCACGAACGTAAACTGAACAAATTAAACAGCTTCAGCTGTTATCAGGCTTCTCCTATGAGATCAACATATTTGGTTGTTTACAAATCAAACACTCGTAAGTTATGCATAATATAACTGTTAAAACCGAAACAGGTGAAACATTTCCTTGTTTCGTAACACATTCACAGAAGGAACGGCCAAAACCATGGAGCCTTTTTCACAGCGAAGAGGGAGGTCACCATTACCAGAACTCTCCATTGACTAGGAGTCGCTTGCTCGTTCTCCGAGTGCAAGCTCTGGAGAAACTCCTCCTCAGACACTGCGGGGTCTAGTGCGAGGAATTTAGGGATTATTTCCATCAGCAGCACCCATGTGTCAAAATTCCACCATGGCGTCTCTTCCCATGGCCTCAACCCATGGCTGAATCCCAGGCTACCACTCAGGTCGGGTATGATCATACGCGGTTGTTCCTCGGCCCACCGGGACAAGGTTTCCCGCAGAGTGGGGAGACCTGCAAGCGTTTGTACCGTGGCAAGCGCTACTCCAAAGACGTCTAAGTATCTATAGACAGTAGGATTGCAGTCAGCTATGGCACGCACATCATCCTCGGTGAGAGATAACCGTCCCAGATCGTATAGGGTCTTGAGAGCCATCCAAGCCATCCCTTTTATTTTCAACGGGGACGGGTTCCCCGGGCACTCTACCTCTCCAGGGAGGGAGCGAATCATTAGGAGTGAGGACGGGTTAATCGGAGGGTAATCAGCAGCGTCTGAAATGCTTCCTAAGGATGATGAGTCGCAGGCATTACTGGGGCCAGCCACCGGAGATCTTTCCCTCCGACCCTCCAACTTCACGCCCCGATAGACCACTAGCCGGGAATCTGACATCCGGGAAGAATCACCAGAGGAGATCACTATGGGCGCTTCCATTCGGGCCTTCTCCATCTCAGCAAAATAAAAGTTCTGAGCCACAGTCAAAGACTCTCTATCGCTGGAATCTGAAATGCATCAAAATTAACCCTTATGTAATTGAATAATCAGCAAAACGGAAAACAATTCTTAACTAAATCATTTACAAGAGGCCGGGTTAGCGATACCGCAGAGGCTTTCGGACGAGGCGCTTAGGCCTTCCGTCCGAGAATGTTTCTCGATGCGTCGTACCGAAATCAGCAATGGGTGTAGAGGGCCCATTATCTCCCAACTCATCTAATTCGTTCCGGGGTTCCTCACAATCCCAATCCGGTAGGGGTTCGAACTCCTCTGGAGGTGGCCTTTCCTCCGAATCCCGTGGCATCTCCCCTTCACACAACTTAAGCTTGTCTATATAAACCAGCATGGGCTGTGAACGGGCAGACTTCCGGATCTTGTACAGTACTGAATTGACCTGTTCCACTACCTCGTAGGGTCCGGTGTAAAACTTAGCCCACTTATCCTTAAGGCCAGTGCGTCTCCTCGGGTAAAAATACCATACTCGGGAACCTACAGGAAACGAGGTCGGTTTTACCCGCAGATCATATCTAAACGCTCGGCTGGTGGCTTGGCGCTGCATGAATTTTCTGGCTACCCCAAAGTTATCCTGCATCTTAATCATTTGAGAGGCCACAAAATCATCAGTAGTAGACAACAAATTTGCAACAGAGATATCGCCTAAAACAAGATCGAGCGGAAGACAAAGCTCTCTGGAAAGAAAAAGACGATTTGGAGTAAATCCGGTGCTTTCGCTTTCGCTGGCTCTGTAGGCGGCCAAGACGTAGGGAAGATGCAAATCCCAATCTTTCTGATTCTGGGCAACCACTTTAGCAAGCATGGCGTTCAAGGTCCGGTGAAACCGCTCCACAGCACCATTTGTACTCGGCTTGTAAGGAGTTGTTCTCACTTTGTCGATCTGTAATCGTCGGCAGAGTTCCTGAAACAAGGCTGCTTCGAAGCACGGTCCCTGGTCCGTTAGGATCTGACGGGGACAGCCAAATCTGCAGAAGATTTGCTCAACGAGAACTTTGGCCACAGTCGCAGCCTCCTGATTTCGTATTGGGTGAGCCTCCGCCCAGCGGGTAAAATGATCCACTGCTGTTAATATATAACGATATCCTCGGCTGGAAGGTGGATGTGGTCCAGTGATGTCCACTCCCAAACATTCCATTGGTGCGCCCACCGACATTTGTTGCTGACGCCCTTGCCTTGGTGGCTTGCCACGTAGATATTGAGCACAGCTCATACATCTCCTCAGTTGCATCCTCACATCCTCCCGCCAGCATGGCCAGTAGGCTCTCTTCTGCAGTTGCGCCAGAGTCTTTCTGATCCCCATGTGACCTCCTGTTATTCCTTCATGGGCCAAACGTATCAGCGCTAGCCGGCGACTAGGCGGTGGAATGAACTGATACCAGCGAACATCATTAGTTTCAGGCTCTAACCATTGACGAGTTAGCAGTCCATCTTGTAACTCCAATTGCGGCCATTGTGCAACAAGAGTCTTAACTGTAGTACTTAGACCTCGCATTGCATCCAAAGAAGGTACATCTGCAGATTCAAGTTTCTTCTGGATTATCCATCCCAAGTCTGGATCCTCACGCTGTTCGTTTTCAATGGTTTGACGGCTCCAGTCCGACGGTAAATCAATGGAAGTCACCCCGACGTTGTAGTACTCTCTTACAGTGTCTACTTCCTGCGGACGTCGTGACATAGCGTCTGCATTCCGGTGTGCGGTACCCGAGCGATGCTGTATGTCGAATTGGAATTCTTCGATAACCGACAACCATCTGGCCTGTTGTCCTATCGGTAAAGGTGTCCTTCGTAACCATTGAAGAGCAGAGTGATCCGTTCTCAACAGGAACTTGTTACCCAGTAAATATTGCCTGAACACCTTTAAGAAATAGACGATAGCGAGCAGTTCTCTCCTCGTAACATCATAATTTCGTTCTGATGGTGAACAAAGTCTACTGCCATAACAAATCACACGCTCCATCTCACCGTCCATCTGAGACAGCACCGCGCCAATGGATTCACCGGAGGCATCAGTGTCGAGGACATAGAGACCTGAATCATTCGGCAGGGCGAGAATCGGCGACTCGGTAAGGCGTCGTTTCATTTCAGCAAAAGCCAGATCGCATTCCGCTGACCAGGCAAACTGACAACCTTTTTTAGTCAGCGCATGTAAGGGTCGAGCAACTTGAGCGAAGTCTGGGACGAATTTTCTATAGTATGAGCATAAACCCACAAAAGATCTAACGTCGCGGAGCTTCCTCGGCGTTGGCCAGTCTCTCACCGCTTGAATTTTTCCGGGATCCGTGGTGATTCCTTTTTCACTTACCACGTGACCTAAGAAAGTCACTTGGCGCTGTAACAGGTGGCATTTGGACGGTTTCAGCTTTAAGCCTACCACGGCCAGTCGTTCCAACACTTGTGAAAGTCTCTGCAAATGTATGTCCAAATCCGAAGCAAATACAATGATATCGTCCAGGTAAATGAGGCACACAGCGAAATTTAGTCCTGCCATTACCAAATTCATCATCCGTGAGAATGAGGCTGGAGAATTACATAAACCGAACGGGAGAACTCTGAACTGAAAGAGTCCTCTCCTGGTGACAAAGGCTGTTTTGTGTCTGTCTCTCGGATGCACGGCCAGTTGATGATAACCTGCTCGGAGATCAAAAGTACTGAACCATTTAGCTCCAGCTAAAGAATCGAGGCTTTCGCTTATCAAGGGCAAGGGATAGGCGTCTTTCCGTGTTTTAGTATTAACCGCCCGATAGTCAACACAGAATCTGGGTGTTCCGTCATTTTTCCTCACCATCACAACATTGCTAGCCCAAGCAGATGACGAAGGCTCGATTAACCGTTGGTGTAACATGCTTTCAACCTGTTCATCAATGACCGGCAATAATGTGAGCGGTTGACGACGCAATGCTTGTCGGACTGGGGATTCATTTCCAGTTTCTATCTCATGTTGTATCACGTCTGTAAAACCAAGATCCCATTCGTTCATCGAAAACGCCTTCTGATTATTCAGAATAATCTCCCGTAATTTGTCCTGTACTCCAGCTGGAACATCATCGGCAATGTCTGACCATAATGGCGAAAGAACAGAGTTTATTTCTTCTTGAGTTGGTTTACCTTGACCTTCCACGACGTTTGCGCAAGCAGCTGCGACTTCGGTTGTGACATCCATTACTGTTACTTCTTCTGCCATACATTGAGTACCCTTCTTTAGCCTGATTTCTTTACTGGTCGGATTCATCACACGAACTGGTAAGTCGACGATTCTTCCTGGCAATAAAGTACCTGAGATTACCAATCCGGAGCTCAACACCTGAGGCTGGGTAGCCCATTGACTATCAGACGAACGCAGATGAGAGACAACGGCGTAAGTGTATATGTCTAGTTCGCTTAGTGGAGGTACTTTCACATCCTGAGCGACGATTATTCTTCTGCAATTTCCTTGTCGTTTCCTTGTGCATATGGGAAAAGTATGATTCTGTATCTTCACCCATCGTTCACCAAAGTTCCAAAGAACATTCTGTCTCTCCAGCCATTCCAGTCCCAAGATTAATTCAGATATTTGTTCGGTAATTAAACAAGAGACTTCAAATGAATAACCGCCTATTTCGCAGTTAATAGTGGCCTCGCCCAGTACACGGATAGCAGTACCATTCGCGGCACGAAGAGTCTGGGTAGAAGAACGGATGTCCTTCTTAAGAACCAGAGAAGCAGGAGCAAGAGTAAGTTCTGAACCGGTGTCAAGCAGAGCGAAGGTAGATTTTCCATTAACCTTGAGTGACAGATAAGCGTTGTTACTGCCAACCACATGTCGGAGCGCACTCGGTTCCTGTTCATTTGAACCATCAGCTACAAATGGCTGTTCTCTCTGTTTCAATGGACAGGCCCGGGCAAAATGTCCGATTTGACCACAGTTAAAACAGCCCTGAGACGGTCGAGGTCCATTCTGACGATAGTTTCGAAATCTTCCATTCATTCCATTCCTATTCCACTGATTTCTC
Organism: Aporrectodea caliginosa; assembly: GCA_020284085.1. Classification (NCBI taxonomy): domain Eukaryota; kingdom Metazoa; phylum Annelida; class Clitellata; order Crassiclitellata; family Lumbricidae; genus Aporrectodea; species Aporrectodea caliginosa. The sequence goes on from JACEVL010000394.1 coordinate 694,684, forward strand.
CATTGGGACGATTGTTCAGGTCGCACACAGTTCTGATATGGCGGAGCTTGCGGTGTGAAGTTATTCCCACTATCCAGACGATATTCTAATTGTTCTAATCTCTGTTTCTGCGGCTCCAACTCTTCTTTCAAGAGTTTACGAACTAGTTCAACCGGAAAGTCATTTTCTTTCACAGCTTTAATTCTTCCTGGACGACGATCTGAATGTTCGGTCTCTTCTCTTTCTGCTTTCCTGTACCCTTCTAACCTCAAAGCCAGTTTATAAGCAGAATCCAAAGTTTCAGGTTCCCGTTCTCGCAATTTCAACGCTAATTCCTTATCTCGTAGAGCGTCAAGAAATGAACGAATGGCTATCGTTTCACTATGAGTAGACGTAGGCCCAGGATAGGCAAGAATCATAAGCCTCCTTATGTCTTGTGCCAGCGATCCTAGATCTTCACCGTCCTTCTGGCGACGAGTATTCAATTGAGTTTGATACAACGACGCTTGATCAGAACTTCCATAGCGTAAGCGAAGCTTATTTACCAAGTCAGACCAGGTAGTAACTGTGTTCGAGTCAAACTCCCAAAGAAGTTGCGATGCAGGCTCAGACAAAGCACAGGTAAGCTGGTTTAATTTCTCCTCATCTGACCATCCATTGTTCTTGGAACAAACTTCAAATTTCCGAAGAAAGGCATCTACCGAAGTTTTTCCATTGTAGGTACCCATCTTAATGTATTGACGAGGCCTTTCTATATGTGAACTGGACGGAGAGATATTGGTTTTCCCTTCAGATGTAGGTGGAACCTTGCGATTAACTGTTTCAGCAGCGATTGTCTCAGCTTTAGGTTTTGCAGGGACAAATTCTGTAACTACTGAATTCGACGCATTAGAGTTCATCTCATTCTGTCTAATTTCTTTAGCATCAGAGAGTTTATCGCTTTCTTTGGTTATGTACTTATCATTTAATTCATTTGTTTCGGCTATTCGACGTGGATACAACCAAGGTTCAGCATGCGAGAACTCATTGGTGTTCCGAGGAAATCTATTCATTTCGGCTATTTCGGAATTGATAGTCGAAGAAATGAAATAGTTACCTGGAGTAGACATCACTGATATGGGTTCCTTCACCCTTTCATGGACAACTGAGGACGAGCATGGCCGACTCTGTCCTGAAGCTCTTGCAAACATGGATGGAGTAGAGTATATCACTGAAGTATTATCACATTTCTTTCGATTCAATTCAAAGGAATGAAGAGTATTTGGAAGACATACATCAGAAGACTGATTCAAATGCAATCCAGCCGATTCATCGTGTTTCATATTGAAGTTCGAGGAAGCAATCTTTGATGACAAGTCTTCATTTCGTAATGGAAAACTGAATTTGCTTGCCAAAGTGGTTGCCCAACGATCTTCAGTTATGAAAAGATCGGGATCTGTATATCTGCCTTCCGATGCGATGATTGGCCAATGACCCAAAGGTTTTTCGACCTTTTGCATCGGTAGACTTTTCCAATCCCTCGAATTTTGATTAACTCCTGCAACTGAAAACTCCAGATTAGAACATGATCGTACATTAGATTGATCTAACATTCTAGAATTAGAAGTTAGTTTAGATTCTAATCTATCTTGCTTCCTAGGTGCATTTCTAAATGTCACCTCCTCATCTGAAGAATAGTCCCCTTGATTCAAGCTCAGATAATCCAGACCATGAGCACCTTCTGCTTCTTGTTCATTTCTTCTATATGTGACCCTCTTAGGTCTAACTCCTGTCCCTTCAAAATTTCTTCTTTCGTCCTCAAAAAGCCTTCTTTCCTCCTCCAAGATTCTTCTTTCTTCCTCCAAGACCTTTCTTGTTTTATCAGGGGCCTCATATCCTTTATTATTCAGTACCCGATATTCTTTATTATCTACCCCACTTCTGGTACCAATTGAAGCGTGCGTGGCGCCCTCTACCGAACGCGCGCACTGTCGGGGAAATTCGTCAATCCGGGTCTGATAATAAAGTCTCGGGTTCAAATCCACCGAAGATCTTGCTAACATAAAACCACCAGGGTCTCTCAACTGTACCAAGGATTGGGCCGCAGATATGTCCCTAGCTGCTCGATCTGAGGCTGTAGCATAAATGCTAGCTGGGTTCTCATTTCCACCGACAGTTTGATTTGTGACTGCCTGACCAGACCTTTCTGTTCTGTTGATCTCATTATCAATTGTTTGTTTTTGTTGTTGTAGGATTTGGCTCAACAGATGCTCGACAGCGTGTTGGCGCTCTAGAAGCGTTCCTAGAAGTTCTTCTACTCCTTGCTGGCGCAGAGCTTCATTGGCTCCCTCTAGCGAATCTATCATTGGTTCATTATTTTGACTGTGACTTTCGTGATTTGAGTCTAGTTCTAAAGTTTCGTCACCAACCACACTTGCATCTTGTGATTCAGACATTTCCTTGTCTCTTTATTTTAGACAAATTAAAGGTGAACAGAACTGAATTTGAAAACAAAGTGTTTAAAGAGTTCTCACTAATCTAACGACGCAAAGTTCCTATCGTCTTAGTCGGATACAATTAACAAAACTCACTACCTTATCAACTATCGGCCTGACAGAGATTCTCGAGTGTACATTAAGGTTTTGCGTACTAAAGAACAGAAACTTTCTAGTTTAACATGTACGATCACGTGTTAAGAAATCTGGAGATCAGTATTATTCTATGGATAGGAAAACTTGTACTCCCTGAATTACAAACTGATAACTTCCCACAGGCCAAGGCCTTTTCCTGATCATCGAACAGTAATCAACTGCTGAAATTTTCCACTGTATAGTAAGTCCACCCAGGGACATCGACACCGAAACAAGAAAAGGAAAATGCTTCAATTCGATACCAAAACTCCACGGAAAATCACCAAACTTGCACAGGAGGTACCGGACCAAATTCCCCGTAAAAATTATCGAAGTAAACCGCCTCCAAATCAAAAGATAACCCTCAAAAGATCAAAAGACTTCAGGCACAAAACCCTTAACAACCTGAATCCGCCATCTTAAACTTCCAACTGCGCAGAAAAGCAGCGTGCCTTGTCAGGGGTCCACACGCACGGCGGCGAGATCTCGGCAACGAGATCTCGGCAACCAACCAGGACTCATGTAAGAATTAATTCGAGCGGTAAGCGTTCGACTCAACTTATTCCAACCAATCCCCAGGGTGGTTCTATCCGTAGCTATTAATAGTTAGGCTGTAGGCCAGTTCAGGAGGAATAGACTAAAAACTTTAGAGTAAATAACTCTGGCGAATTTCACGTTCGCCACATTATTATAGGACAAATACAGTAATCTCGTTGGATTGAACCGTGAGCTATAGGCGCCCATGTTTACCGAGCGATTACACGGGTCATATTCGGTTCAAACGCAAAGTCTATAATTATAATAAATATAAAATGGAGAAACAATATGCCGCTATTATGGACGGACGGTGTTTTCAATAGCAACATACAGGAAAATCGTCTTGAAATGTATTAGCTTACAGAAACCTTTGAAATCGAGTTCATGGCAGTTTCACTAACTGTCCCTGTCCTGACGTATGCTTTTCGCAAACACATACTTCGGTATGATGAATAGTTTTATTTTAGGTCCTTTGACATGAATCCTGTCTTTTATTTATAGCAAAATCGTATTTACGGCAGTACATCGGATGCTACAAAGACAAAGATACCAGAACAATGGAACTGAAAATACAATGGCCGAGTAAAGGAGATAATAAGATAGAATCCTGCATAAGAGAGTGTGCCTCTCATAATTACTCGTTCGCTGGACTGCAGGTAACCAGATTATTTTTTTAAATTGCTTTGTAATGCCCATATTTACGGAAGAAGCATGTCTTTCAACGTGCATACGATTTTATTTTACTCTAGTAGTCTAGTTGTAAGAATCATTGTAAATCACAAATTTGTACAGCGCCATATCGCGAGGAACTCCTCAAAGTCTGATTACACTGTCACTTTGATTCCAATGCCTTTGCTGTAATAAATTATGAATGAACAACTGTATCTGGTAACTTGGTTGGTACAACGATTCTACGTTTCAATTATTGCAATGGACAATAATATTTTGTATGTTCGATTCTTTTAAAGCACTTGCTTCAGACAGGAGAACCCTGTCGTGCATGTTTCCATGTGTAATTGTGTATCTATATATTTTGGAAAGTTTCATAACATCTTTTGGAATAAATCTTGCTGGAGTAAAAGCACGATAGTTAATCACAGACCCGTGTTATTTTATTGTGCCCAAAAGTACTGCAATACAGCTAGTTAAAATACATTGGTGAAACACGTACAAACAACGCACTTAATAATCATGAAAACCATGTGTAGATTTTAACCCTAGGGCTACCAAGCTTTTTTTGTAACACTGGCTACCAAGGGGGGGGGTGGTTACCACCCCCCTGGATTTCGTGTTTGGTTTCACATATCATAACTTGTAATATAGCAATGGATTCAGCATTCATTTCTGCACAGATTTGTATATTTAGTTGTGCATTATGTGAATGCACCTCGAAATTACATCACTTTTTTACAACGGAACCCATTAATTAGCAATATTTTATATTATTGCGTACATTTTGTACTTTTTGGATAAACAAATATAAGAGATTATGTGTGTTTTGAAACTAATCTATGTATAAAAGATACACACAATCATTCCTACACATGTTTATATAGTATAAATGTACATCCATAGGCCTACATATAATATATGTATGGACGCGCGTAATCTGTGTGAAAATGGCTGAATACAGCATTACAACGTAAACCGATATATATGTATGGATATATTATATCCATACATATATATATCGGTTTACGTTGTGATGCTGTATTCAGCCATTTTCACACAGATTACGCGTATTATTATTTATTTTGATCACTTCCGGTATTCCAAAGACAAAGATGTAGGTATGCAAATGAAGCCCTACATTCCCTCTAAAAAGAATGGTATCTTTGTTTCTCTTCTAGGAAGAATAGTCAATAAGCTATAGTCGAAAAACTAGGGGGGTGGTATCCACCCTCCCCTCTGGTGCCTCAGGTATATCAGGTATAACGTTTGAATGGCGTGGGCTACCACCATGAAGTTTACCTCAAAATGTGCGCCAATGAATCTGCTACAGCTACCTAAAATGCAAAAATTATATTCCATATGGGAAAGAAAATTATGCATAAAAATGTAGGGGGGGTGGCAACCACTTCCACCTCTTGGTAGCCCGAGGGTTAAAGTGGTTCCATTCTGTAAAATAGCATTTTCTTTAGTGTGCCTGTGTTGCTTCGAATTGTCATAACTTGTTTGAAATTGCTCATGTGCAATGTGCACGAAATGTGCTGCATTATGATTCTTCTATGCTCATCTCGCTTCAATCAAGTTTAATTGGCAAACTGTAATTAATAAGCAGATCCACATCGTCCTTCGGATTTTACGTTTTGTATCCTGGCCAGTTGTATGCTATTTAGCATAACTGATAGAATTGTTGTTATTTTTGATGATGACAATGATAAAAATAATAATAATGATGTTGATAATGATGATGATTGATGATTATGATGATAATGATGATAATGATGATGATGATGATGATGATGATGATGATGATGATGATGATGATGATGATGATATATATATTTTTCGTTTATTGCAAAAACATGTTGACATACCGCAACAAGTTACAAGTTACAAAGAAGATAGTACTGTGATTGAATGAAAAAGGAAGAGTTAAAAAGTTAAAAAGTGAAGCCAAGGATCATTAAACCGTTGGTAGAGCTGCCAAAAACATGAGTGGGTGTTAAGGATAACCGTTCGTGGAGTGTGCGTGGGATAAAAATCTGATCGTCTATGAATGGAAATTCAGAGGACTTGTTCGATGGCGGAGAGCGTCCACGCAGCAAGCCTGGCGCGTTGCATGCGTCAGCTCCTGTCTGGGTCCCAACGATGAAGTAGCCCAGCCAGGGCGAAGGTTGGAGAAGGTCACTGAGGTGGCGTTCCTCCACAGGCCGCCCGACCGCGTTCGACCAAAGGCGGCGGTAGCGGCTGTCGACCACCGTGCTGGCGGTTGTCCGGTCACGCTCCAACCCGACGCTATCAGCTCCGACGACCGGTCACACAAGGGACGAAGGTTGCAGCAGGTCACTGTGGTGGCGATGATGATGATGATGATGATGATGATGATGATGATGATGATGATGATGATGATGATGATGATGATGATGATGATGATGATGATGATGATGATGATGATGATGAATTCAGATTATCGAAATAATTTCGTCGTATAGTTAATCGAATCCAGGATTTGCTGGATGATCGTCGGATGTGGCTGCGATCATTTTCGCGTAGAGTGATCTTCTATTCCTACTGTTCTACCTGCAAAAGAGATACAGATTCTCACCCGATATCGAGCTTCAGGTTAATGTATGCCATCAGCAACCTGTATAGAACTCAGTAAAACAATGGCGGAGTATCTGTAGTCGTGTCGTCCACACATCATGGAGATGTTTCCGTCAAATTGACCTCCCGACAACGAATGCCTGGCTGCGGATATATCCTGGTTTGAAAGTTACTCCAGCACTGCTAATTCTTCCATCTGCTGGTACTGCTGGACTGTGAGGTAACCGTGTCTCTGTTCACCATCCTCGGTGCCATGCGGTCCTGCAGCTCCGAACATAATATTATGGTCAACAATAACTGAGGATGGAAATCCATTCATTGGCTTTACCATTTAGAACCCGAAATTGATGACTTTCTAGTTATCTCAGCATTTGAATAGAGTTGCATTGAGAGCGCCAAATTTTATATTTGTAACCGCTGCTAGCTGGTTACATATAAAAGTAACAGCACTAACTTATTTAAATTGATCATTGTAGTACGGTGAACAATGCTACTGTGGAAATTCCTACGATAAGTACGGTCCATTATCTGAATTCAGCTGCAATATGACGTGTACTGGTAATAGTAGACAAATCTGTGGAGGATTCTATGCGATCAGTGTATATACAGGTTAGTTCATACAAGTGAGAATTTCCTATAATTCTAACCGGTGTTGACACTCAGAAACATTAAAACGAATACATTGATAAATTGTATGACATCACGGAGTCTTAATTAAAATGTAGAACCTTGACGAGTGACTTTTTTATTATTTGGTTATTTCATTTAAGGTAGAAATTCATAACCCATATCGTCGTACTTGATATGAATTTACGCAGGGCACTTACTAAGGCCTGAGTAGGCCTCGTAACAAATTCCGAATATAGTACAAACGGCACAATACAAATTTATGCCAACGAGTAAAAATACATAGGTTAGGCTAGAATAGCGTACGCGACTTAATTGCTTTTATTTCTATGTTATTCAGTGACCGACATATTATGGTGCTCAAGTGAGAAAGACTGCAAACCGAATGAGGCCTGCAACGTTATTGACTTAAAGTACATGAATGTTTCACGATGTCTATGCAAACAAGGTTTCCATAGAATGAGTACAAGAGAACTTTGCACAGGTAAACTATTTAAACGACGCGCGATAGTCTGGTGGTTGGTGAACAAACGGAGAACTAAACTCCTCTAGGGCAGAAATTGGCTTAGAGAATTGGGTTTCCACTTCCACATCCTAGCCAAATAACCTATGATGAAACATTTCATTGACCGTTCATAGACAGTCGAATGATCAGGCGGCGAGGGAGAGGGCCGGTGATGCACACTCGTATACGACGAGGATAAGAAAATGAAGTCGATTATACACTTCATACGCATGGCTCCCGCTCTTGTAGTTCATAATTAAGCTAGTAAGTATATTCTTTAATGTAACCAGCTGCCAAACAGAACTCTGGGGAACAAGCATGAGCAATATAAATTCACCTAAACATCAAAATCTATCCATGACCAGTGAGATTACTTCATTAATAACTCCTTCATATTCTCAAAAGTGATGACAAACTTATTCTAACAAGGAATCACGCAATGCCATTGTGCAACTTCAAAATCACTGTTGGAATTGTGTAAAACAATGGTCTATCGGTATTGCGCTTGGCCAAAAGTCTTTTGAATGCTGGTATAAATCTCTTTAGTGGGCTTCACACATCGATATTGAACAAGTTGTTCGAAAACTCTTATTTATGTCATCAAGCATTTGAATTTTGTCCCGCCATAAGGTAAACACGAAACGACAAGTTCTGCATTGCAGTGACGTTTTATATGTTTTGGATGCTGATTAGCTTAGCTCAAGTGCTATTTACCAACTAAGGAAAACATTTCATCTATCGATGGTCATTGGTTTTATAGAAACACATACAATAGCTCTATACCTTGTGTACCAAGCCGCACAATAGCAAACAGACTCAAAGTTTTATGCCGTTCTTACGGCATATCTGTAGAGTGTACTCGGTTGCGGTCTGTCAACCGGTTTATTGAATAAACGAAATTAGTATTAGCATGATAGGCTCCTAGAAACATTCCATGTTACTCAAGAAGAGGTTCTAGGACGATTGGTCATAGGACGATTGGTCATAGGACGATTGGTCATAGGGCCTATTGGTCATAGAACTATTGGTCATATGCCGCTAATAAACCGACATAATTGTTTGTAGTCGTTAGTTATGGAATTCTTAGTTTTAAGCTTGACACACCGAACGCAAAATTAGCAGCAATTATGGACATTCATCGTTTTTAGACAAATACAATCAGTGCCAATCAAGAAACTTATTAGGATAATTCCAGACTCTTACGTATTGTTCGTATTTCGTATTACGTATTTCACAGTAACTGATCCAGTAAATGGTTGTTCATGTTTTTAAAACTTCTCTGTTTTAGCCTTCGATAGTCCCATCGCGGATAGGACCCACAAGCCCTATGATCCACGTGACCTATGACCGATAGGCCCTATGACCAATAGTCCTATGACCAATAGGCCCTATGACTAATCGTCCGTATATCCGATCGTCCTATGACCAATTGTCCTATGACCAATTGTCCTATGACCAATCTTCCGGATAGGCCTACCGAAGTTTCGTGGCTTCGTAATTACGTTTTAATGATGCAAGTTGATATTATGATATACTGCAGATGTCGACGAATGCAAATCGGGTACATCATCGTGTAATCCAAAATCAGAAAACTGCGTTAACAATATTGGCAGCTACATATGTGAATGCAAGGATGGCTTCATCAGTATCTCTGGACAGTGCGAAGGTAACTTAAATTGTCTGCCTTTCGTGTTAAGTGTTGATTACCAAGCTATGGATAATCTTATAAGTTGAAGTAAACCTTTATGTAAAGCTATGGCTTAATGTGAAAGAATTTATCTTTCACTTTTAAATAAATTATAATAGATATAGACGAATGTAGAAACACTGCTCTCGTGTCCTTTGTTGAAGCAGAACTTTGCCGAAAAACACTCAGTAATTAGGAAGAGGGCGGATTATCCGCGCTCTAGTACGGCAAGGATAAGAACAAGAGGCCGATGGAACTTCATACGACTGCTTAACGCGATATGACACCAGAAACATCACTGGTAGTTTGCGGCAACTGTTTTTAATGATGCAAGTTAATATTATGATATACCGCAGATGTCGACGAATGTCAATCGGGTACATCATCGTGTGATACAACATCAGAAAACTGCATTAACAATATTGGCAGTTACACATGTGAATGCAAGAATGGCTTCATCAGTATCTCTGGACAGTGCGAAGGTAGCTTAACTTGAGTGCCTTTCGTGTTAAGTGTGCTACGAAGCTATGGCTAATCTTAAATTAAAAGTAATTTTTTACGTAAAGCGGTGCTTGCATATTGTGGGCTTAATGACGATAACCCGTTTGGGCTGTTTTTTGGAAATCAATCAACCAATTAATTTTCGTTTAATAAAAATTAGCTGGCAAGTACTCAGCTTATACATTGACAATCTAAGGTCCTATTGGATGTTTATAGATTAGATTAAGGTCATGGTTAGATAAGATTAAAACTATAGGTATGCTATATTATACATTTTGAAGGAAGCGTGATAATTGAGGGAAGAGAATCAATATATTCTTTTATATGAACTTACGGTAATCTTTGTTATTATCGGAAAAAACCATGGGACCAGGGCGCAGCTAGTATCCAGTAGGACGAATCAGAGGAAACAGTGGGTAAAGAACATGATGCTGGTTGGAGGAAATGGCACCGGACGAACGTCTGTCCGCCTCTAGGGCTAAGTCAGACGCGCTTTTAGCATGAATGGGTAGAAATCGTCACCGCTTCATGCGTCTGATCAGCTGCTCGACTCTGTCCAGTTCTCCAGCTCTTGTATACTGTATAGCCCCACCAAGCTAGAGCGGCATACAGGAGGTGCAATGGTTGTGGATTGTGTAGCAATTTGTAATGCTGCTGAGTAAGACCATTTGATTTAAGCACATTCAGTGTATACATGCATTGAAGAGGAGCAAGCTACAAGTATTTGCTCATCGTGTGTAGTGATTGTAGTCATTCGAAGGTCTTGAAAATGTGTAAACACTTAGCATGCAGTTTAATCCGTTTCATCATTGCTTTGCTACAAAACAACAATTCAGAAACAGCGTCAAACTTCCCAGTACAAGACTTTTAGATTAATTAATATATTCTATTCTATTTACGGACTTATAAAGCGCCTCTCACAGTACAACCTAATCAGAGTCGATTCCAGTGCGAAGGGCTTATCGAAAAAAGAAAAGTCTTAAGAGACCGAGCAGAAACAGTAGTGCCCCAGATAAAAATCACAGCACGAGTTAAATCAGGAAGGTCATTCCACAGCAAAGGCACAACAGAGGCATTAGCACGATGCTGTGCTGTGGCAGTCCGAGACCGAGGAACTAGAAGGTCATGATGGTCGAAAGATCACAGAGGTAGCGTGGAGCTATATTCTGAAGTTTCAAATATTTTAGATATAGACGAATGTGGAAACGATTCGCTCGTATGCCATACGGAAACAGAACTTTGCCAAAATACTGTTGGCAGCTACATATGCCATTGCAAGTCTGGATATGAAAGCAAGACCATTGGCAACCGCACAGGTGAGCCTATAGAGTTTATAACCATGTAGATTTTAGTCACATGTAATTTTCAAGATTGATGCAAGTGTATTAATCAACATTTTACGCTCAAATAGTAGAAGTAGAAGTGTCTCCAAAAGGCTCACTGACATGTGATTGACAACATATCAATTCCACGGCAATTGCACAGAATAATCTGTAGCTATAACCCTCAATCTAGCATGTTTGACAATGGCCTTGTTTAGGACGCGCTTTAGAGATATCCCTCTTTATTTAAAAACCCGACGAAAACTGATCTGCAAATAGAAAATTCGACATATTCTGTTATCTTTTATATTATCTGTCACATTTTTAGCCTAGTGTAAACTTTCGTTGATTATTTTTTTGATCATTTACCATTTCTTATTAATGTAAGTTCGGGATATTGTAATGGTTAATGTGATTCACTGTCAATTCAGAGATCGGAAGTTCAAATCGCCGCAAGGGCAATAGAGATAATTTCGTCATTTCTATTAACTTACTCCGCTTGCAGTATATAGTTCTGTATTGAGTTCGGGCGCCGGTGGAACTGTATTACTGACTGAACACTTTCTAGGAAAATCAGGTAGCGAGGAAGCCCGGAGGAAATGACTTCTCTAATAATTATGCTTATGCTAAGAAAACAGTGTCGAGTATCTCCATAGCCCCTCCAACGTCCAACGTTGAGCGAAACTTACCTCTTCAGCAGTATGCCGTTGGGGATCAAGGGGAAATAACTACGTCAGACAAGGCTGAACAAGATTGCAGGCTTGCCACGCGGGTGACTGGCCCGCTAAGGTTGTCGGGAAAGTTACTAGGGCCGTGGATTGACTCTAACAACACACCAGGGTTCGATTCGTGTATATTTATCGGCTCGAGCATTGAAGATCTGTGTAATCTGTTCACGGTTTCTGGGCTATAAGCGGTCAACTGGTCTTTACAAAAGCTCTAACACGGACGTTTTATAGGAATAACCTGACTTGCTTCTCCTTTACAAAAGCTCTAACACGGGGCTGGTTTCATAGGAATAACCTCACTCGGTTCTCCTTTACAAAAGCTCTAACACGGGGCTGGTTTCATAGGAATAACCTCATTCGGTTCTCCTTTACAAAATCTCTAACACGTAGCTTGTTTTATAGGAATAACCTCACTCGGTTCTCCTTTACAAAAGCTCTAACATGGAGCTGGGTCCATAGGAATAGCCTCACTCGGTTCTCATTTCCAAGGTCTATAATTTCAGCCCGTATAGGCGGCCAATCATCTCGGCCAAAGCTGCTTGCATTTGAGTAATCTGAAGCAGTTGTGTCTCAGTGCCACATTAGGCCTAAATACTTATTACAATGACAATAAATTTGATTTAAAACATGCTTTATCATCAAATGGAAATTTGGTTTTGGGGAGTCAGAGCTTTGTGACGTTATTTTTCAGGGGTGTTACTTTTTGTGACGACGTGTGACGAGAGAAGGGGGTGTCAAAAATCTGTCAAAATCGCGTGACGTCATTTATGGACGGCCCTCAAGAGCCAAGAAAAGCTGATGGCCTATATTCGTAATCGTAAGCGTGAACTCTAAACTTCTACAGCGCCCACAAAAGCGAAGTCGCGGGAACCAGCTTATTCACAGGCGCTCAATCAAAACAAATCGATAGGTAGGGTCAAAAACCAGAGAGTCAGACAGGCAGACAGGCAGGCGGCTAAAGTGGATGGACCTGGATGGTGTTTGGTGTTGAGACGGCTATGACCCCTACATCTTGCTTATTGATCATACTTGTTTATTGCTTAATTAATACTCATCAGTAATGAGTAATAATGGCAATAAAAGTAATGACAGCCTATAATAGGAACAACGATAATAATACTGATAATAATTACAATATGAATTATAGGCCTACGACCCTACGTGCATTGCTCGTTATTACAAATGGAGCCCAGAACCACAATGGCGGAGTCAGACTGACCCCCGGAATAGCGGACCCCGGAATATTGGACCCCGGAATAGCGGACCCCCGGAATAGTGGACTCCGGTATAGTGGACCCGGAATAGCGGACCCAGGAATAGCGGGCCGGTGTGGCAGGTAAGGTGGACTCTAGGCTAAAACGTACTCTAGAGTACATCATACCTAGGCACAACGTACTCTAGAGTCCACCGCGAATACAGGTACCTCGGACTGCCTAGCCGATATACAGGCATAACGTATTCTATGCAGGTAAGATGTACTCTAGGCTCAACGTTCTGTCGAGAACATTAAATACCCCAGATTCCACACTGTATACCGCGGACATTGCGTACTCTAGCTAAGCCATAGAAGTTACGTATAAAAAAATTAAAGACTTTAAAATGGTAGCGAAATTAACAGTAACTACATTTTGAATATTAAATATAAAAAACAATTAAATACTTTATGAAAATTTTATAGTTTAATTTATCGGAGGTGAAGCAAATTATTAATCAAATCCATCAAATCCTACTGTAGAGTATATTATACCTCGGCAAAATGTACTCTAGAGTACATAATACCTAGACACAACGTACACTAGAGTACGTCATACCTAGGCACAACGTACTCTAGAGTACGTAGGCCTAATACCTAAGCACAGCGTACTCTAGAGTATATAATACCTAGACACAACGAACTCTAGAGTACATTAAACTTAGGTACAACGAACTCTCTGTACATAGGTGATTTGTACCCTAGATAGTATATCTACTCTACTTCAAGGGTTGCATACTTTAGTTTGGCCATAGAAATTATATATTTAAAAAATTAAAGACTCTAAAATGGTAGCGAAATTGACAGTTATTTAGCTATATTTTTTATAACAAATATACAAGACATCAATTAAATACCTTATGAAATTTTCTAGTTTAATTTAACGAAAGTGAAGTAATTATTCATCTAATCATAGTGTAGAGGCTAAATTATTCCTAGGGATAACCTACTTTATGCAGGTGATTTGTACCCTAGATTCCACACTATAGCCCAGCCATTGCGTACTATAGTTTCCTTAGAACTCTTGTTAATATTGCAAACTTCCGATTTTGCTAGTTCAGGTTTAGAGTTTACTTCTGCATTAAACGTTAATACAATTTTGATTTCATAATAAAAATAAACTAACATATTATACACAATGGAAAATAATAACAATTCGAAACACGACATGCAACACTTATTAGCAGATTTAGGATGACGTCGCGGCTGCTTGCTACAAAGGTTGGTTGCTAAGAAGAATGGTTGTTAAGAAGGTCAAATGCTACGGAGGTTGGCTGCTAGGTAGGCTGGTTGCTAAGGAGGCTGAGGCTGATCTTGAGGATGGTTGCTAAAAAAGGCTCTCCTTGTTCAATGGTATGTTCGATAAATAAGCGTCACGCTCGGGCTCGTGCGTCACGCTCGTGCTATGAAAGTTTATAAAATGTTGTCTAAAACTATCGTTTCTTCTTGTACCTTCCAATCCTCGACCTAAAAGACACCCGCCTTAACATCTGCTGTGCCCTCTCTGATCCTCTGGAAATCGGACTACTCTTTTGGACAACCCCTCTGACTAGACGCAGCGCTCGTGAATAAGCTGGTGTCCTGCGCTTGGCTTTCGAGTGGCGCCATATAAGTTTGGAGATTACGATTACGATTAATTTTATTCAATTGCACTCTAGAGTCCACGGTGCCTCCTACTGTCGTGTTTGGGTATGCTGTACTCTAGAGTCTACGGTGCCAGTCGGTGCCTATAATATTATGTACCATGGACTCTAGAGTACAAAATGGACCTAAAGTCCACCCTGCCTCCTACACCGGTACCGTATATTTGCGGGTTATTCCTGACTACTGAACAGCGCGTCAAACGCACGGTTTAGATTGAAGCCAATTATTACACTTCCTTGTTTCTTTTAAGTCATGGTTTACTGCAGATATAAAGAGTGTCGGTTGAATAGGCCTGCTTCATTGTGCCGTGATATTTTGGAATCAAAGATCAGTAAAATTGGAGTTAAAGATGCGTTAATATGAATGTAAACCCACTTTCACTCGAAAGTGAGAAAAGTGCGAAACTAAGAAGAACGGCTTGAATTCTAAAACATTGAATCCAACATAAGGGTTCTAAATAAATGCACAGTAACAATGGAATATATGCGAGAAACATGTCGAAGACTGTGTGGGAACATGTTCTACTACGAACATTGATGTTAAGATGTTGCAATGCAGAGCGAAGTGATCCAGGAACAGAAAATGCATAGCTGCTTAAGATAGGATGGCGTGTAAGCGTCCAGGCTGTTGAGATTCAGCGACAGGATATTAACACTTAATGGTGAGATGCATTGTCGTCCCAGTCATTAAAGTATTAAACTTCGTGGTACTTTCGCATAGGCAACCAATGCAGCTCGTCGCGTCTGTAACTAGAAATATGACCGAACTTTAGAATCCTTATAAGTTATGATTAACTGAGACTCATCCGTTTAAGTGTCCCACATGGTTCTGTCCTGTGTCTCTACTGTTCATCCTCTGTTCCTCTGCACTGTCAACCATCGCCTCTCGTCATGACTTAGAAATCCACCTCTGTGCTGATGATATCCACTCTGCAACTAAAATGTAATGAGGTTGTAAATGCTACAAAGAGACTGCGCACCAGCATCGGCCATAATATCACATAATGGACTATGTCTATGCGCATGCGCCACAAACTTAACCCTGACAAATCGGAGTTCATCTGGTTTTACCGTTAATATAATAAGCTCCTACAGTGCTCTGAACTCACTCTTTACTTCCTCTTCTCTACTCTCTACGGCATCTACTGTTCGTGATCTTGGGAGTCATCATTGACTCAACACTTTCTCTCAAACCTTAAATAGCTGCCATCTCTCGGTAGGGCCGTTTTAAGGTCGTCGTAGGTCCTAGGCACTTTTGCTTTCGTAGGCCCCAACTGCCAGCTCTGAAATTGTAAACGAGTAAATGCGGGAAATGACATTTGAAGACGTTATAAGTCAAACCTTTTTTAATGGCGGCACAGTGGCAATATTTTTCAGCAAGAGGCGGGCCAAGGTGCCGAAAGCGCCTAAGCAAAATGGGTATGTATCTGGGAAGGAGCTTGGTGAACATGTCCCCGAAAAGCTTTTGCAAAACTAAATTTTAAATGCAGTTTTTAGTATACAAGCAGTCAAATCAGGTTTTAAAATCTTAATTTCGACCTTCAATATTAGTCAAAACATCAAATTAAACTCATTAAGCCTTAAAAATGACAAACTTAAAGTTTATTCTCAAATTGTGTAGTCTTTAGGCAAGGCTCCGTGGGCCAGAAATAAATCGTCGTCCGGGCCAGAAATGGCCCGCGGGTCGAATTTTTGACACCCCTGTTATAAGTGATCTTGCTAATGCAAAGAGCAGTATAAAGCTCACATAGTCTTGGCTGTTGCACAGCTAAACTTAACTTTTGCTATCTTAAAGTTAAACTGTTTCAGTAGCCTACAATTAGGAAAAATATTAAATTAGATGTTGAAATTTCCTTTTCCATTTTTGCGTCAAATTCAATCATTAAACTTATTTGTCAATATATCATGTTCAGACTTTCGTAGGCCCCTGAAGGGTTCGTAGGCCGTAGGCACGGTGCCTACTGTGCCTAGTGGATAAAACGGCCTCGCTCTACTCTTGACTCAACATCACTGAAACCACTGGTACACTGCCTTATTCTGATGCAACTTGACTACCGCAACTCGGTACTGTATGGTATACCTGAATGCGCCCTCCTTCCTCTAACTGGAATGCTGTATCAGGCTGCAACACTGTTTTGTCGACTCTCGTACTGGGACCATATTACCTGCTCTTCTTTCTATGTTCTGGTTTCCTGTCTGTGAGCGTATCCAATTCAAGCTGGCACTTCTCATGTACAGAGCACGCGCAGATCATCTGCCATTCTACATATCTTCCATGGTAACACCTTGCAACTCTGTTAAAGTCCGCTCCTCTCGTCGATCAGCATCTGCTGGAAAGTATGTTGTTCCTGGTAGTTGTCGGTCCCTCCACCTGGCACTCACTGCCTTCTCAATGTTCGCAACTAATTCTCTTTCAAGACTATCTTTCGCTCAAAACTGAAAACTTACCTCTTCCAATCTCCTGATGGCTCTTAATGGTTGCCCGGCTTCAGAGTGCACTTATGAACTTATGTAAGGAGGGCATTATTGCAGTTGTATTGTAGTGCATTGAGTAAAACACATTGAAGACTGCTAAAGCGAAAAGAGAGGTCAACATAGGTATAATTAGCATAGCTAATCCCAGTACACACGAATGCATGTGTCAGAGTAGGCTACCAAACCAAATCACTTCAGTTCAGGTGGATAAACCTGGAGACAGACTACCTCCATGAGATGGCTCATCCATCATCGGCTGTCTCTCTGTCTTACAGACTGATCTGCTGGAGGTTGACCTGAGTACGGCTTGGCTTTTTTGAGGGCCATTGATTGATGCTTTCGGCATTAAACACCGGCCAGATAGAAGTTATAAATTACAAAATATAACTTACAGATTCTATGCGGTATGCACTTCAGATGTCTCAAACAGTTCCTCAACTAATGATGATGCATCTGCAGCTTGACCGTAAATGATGCCTGATGAGCGGCAAACCCTACAGAGGAAGCAACGTGATTTAGGACAGCAGCATTAAATTTATAGGTAGAGGACCAGCGTAAAACCCTGTGTTAACCTAAATGAAACCAAAGACCCGGCCGATCGGGTAGAACCAATATTGAGCACCGGAGTGTACTTAAAGAGGACCTATGTCAACAGCCGACAGAAATCAGCACTTATGCCGGTCAAACATGAGTGCATGCATGATACATACAGTCATACATGCTTAACGTACATTACATAAATGAAACATGTCTACAATTATTTTGTTAACAGAGATCAATAGCTTGCCTACTACCGGAATAATATTGTGGACTTCCCTGGCAATCGGTTTGCTGATCAGCGTACTCCTTGTAGTCTATCTAGTGAACAGAGCCAAATCAAGAAATCCAGGTAATTTGTGGGTGTCACAGGGTGTGTGCGAGTTTCCAGGTAAAGTGAACTGTTTTAATATTACTTCTCTTCAACGTCACAAATGAACAACAATTCATGTAGTATTCATGCAATTATTAATTAATTATTATTAATTAATTATTATTCATGTAAGTACACTCCGTTGCTCATTTATTATCTAATTACTATCGAAGTTTCCAAATTTGCGTAGTAGGCATACTCGTTCTCACTGCTACTCACGGAGGCGTACGACAGATAACAGTCAGTCTTTAGCTTTACTATTCCAAGTCTTGCTCTAAGGCTTAAGTTTAACTGTTCTATAAGTCGTGTAAACTGCGGAAAGGCTTTCGTGCTGCATTCAAATCCTCTGAACAAGATCTCATCTTTTCAAACAATGGTATACAACTTCAACTCGAAGCCTTTTATTGATTGAGGAGTAATACCGATTTCTGTATAAATGTCGTCGAAGGTGTTTGAAAGTCATATAAGATTTTAAACTATGTGATATGTAGAATCACTTTCTCTTCGGTTCCAACATATTGCAGTTATAATAATTTACTTTTAAGTCAAAATATAATGTTTTAGGTAAGTTTACATTTTCGAAGGAGTAGTAATTCATGCAATTTGCAGCATCGCTGTGTATGCACTGTACCTTATTATAATTATTTTAGAGTCTAGTAGAAGTATGGCACTGTCTGATTTTCAACGAAGTTCTAAAGAAGTATCGGAAGAGCATGAAAACTATTACGATGATACTCGGAAACCTGTTGACGAGGAGAGCGTCTACGAAGAGATCACCCTGGAGAAACATCAAGTAGTCTTAAATCCAACTTCTGACTATTATGTAGTGCTTAAACAGGATGACTATTTGAATGTCGAGTCCTGTATCTGAATGCGCTGTATATACTAGAGGAAAAATAAGCTTTAAGCATATAAGTCTAATGGAAAGATTAGCCTGTGTATGTGCAAATACCGTAGCACCTCGTCTATTTTAAATAAGGGTTGCCAGGTTGTCTTCAGGAAATCACTGTGCAACAGATTTTTGAGCTTTAATTTTAGTGAACGTGAAACGTTTTTGTATGCAGAGAAAGTTACATAATTATTTGTCAATCTGATACTTTTAAATTTCGTGTGCCCTTAAGCCTGTCAACTATTTTCTTTAAGGCTATAAAATTATGTTTAAATACATGTCAACAGATTTTTACCTTCAATTGAACTGAACACGCAGAACTGTTTAAACAGAGACGCTACATAATGATATGTCTATCTTTTGACTTATGCTCGTCAACTATTTTTTTAAAGCTATATGTTTAAATACCCGTTAACAATTTGTTAACTTCAATTGTAGTGAACACGCACCACCTTTAAGGAGAAAAGTTACTTAATGATTTGTCTATCTAATACTTTTAACTTTCATGCGCTCTTAAGTCAGTCAACTAATTTTCCATAAAGCTATGCCTAAATATATTTAAACAGAGTGTGAGTATCAATTGTAGTGAAAATGCAACGCTTTTTAAGCAGAGAAGTTACATAATGATTAGTTTATCTAATACTTTTAACTGTTCGGTTCCCTTAAGTCAGTCAACTATTTTCTTTAAAGCTCTTATGTTTAACTGCAATTAAACAGATTTTTAACAATAATTGTAGTGAACACGCAACACATTTTAAGCAGAGACGTTACATAATGATATGTCTATCTTCTAACTTATGCTCGTCAGCTATTTCCGTTAAAGCTATAATTATGTTTAAATACATATTAACAAATTGTTAACTTTAATTGAAGTGAAAACGCAACACTTTTTATGCAGAAAAGTTACATAATGATTTGTGTATCTAATACTTTAAATTGACGTCAACTTCTTTCTTTGCAGCTATATGTTTCAATAATCGTAAACAGATTTGGAACTTTTATTGTAGTTAACATGCAACGCTTTTTAAAGTGAGAAAGTTACATAATGATTTGTCTATCTGAAACTGTTAACTATCGTGTGCCCTTAAGTCAGTCAACTATTTTATTTAAGGCTATACTATGTTTAAATACACTTAAACAGATTTTGAGCTTTAATTGTAATCGTAATCGTAATCTCAAAACTTCTAAAGCGTCACTCGAAAGCCAAGCGCAGGGCACCAGCTTATTCACGAGCGTTGCGTCTAGTTCGAGGGGTTGTCCAAAAGAGTAGTCCGAGGGAGGTCCGAGTCCGGTTTCCAGAGGATCAGAGAAGGCACAGCAGATGTTAAGGTGGGTGTCTTTTAGGTCGAGGATTGGAAGATACTGGATCAGATGAGTCAGGGTAAGAGTTCTTGAAAAGGAGAGACTTTAGTTTCGGTGGAAAGCCTTGGGTGATGGATAGAGGAGCCTGAGGCAGATGATGGTGGGTGATTGGCGATGATGGCGGTTGGTGGAGGAACCGAAAAAGTGCGGAATTCATGAGGTAGATCGTTCCAGAAACGTGGTAAAGTGTTGGATATTGCTCGGTTGGAAAACTTGAGATGAGTAGTGACCGGGGGTCGAGAAAGAGTAAGAACGGAGGATGATCGGGTAGAGCGCGCTTGCTGGATGGTTAAGAGTTCGCGGAGATATCTGGGCTGAGAGTGTTGTAGGGAGTTGTAGGTTAGGGAGAGGACTTTGAAGTGATTTTTAACCAATGGAGTGATTTGAAGATGAGAGTTATATGGAGCGCGAGAGTTGGGAGATGTGATTAGAGAAGGAAAGATGTGGATCAAAAGTAACACCAAGATTGCGGACAGGGGCATCAGAGGTGAAGGTAAGAGATGAGGATTTAGTGGTCAGGTGTATTGAAGGGTCAAAGATTTTCTTGATTTGGTCAGGAAGGATGATGAAGTTTGTTTTGGAAGGGTTGAGGCTGAGCAGGTTGGACGATATCCGTTGAGAGACTAGGATAGCCAGGTTGAGTAGTTTTGCAATGGAGGTGGAAAAAGAGCCTGGGGAGAAGGATGTGTAGGCCTAGAGTTGGGTGTCGTCTGCGTAGAGATGGTGGTCGACAGAGGAGGATTCTATGAG
Organism: Aporrectodea caliginosa; assembly: GCA_020284085.1. Lineage (NCBI taxonomy): Eukaryota > Metazoa > Annelida > Clitellata > Crassiclitellata > Lumbricidae > Aporrectodea > Aporrectodea caliginosa. Next base: position 715,730 of record JACEVL010000394.1, read on the forward strand.
ATGGCTTAATGGCGTGGTATATAGAATGAAGAGCAGTGGACCCAGAACGGAACCTTGAGGGACACCACAGCAGAGCGGGAGGAGTTTCAAGTTGTGACTGGATGCTTTAGCAGAGAAGGATCTGGAAGACAAGTAGGACTGGAACCATAGTAGAGCAGTTCCAGAGAAACCATTGTAGTGATCATGCAACCCTTTTTAATCAGCGACGTTACATAACGTCGTGTGCCACTAAGTCGTCGACTGTTTTCTTTCAGGTTACATGTTTAAATACACGTAAACAAATGTTGAACTTGAATTGAAGTGAACACGCAGCACTTTAAGTCGAGAAGTTACATTACGATTTGTATATCTTAACTTGTCTTGTGCTTTTAAACCCAACAACTATTTTCTTTAAAGCAATATGTTTAAATATGTATAAACAGATTTTGAACTTTAATTGTAGTGAACGCGCAACACATTTTAAGCAGAGAAGTAACATAATGATTTGTCTATCTAATACTTTTAATGTCGTGTATCCTTAATCCCGACAACTGCGTTGAACAGGAGCATGATAAGGCAGGAAATTGAAATCTCAGAGTCAGGTGAAGTCTTTGCCCTAGTTATGGGTACTAGTCTTTGCCCCAGTTATGGGTACTAGATTTCTATCAAGTTGTCGTTTAGCTGCCAAGACAACAGTATGCTGAGCAAAGGTAATCGTAATCGTAATCTCGAGATTTCTTCAGCACCCACAAAACCTAAGTCCAGCTTATTCACAGGCGCTCAGTCAAAACAAAATAAATAGGCAGCGGATCAAGCTTTCTTAATGATTAGAATGATACCATGCCGGATATTCTTTTTCACTGTTAGTTAAGGTTTTCGTTTTTTTTAATTTTATATCATAGTGCTATAGAATCTAGTTCTAGTTAATCATTTACTGTGTACTGTTAGCATTGCTGTCCGAAACTTGATGTTGCACTGTTTGTCAAGGGTTTAACTGTCACTAATTCAGATTTTTAAATATTGTTCTAAGTGTCCCTAGTTAGCGGGATCTTGATCCCTTTTGAGACTCCTCTTGCGGCCAGTCTTGATGTTTCATGTTGAAATGCTATGTGTTTTGAAACGGCTTCAATAAAAAAGTTTTGATTTGATGATATGATTTGATTTTATGTTCTTAATAACTTCAGCATTATTTAGGTTGGCGCATGCAACACTCTATTAGTCCTTATTGTGTTTTAAAACTTGCGTCGAATTCCAGTTCTGTTTCTTCAAAGATGGTGCTTTAAATATAAATAACCATGCTTAATCATTGTGTTAACGGCGAGAATGGATGATGCTCGGTTTGTCCATCTGTTACAGACTGATGGTAATCGCTTAAGCTTACCGATTCAGATGCAGTCCACTTCAAACTGATAACTCTAAACGCTTGGAAAATGACGGGAGAAATACATACACGCACCTCGATACTAACGCTTGCCCGATAGTCTATTGTTTAGAGAGGTCAGATCAGAGGTTAACATCTCCGTCACGTGGGAAGATTAGACGGCGAGGGAGGCAACTGGCAACCTGCTCTCGTTATGAGGTCAGGTTAATGGGTTAGAGGGAAATGAAGTAGCTAGCACTTCATACACATGGATGTTTCTCGCGGTAGCTTAAAAGACTAATCTTCAATTCCTTGTTCTTCCTGTTCTTTTCCTTCTTCTTGTTCTTCTTCTTCTTAATAATAATAATAATAATAATAATAATAATAATAATAATAATAATAATAATAATAATAATAATAATAATAATAATAATAATAATAATAATAATAATAATAATAATAATAATAATAATAATAATAATAATAATAATAATAATAATAATAATAATAATAATAATAATAATAATAATAATAATAATAATAATAATAATAATAATAATAATAAGACGACGATTTGTATAGCGCCGTAGCACAACCGAGGCCAAAGGAAAGGGCGCTGTACATGAGTTCAAAAAGTTAATGGCAGCCATATCAACGTTTCTTGTTCTTGTTCTTCCGGTTCCTCCTCGCCTTTCTCGTCTTCTTTCTTTTCTTGTTTTCTTCTCCTTCTTCCAATTATTCTTCGTCTTTTTCCAATTCTTCTTATTCGCATTCTTCTTCTTCGCATTCTTCTCGCATTCTTTTCTTCTTCTTCACATTCTTTTTCCAATTCTTTTTCCTCTTCTTCGCATTCTTCATCCCATTCTTCTGCCTCTTCCCATACTTTTTGTTCTTCTTCTTCTTCTTCTTCTTCTTCGCGTTCTTCTTCGTCTAGATATCCTGTTTCTCATAATATGGCACGTATGAACGGCAAGTGTTAGAAAATTTAAACTACTGCAAATAAACTGGGACTGCTTGAAAGCCGATCACTCTGAGTTACTCTTAAAATGTGTGATGGTGTCTCTGCTGGTGTAGATTATCGTTGAAACCAGCTCTACTTTTCCATACAGTTGCATTCACTACTATATTTGTAAAGTGAAGTGAAATTGTCAAACAATAATCAGGTCTACATGAAGTGCAAAGCGAATATACGTTCATTGTAGGGTGTCTCGTGTCAAATTGCAACATAGTCGTTACGAAAATAATAGAGCTCATCAGGCGCTTTATCGTGCTTGCTTTTCTTATGGGTCAACAATAACCTAATCAGTTGGAGAGATTTCCTTAAAACGATGCCAATAAAACAAGAATAAAGTTAAGTGCGATGTCACTTCATTTTCAAAATTATTTAAAGTGTGTAATAATGTTGAAAACTAAGTTTCATTGATCTTCATGTAACTGTATCTATACTGTGTGGGAGGACCCCCGAGAACACTCCAGGAAAATCCACACTTTCCGACTCCATTCAAAACTGCCGAAGCAGACGTCATGCTTGTTGTGCACGAGTGCCACCATCCACCTTTGCACTTTATAGCTTGTTCTTCGCAACAACATGGCTGATTGTTCACGTCCTTTGTCGAGAATTTATATTTGCGGCTTGTTGTTCCAAACGGGTCATAGCTTCCAGTGGCGCCAGTCGCGAGGTACGTATAGCCATCGCTCTCACTGTCCCCTACAAATTTGTTATAGGGTAAAGCCCACATTACTCCGAATTCATCTTGCAAATCGACGCAGAACTTCCAGGTTTTTCCATTATTCGTCATTCTGTGGATGCTTTCCATTCCCATCCAGTATCCGCCGTTCGAATCGCTGAATCCATACTTGAAGGCAGCCCATGTTTGATCCAGACCGTATCCTAGGTTGGCCTGAATTAGAATGTTGGGTTTTCCTGTGGATAAGAAGTATTTCGAAATAAGATAATTATATTCAAACGCGTTTTCCTTATTAATGAAACTTCTGAAGCGTCACTGTCAAATACACAAATAATCCAAAGATGGCGCACCAGAGCCAAGCCGTAATCACACCAACATCCAGATTAGTCCGCCACAAGAGAGCGTCACAAAACATAGAGAGTTACCTGCTACAGTAACTGTCAGCAAGTTTATATATGTATACATATGTGTATATATGTATATATACATGTATATATATACATATATATATATAAGGGATGACTACACTTCTCTTCTTCTCTTTATTTCTAACTGTCATATCGTAGGCCTTTTAAAGGATTTTTGACGATTTTTTGAAGCACTTGAGCCGCCTTCTTAGGCCTATAGGAAAAATTGACTAGCATATCATAGAATAACTTGGCAAAATGAGATTTTATCGCTCATAATTTCTCTGAAACGTTGCTGTGTCAAAACAAAGATGATCAGAGTCGCCCACCTCCTTTATACAGGCTTTCGAGTTAGTGCTTAAAATAAAACAGGGTATTCTAGAATAACCATCCCTTCTGGGTCTCCCCTCTAAAACAATGTCAATGCAAATTACTAAATTAACTGCCGTAATTGTATTATGTTGGTTCAGGAAATGAATTGAATTTAATATATAGATCTATACACGTCCAGCAATGCACTAGTCTTGTCTTGGAATATAGATTTAACCATAGTCGGCTTAAGGTCCTAAGAAACGAAAATGAGTTCGTCCCTACATTTCACAATCGGACAGAGTCTTGCATTTCCTTTGATGCTGCTATTGGGCGATCAGTGTATCATAGAAAGAAACTGAAGAATTCAGAGTATTGTCTCTACTCACCGAGAAAGACATCGCACCCGAGCAAAGCGGGCAGACTAGGTTGTGGCAAAATGGTGGACATTTGAGTAGTACTGAGTTGTGTGGAAACTTGGTTCGTCGAAGTGGCAACTGAAGATGTGGTTGAGGGTAAGGTGTTGGATGAGGGTAAGATTGTGGATGAGGGTAAGGTTTTGGTTGAGGGTAAGGTTTTGGTTGAAAGTAAGGTTGTGGTTGAGGGTAAGGTTGTGGTTGATGGTAAGGTTTTGGTTGAGGATAAGGTTTTGGTTGAGGGTAAGATTGTGGATGAGGGTAAGGTGTTGGATGAGGGTAAGATTGTGGATGAGGGTAAGGTTTTGGTTGAGGGTAAGGTTTTGGTTGAAAGTAAGGTTGTGGTTGAGGGTAAGGTTGTGGTTGATGGTAAGGTTTTGGTTGAGGATAAGGTTTTGGTTGAGGGTGAGGTTTTGGTTGAGGGTAAGGTTGTGGTTGAGGGTAAGGTTTTAGTTGAGGGTACGATTGTTGTTGAGGATAAGATTGCGGTTGAGGTAAGGTTGTGGTTGAGGAGTAAGGTTGTGGTTGAGGGTAAGGTTGTGGTTGAGAATAAGTTTGCGCTTGAGGGTAAGGTTGCGGTTGAGGGTAAGGTTGTGGTTGAGGGTAAGGGTGTGGTTGAGGGTATGGTTGTGGTTGAGGGTAAGGTTGTGGTTGAGAATGTGGTTGTGGTTGAGGGTATGGTTGTGGTTGAAGGTAAGGTTGCGGTTGAGGTTAAGGTTGTGGTTGGGGGTAAGGTTGTGGTTGAGGGTAAGGTTGCGGTTGAGGAGAAGGTTGCGGTTGAGGGTAAAGTTGCGGCTGAGGGTAAGGTTGTGGTTGAGGGTAAGGTTTTGGTTGAGGGTAAGGTTGTGGTTAAGGGTAAGGTTTTAGTTGAGGGTAAGATTGTTGTTGAGGATAAGGTTGCGGTTGAGGGTAATGTTGTGGTTGAGGGTAAGGTTGCGGTTGAGGGTAAGGTTGTGGTTGAGGGTAAGGTTGTCGTTGTAAATAAGGTTGCGGTTGAGGGTAAGGTTGCGGTTGAGGGTAAGGTTGCGGTTGAGGGTAAGGTTGTGGTTGAGGATAAGGTTGTGGTCCAGGACACACGTTCAGTAGTCGACTTTTCAGAGATTACAGCGATCTCACTTGTATCCAAGATGAAAGGTGCATCTGTTGCTATATTCATGGAAAACAAAATATATGCAATAAATGTTCAGTGTTCCGCATACAGCTTAGTGTAAGAATCTTCACGTTATTCGCATGGTTGGCGATAGGCTAATACACTCCAATATCACACGTGTTCGTTATCTCTATATCACACAGGTAACTGCTGAACTTCACCGGCTGAAGAATGGAAAGATCCCAGAAGTCAGCCGCATATCAGTCGAGTTGCTTAAAGTCGAGGGAGAGCCGAGTATAAGTGGCTTACCCGTGTGTTTAAGGGCATTTTGGAACTCTGTCTCAGTTCCGAGTGTTTGGCCCAGAAGAATCAGGTTCCAATTTACAAAGGCAAGGGCAGCCGCTGGGACTGCAAGAACCATCGCGGCATCACCCTGCGGTCAGTGCCCGAAAGGGTTAAGAGACACCTGCGACAGCTGATAAGAAGAGAGCAGAGACGTGGACGCTTGCCCCGGATCTAGAAACGAAGTTCTTTGCCTTCCAGCGGTTGTACCTCAGGAAGATGCTGTTCGTGACCGTCTTCACTGGCTCCCCATCCGCCAACGCATCCAATTCAATGTTTGCTCCCTCATGCGAAGCTGTCTTGCTGGCTCTGCTCCTCACTACCTTATGGCTTATTGTACCCACAGTATCTTCTCTGCCCAATCGTTCCTCCCTTCGGTCTTCGGCCCGTGGTTACTTGGTTGTCTTGCGGGTGCGAACTTCTACGGCCCAGTCTAGGATTTTCCCTATTGTTGGTTCCAGTAGCTGGGATCGGTTACCTCAGTCCCTCAGGGCTGACCTTTTCTCTATTTCTTTTGACCAGCTCCGCCAGCGCCTGAAAACCTCTCTCATTACCAGTGAAGACACTGGTCCGGGTCGGGAGCGTCTCTGTTTTTGATTGGCGCTATATAAATACTCGATTACGATTACGATTACGATTCCGTATACAACGCATGTCACTAACGCGGAAAAAGACCGCGGCCCGATAAGCAGTCCAGTGTGTTGGAGATAATTCAAAAGCCAAGAGGTTTCAGAAGTTTTGACTTATTTCGCACGACGAAGGTGACCAAAACCAGGATCTTGCGTGCAATGATTTTCGGCGCTTCGACAGGATGGAAGAGGCCTGTAGAACGCCCTTCCCAAACATGGACAAGAATGGTGGAAGCTAATCTACAACCACTGAACTTTTGGTTGCACAAAGCCTGGTGATGAGCCCAGAATAGAGACGATAGGCTGCGTGTCGTGTTGTGCTCCGGAGAGATGATGTGATCATTAATTTTCTGCTGATCGCATTTTGCACACGACATCAAGCGAATGGTCACTTTAAAAAAATCAGCATTCAAAAGCCGCATTAAAGAAATCTATTAGGAACTGCAGTCAGAGATTGATCAGAACTTATGGCCTTTATATTACCGAACTCTGCGTCTACATTAAAGTACCGGTATTTACATTCCTCTTCGACAACGTCAACTGTCTACCTCTGTCTCTGTCTAACAGTAGGAACACACGCATACATTCACGAGTAGCCTACATAAATACTAGCGTCAAAGCATGGCGTACCTGTAGCCTGACAACTCTGAAGACCTTCAACCTATGAAATAAGAAAACAAAATGGCAATAATACACTAAATACGGCTTGTGTTAAGAAAAGGTCTTAATGAAATCTCAAAAGTTAGCTATTTTATGCAGAATCCTATTTCAAAGTTTGTATAAGCTAAAACATAGCCTACATAGGCCTATACTCGTAATAATAATAATAATAATAATAATAATAATAATAATAATAATAATAATAATAATAATAATAATAATAATAATAATAATAATAATAATAATAATAATAATAATAATAATAATAATAATAATAATAATAATAATAATAATAATAATAATAATAATAATAATTACACTGCATAATAATAATAATAATAATAATAATAATAATAATAATGATAATAATGATGATAACAATAATAATAATAATAATAATAATAATAATTATTATTATTATTATTATTACTCATCATTCATTTCAGAGATTTATATAGCGCCCCTTCAAGATTATCTACTCAGAAGCGCTCCTGACTCAACCCCGGCAAAATTATAATAACAACAACAAATTAAACTCGTAACTACTAATCTCATTAAAATTTAAATGTCCCACCGACCTCAGCATGGTAACATCCCGTCACTACTTCACAGTTGGATGGGGTGTAATGAAAGATATCACAGGTCCTGGTATTCCTTCGGTAGTTGTAGTTAGTGCAGTCCGAATCTTGAAGACACTGCAAGGCACACAGAGCCCCAGGAGCCACGCAGGAATCCTGGTCTGATAACAACGGAGACAACTGGTCGAGAGGAATCACAAGCGATGGTTCATCGATTGCACACGTCACTGTTCCGTTGTCATCTTTGGTTTTCTCAAACGCAACTACGACGTTTCTCCATAACATTCCAAAGCTGGAAGACATGAAGAAGAACAGTATAAACTGAACTTTCATGACTGCGTTTATGGTTAGTTGATGTTTAATAATACTGTGCCATAGTAAAGTTGACTAGCGTCGCCTTCTACTTTCCCAAGGCTTCGAATGACACTGTCAGAGTACAAACAGTGGCGGATTATAATAGGCCTACTGACCTAATGTCTATGTTCATAGACCAATGCACTGTCAATTCGCTAGATGACGCGAATACAAATTGCGCAATTCATTTCAGCAAGCGAATAACGTTTTTATCGATTGCCGCTAAAACTCACTGTCTCCATAAAATTCAATGTACCGCTCTTTTCAAAGGAAATAGTTTCCTTAAACGATTCAATGCTTGCGTACTTAAAAGAACTCCAAAAACCGCGTATAGTACTGGAGAAAATGACCTTCAACTGTATTTGTGAATAAAGGCGCGCATTGCATATCAGAAAAGGGAAGCAGCCCTGCATATAATATTATACATGTTTTTATTTATTTATTTATTTATTTCAGAAAATTTATAAAGCTGCCCCTTCAAGGATGCCTCCTCAGAAGCGCTCCCAGCCCAACCCCGGTCGAACAGGACAGTCTTAAGAGAACTGAGAAATGAGGCAGAGTGACCAGCAGGTGTCAGACGAAGCATGGTAGGGAGCCCATTCCAGGTTGAAGGGCCCGCCACGGAGAAGGCGCGACGCTGCCTGAGAGCAGTCCGCGAACGAGGAACAATGAGCTCAGCCTGTGCAGCTGAGCGGAGAAAGCAACGACGCTGGACGCATGTGGTGGAGCAGCAGAGCTCCCGCAAATACGGAGGGGCCAGACCCTCAATACAGCGCCGGACCAAGACAGAGATTCGACACACAATACGCTGTGGGTAAGGAAGCCAGTGGAGCACGTCCCTCATGTATTCAGAAACCCGCCCAAACCTCAGAATGCGGCCAACAAGGCGGGCGGCAGTGCGCATGACCCTATTCAGGGACCCGGTCCAGCAGGCGGGAAGTCCATCATAAATGGCGCTACAGTAGTCGAGCCGTGAGACTACAAAAGCATGGACCAGCGTCGACGCTGCGCTAGGAGACAGAGAGCGGGAGATTACCTTGAGCTGTCGAAGCTGATAAGTAACAGCTGCGGCAGAGAAGATTTATGTGACGCGTAAATGTGAGTTCCTGGTCTAGGGTGACTCCCAGGTCACGAACTGAGGTTGAGAAGGTGAAGTTGGGGTATTTCAAGGCAAGTGAGGTTCACATGTATATAAATACAGGTGTATATACATATATGTGTATGCATACAGTTCCATCCGGCGTGATTTAACGAAACGAATACATTGGAGTGTTTAAGTTTTACGCCGTCTGGTCATTTTGGCGGGAAACCTCAAACCTAAAAAGCGTCTGTGGATAATAAAGTTAGATTGGATTTTGATGTCTAGACTCTCGCGTGGATTTATATTTTTGCCGGTCTCTTGTCCAGTCAACGTGTTTGCGTGTTTTCGAGGATAACTTGTCATTTTAATCAGTTATGTTCACGTATTTCTCTTCGAGAGTTTCTCAGTATGGGATGTGTCAAAAAATAACTGGGGGGTTAGACGTTGATTTATGTGCAGTTTGGGCGTGAAATGTAGACTTTACTATGGGATCCTAAGAAGAACTGGGGGGTTGAACCCCCCGCCCTAACCCTCCCGACAATTCTCACCCTGGAGTTTCTGCAGGTTTTGTTGCCGCGTGTGGCTGGCCTCTTATTTTCGGTTATGTCAGATATGTTGCATGCAAATACCTTTTAAGGAATTAGAGTCGTAAAATAAAACGGTTGGTTAATATTAATTTTCATAGACAACCTGTAACTATTATAGAATTTTATATTTAAGTGAGCATTGAACAATCGTGCAATTAAGACGTTTAAGAGTACCGGAATGGCAAATGTTCGTACTCGGCCCCGCACCATTGTTCTCATCAGTTACAATGCAAATGATCGCATGGCTGCTCACTGAAACTAAGGCCCATTCCTTTGTTCATAAAATGTCTGCCTCTCAAAAATCGATGCTTAGTTTAATGCAAACTGTTCACTTTGTAGCAGCAGTTAACCTAAATTCGATATAAAATTTCCACAAAGTTTATTTCTCATTGTAATTAATTATTTACTTTAGGCCAAAAGCATCCGGCATCGCCCTTAATGATTGGAAGAATAATTCTATGCAACTACAACGTTTCATTTAACGGTGGCGCAATTGGACGTAACCTGTCAATGTATGTTTCCTTCGCATGATCGCCCTCTTTCTTCTTGCGCAGCAGCCGCGCTCTTCTGTCCACGGAGCGGTACCATTCGCTCGCTCTGCAACAATGAAGAGCCGTTCCTTCTCTGTGGTTGGTCCGACAAACTGAAGCGGGCTTCCCGTGGCTAAACACAACCTCCCAAACGGTGCCTGTTCTCAGTCATAGAACGAGCATTCGTGACTTCAGGCTTTAATATTCGTAAATATTCGTGAATATTAGGACATTTTTAATATTCGAAAATATTCGTAAATATTCGTTGATGACGTTACTGTTTCCGTTTTTTTATGAACTAACTCTCTGTCTGTCTGTCTGTCTGTCTCTCTCTCTCTCTCAGTCGGTCTGTCTTTGTCTGTCTCGCTACGATTTCTGACAGAGAGGGAAAGAAATCGTACGATCTCTCTCCTTCTCTGTCGGCTGACTGTCTCTCTACGATCGATCTCTCTCCCTCTCCGTCGGTCTGTCTCTGACTGTCTCTCTACGATCTCTCTCCATCTCTGTCGGTCTGTCTCTGTCTGTCTCTCTACTATTGCTCTCCCTCTCTATCCGTCGGTCTCTGTTTCTCTCTCTGCGGTGAAACCCACACGCTCGGTAATTCTATATAATTTTAAGTTATGTGTGAACGACTGATGTTCCAGTACCGAAGTTCCAATGATGCGCTTAGTGCAACTTTGATTAATTATACGCCAGGTTCGGCTGCGTTATTTTGGGCTGAGGGATGGGGAATTATAGAGAGAGATGGTTCATACAATCTTTGCTTGTTTAATACTAGTGTCGTTCGTTTGGGCGCCAAAAATTTGAATGCCGCATGTAGCATACTGAGACTTCAAACAATAAACTAAGTGAAGTTACTGATATAAGATGAGTAACTGTAGCACGTAACTGTTCTTGTTCTACCTCTAATACCTAGTTTTTTGCATTGAATTTTTTTACCACTATTTCCGGATTTTGAAGAATTAAAAAAACAAAAAATTTAATATTCGCTGGCCAGTTTAATATTCGTCAATATTCGTAAATTTCAAAAAATCTTAATATTCGTAATATGCGCATACTCGTTCTATGTTCTCAGTGCTGCTGAAGACTGCTTGTTGCGCTTGGTCTGTGTCGGGAGCGCCTCTGAGTAACGATCGTAAGAGGTGCTATATAAATTATGATTGACTGATTGATTGATTGATTGATTGATTGATCGATCGATTGATTGATTGACATTAGAAACAGCGAACTGAGATATGAAAAACAAGTATACTGAAGATTGAACAACTTAATAAGTCAGAGAATACAAAAGATAATTTACATTCAATGAATCGGAAAGCCTAAAATTAAACAGTTTTCAGGCATTGCACACGTTCAGAATGGAATCTAAGAACCATTGCACAATACAATCCAGATTACACGTTGACGAAATTTGTTTGCTACCCTGGGAAAAGTCCCGCCTTTGTCCCTTTTTACTATTGGTCCCAAACTTTGGCGAAAAAATGGCAATTTTACAAGTCTAAATGCAGTTGGCAAGCCCAAAGGAAATACTGTTGACAAGTCCAAAAGTTGCTCGAATCAGATTCGAGCACCGTTGGTTCTGTGTTCCACAGAACATTCGTGTAGAAATAGGGAATAATAAAGCTTCTAATAGTCAATAATCTTATCTGGATTTGAATTAACTTATGCATGCCCTTGTTTAAATATAACTTGCGCGTATTCTTGCCTTTGCGAAGAATATTTGCGGTGATAGAAATGAGTTTCTTGTTGTGTCAGGCTACCATCCCTAAATGCAAAGGTCTTATATTTGCACCATCTTCTTTCTCGTGGGTCTTGCCTAAAAGTGCTTCTGGGTCTTTCCCATGATTTGACCTTCTGCCACGCTTCTGGTCTAAATTAACTCTAGATTTACGACTCTGCGTTTGCTCAGTGATGCTCACCATGATTCAATTTTCAGCATTCAGTAGGATATTCATAATGTACATAATCGTACATCTTTGGATGTCTTTGGTTTCCTACCTTCCAAGGATTATATAGATAGGTGAAAACTTTTTATACCATCATCTGTTTTGGGATTCAATATCAGAGATGTCTTTGAATTCGAATTAGTAAATCAGCACATCATGAAAAAGATCTAGTAAAAGCGTGGTGAACTATATCGATTTTCTGCTGCTCTATTCCTTTAGCTTTTATAGTCGTTGTCTTATTGATCGTGCATATACCTCCAGAATAGATATCAGAGTATAATAATTTCGATGATAGCTAGAGTTGATTACGATAGCAACGACGAATCATATCATAATCTTCTCTAATCTGCCCAAGCGAATAATATTAGGTTCTCCAGTTATTAGACATCGTCAAACCTTACCATCGTTGCTTGCCATTAATTAGCAGGTCTCTGGGAGGTTGCTCTAGTTAGGACACTTCCCCATCAGACCTCTTAAAAGCTGCTCTGGCTGTGATTCACGCTTCCTATCTGACTCTCTACCACTCCGACTGTCTACCACTAATTACAAAGAGTCTTCAGATAGTTCATCACAGAATTGGGTTTCGGCGATTCTGGTAGAGTCCCAGTTCCCTTGCTTATGCCCTAAGTAAAAGGCACAGTAAAACACAAAACTCATGTGCAAAGAAATCTCTCATCTTTGGTTGTGGTATCTACAGGCGCGATTTCTATAACTAATCAAAGGACGTACTAGCCTAATTGAGATTTGCACACCGATTCCAGCTAAGTCTTCCACAAGTAAGTCATTAATGAAGAAACTACTGTGACACATCCTTGTACACAGAGCGGGTATCGGAAACACGGTATTCCCGCGTGCAGCAATAAGGCCTATAATACATTAATTTGAACTCGACAGAGAGACAGACAGGCACACAGAGAAGGGACGGAGAGGGAAAGCGGGCGGCTTAAGTAAACACGTAGGGCCTCGTAGCCTCGTAGGCCGAGAAGTTTTCTATGATGCAATATTGAAACGCAAATGTGAGGCTGACGAATAGGTTAATCTGATTTTGGGTGGCGGGTCTCCTTTTTTAAGTGGCGAATCTCATAATTCGGGTGGCGGGTCTCACAATGCAGGTGGCGGATCTCAGATCAGAGGTGCCGGGTCTGAAATCCGAGGTGCCGGATCTCAGACCCGGCAAGACCCGGCTGAATTTAACCACTGTATAATATCTCATACCTTTCCTCACGCTCTTTCACTATCAATGCCCTGGTCACTCATCTAATACGCACACCCTCACCTGCGGTGTTCCTCAAGGTTCTATTCTCGGTCCTTTGTTGTTCATTCTTTACACTTCGCCACTCAGCGAACTCATTTTCCTCATTCTCTGCTGTTCATCACCTCTATGCCGACGACACACAACTCTTCATATCTTTCTCCCCTCACTGCCTTCCAGATGCACTAAATCACTTACGCAACACCATCACTGAGATTTCACCCTGGATGACCGCTGACCTGCTATGTCTTAACCCTTCAAAAACAGGACTTCTCCTTATTGACCTTCGCGAGCAATTAAACAAACTAGACTTACCTCCCGACCATTGTCCGATAGATCTCACTTCGCCCGTACCGTACTCTTCTCCTGTTTGCAATCTTGGAATCATTTTCGATACGAACCTTACCTTTCCGATCACATCACCTAGCTATCACGCACCTGCTGTATGCACATCCGTGACCTTGTCAATTGCGCCCAATACTTGACTAAAAGACCGCGTGTACAATAACCAATTCAATTGTTTATTCCAAACTCGAATATTGTAACTCCCTTTTTATAAAATCGACTCTTTTCAAATGAAACGCCTGCAAACAGTCACCAAAACTCCCGAACACCACCTCATAACCCTGTTCTCAAATCAATTCATTGGCTAAAAGTCCCCCAACGCATCCAGTATAAAATAGTATCTCTTACCTATAAAGCCCTTCAAACCTCTAAACACTCTTACATTCGACAGCTAGTCACCATCCAACCGCCCGGGTCTACTCGCTCATCATGATACCTTTCACGATTATCGGCCTCCAGTCTCATCCTCTCTGAAATTCTGCAACCGTTACACCTGCTCGTTTAAACGGACTCCCAAAAGACCTCCGCCAGTTTGCGCATTCTCCTACCTCTCACCTTAATTTAACCTCCCCTCCGCTCGCCTCTCCTACTTTCCACTCACGACTGAAAACCGAACTTTTCAAGCTATCCTATCTTGACTCTACTCCTGCGCCACCGTGCACACGATCACCATCATCACCGATTGCCGCCGTAGCACCATGTTGTCTCCTCGGCTTGACCTACACGGATGTTGACCTTGTACCGAAACGAACATAGAAGTTTGGCTATTGCTAACTTGATTTCGTAATCGTAATCGTAATCTCCAAACTTCTAAAACGCCACTCGAAAGCCACGCGCAGGGCACCAGCTTATTCACGAGCGCTGCGTCTAGTCAGAAGGGTTGTCCGAGAGAGGAGTCCGAAGGAGGTCCGACTCCGGTTTCCAGAGGATCAGAGGGGTCAGAGTAGCTGCTGAGGTGGGTGTCGTTTAGGTCGAGAGTTGGAAGGTAGCTGATCAGTTGCGTCGGGGTAGGAGTTCTTGAAGAGGAGAGACTTTAGTTTCGAGTGGAAAGCCTTGGGGGTGATGGATAGAGGAGCCTGAGGCAGATGAATGTGGAGGAACCGAAAAAGTGCGGAATTCATGAGGCAGATCGTTCCAGAGACGTGGTGCAGTGTTGGATATGGATCGGTTGGAGTACTTGAGATGAGTATTGACCGGAGCTCGAGAAAGAGTGAGAACGGAGGATGAATGGGTAGAGCTGGTTTGCTGGATGGCGAAGAGGTCGCGAAGATATCTGGGCTGGGAGTATTGTAGGAAGTTGTAGGTTAGTGATAGGACTTTGAAGTGAATTCGCTCTGGGATTTTTGGTCATAAGGTTCCTGAACTTTTGCTGATTTGATATAGCGCCGGTGAATAAGCTGGTCTCCCTGGCGTGGCTTTTGTGGGTGCTGAGAAATTTTTGAAGATTTACATTCAGATATACATTTAGTGAATTAGTAGTAGTAGACTAAGGAACCTACTAACTTACTAAGCATAGTAGTGCAAGCACGTCAGTAACGTCATTATTTAGGCTACAACAGTTCGTTTCGAATAATTTTTCAAGTAGGCCTATGATCGATATTGTTGGACCTTGTTGGTTAGAAATCTATATTAGGCCTATTATATATGAAAATAATTTTATGCATCGGGCCTTCCCTAAAACGATTCCTACAGACCCTACTAAATTTTCCAAATGATGCTGCTCATAGTCGTATACCATTATTAGACGAAGCCTCCAGTTTACCGTGCATCAGATGATATTACTTCATTGTTATGGCACGGGTTGTTTTAACGTGCAGTGCTATGCAAAATATGCAGTGACAACTTGAACGGATGCTTGTTCAGCAATGAGTGTTTATTGTTTAATCAAGGTTCCCCAAGATGTATTTCCACGGTGCCATTTGCAAACTATTTCTGCTAATTGTGTTTGGTCAGCAATATGTTTACCGTAAGGCTTATGGCGTTCTTGGAAATGGAACGTATTTTCTAGTTTTATATTAATTTCAATAAATGTCTGGTTTGCTATTATTGTCCGCAGTCAAACGCGATTCAAACTAGCCTACATCTTAGCTATATACGAGTGACAGCTGGATCCTACCAGCACTAAAATTATAGAGCAATTTTTTCAGATGACTGCTTAAAATGTTACCATTACAGTGTGGAAATTCGAAAAAGTTTTCAGTGGGGAGGGGGACATCCCCCCCCAAACCCTCCCCTTGTCGGCGCTGCGCGTCTCAGCGATCCTTCGGACGCTCGTTCATAATACCCCCACATACCATTGTCCCCGGCCTACGTGTGATCTCCGGTCTATTGTGCGTACACAATTAAAATCCTGGCGGCGCCGCTGCCTGAAAGCAATATTTCTCACTCACATTCAAATATACTACGGTACTATTTTCCTGGCGGTTGACTAAATGCACCTCACATTTGCATTTATGTGTGATTTCTGCGCGCGTTAAAGAGTTTCGCGACAACAATAACAACAATGCTACTACTAATAATAAAAATAACATTTGTTTTAATACTCATTACTCCAGGCATGGGCAACTTCTTTTAACAGAGGGCCACTCTAAGGTTTTAAGGGCAGCTCAGGGGCCGTATGCCAATCGCGACCTAATTTTTGCAGATTTATTTGTCCTAGAAAATGAGACAATATCAATTTTATTCAGACTAAATATTACAGAATGACCGTTAAAGCAAATGAAGATAATTTTTATGACGAAAATCTAGTTATTCTAATACATAAGTCCTACACTAAAAATTAAAAAAAATAAATATGTTTAATTCAGTTTTAAAAATACATAGAGCTGTTTGTCTGTACAAAGTATCCATTTGCTTGGTGTGCTATATTTAATTTAGCGCCTCTGAGTAGTTATCTTGAAGGGGCGCTATATAAATTTCATAGATAGATAGATAGATAGATAGATAGAATGTGAGATCCGGCACTTCTAATCGCGACACAAATCCGCAATGTTTGATTTAATGTTGGAAGTGGCAATTCGAAGTTCATTGGAGAGATTGTCATCTGTTAATCTGCATCTGTTTTTGCACTTTGTTAGTTTCATCTTTAAGAAGAACTGTTTACAAATATAGGTGCGCCGTGCATGGAAGCAGAGCAACCAGTTTCAGGCTATTAAAATTTAAGTGAAGGGTTAGAATCCTGAGAATTGTACAGTTTGTAGGACTCACTGATGCATTGGAGTTCAATCAATTCCTTTTGTATGGAGTTTGGTGCTGAATTGGCATCGATGGAAAATGGAGATTCAAACAATTTAAGTCCAGTCCATGAGAAGTGAATCAGCAAACTGGAACTCTACTTTATATAAATTATTTGTTCTGTGCTCTTCTTGACATTTGCAGAATCAGTAAAACATGGAAAATGCACAGTATTGCCGTTTGATATTTGATTTGCCCAGAGCAGCACTTCGTTTGAAAAGCTCAGATAGATACAGTAGTTTCTATAAACTTATAGACTATAGGCTGGATTTTTAATAAATGAGAAGCAGAAAGTTTTAACGTCGGTCTATGTACAGAAATTCATTTGTGTAGGGCCGGATTAAAGCTTCCCAAACAAAGACCGGGTAAAAGGTCCTCAAAGTGCCAGGTTCAGTGCTAATATAAAGGACATGCCAAGGGCCGGTTCAAAGGTGGCCGGGGGCCGGATCCGGCCCGCGGGCCGCCAGTTGCCCACCCCTGCATTACTCCTATTCTCGTGAAAGTTAAAGAATCTAACCTCAGCATGGTAACATCCCGTCACTAGGCCTACTGCACAGTTAGACGGGGTTTAGTGAAAGAATTCACAGGTCCTGGTATTCCTTCGGTAGTTGTAGTTAGTACAGTCGGAGTCTTGAAGACAGTGCAAGGCACACAGAGCCCCAGGAGCCACGCAGGAATCCGAGGCTGATAACAACGGAGACAACTGGTCGAGAGGAATCACAAGCGATGGTTCATCCAAGGCACAAGCCACTGTTCCGTTGTCAGTTTGGGTTTTCTCAAACGCAACTACGACGTTTCTCCATAACATTCCAAAGCTGGAAGATATGAAGAAGACAAGTATACACTGAGCCTTCATGACTGCTGTTAACTTCAATGAACAAATACAGTTTAATCGATAACCCTGCTAACCCTGCTAACCCTGCTACTCACTGTCCGTCTAATGTGGGGCCTTTATCTAAGGTAAGTTTTCACGAATCGAACTCAATGCATGCGTTCTTCGAAGAGTCCCATAACTCGCGCTCAGTGTTTTAGAGGAAGCTTAAAACGGAACTTCGGATCATGTGCGGATATAGAATGAGAGATAAAGACACCAAATATTCGCAACAATCAACGCATATATATATATTTATATAATATTATGAAATTAGATAGTCATGCGTGCAAATACGTGTAGCAGCAACTGAAGGAGTCCCCTGAATGGTTCAACCGCATTGTTCAGATTATTAAACTAATTGCACTTCGCGTAAAACAAATGAACTAAAAGTCTTAATAATTATTGTAGGTATGCAAACGTAGGCTACATCTGTAGCATTTCCTCAGCAGAGCTATACATATTATTCTATACTAGCATAATTACGGTCATTTATGGACTTGTGCATTCTTACAGATGACAGTATAATTGGGCCTGGTTAAGGCAGCCAGTGGACTGGGTCCTGAGTATGGACTTTTAAACGTGGTTCTTAGACATTTAGAAATGAATGTATTCGAATAGTGATACAGAATTATGATGTTATTAAGAAAAATCAACGAGCATTATTTCAATAGAAACGTCTCGAACTACCGTATAAGCGGTGAGAAACGAGGTCTATATTGAATCTTGAATTTTCTGCTGGTTACCATTAACATATTATTAGCATTTCATTAACATCTCATTAACTTTTCATTAACATCTCATTAACATTGCGGACGTTAGGAAGCTGAAGCTTCCTTTGACTGACTCGTAATCTTTTGAAATCGATGAATTCATGATGGTTGATGCATAGCAACTTCAACTATGGAAAGTCAAGTGTAAAATGAATTTACCAACACCACGCAACACCTGAAAATATTCTGAATTAATAAATAAGTGATTAAATTGAAATACGAATCCAGCAAGAAAGCAAAGTAATCAGTTATTCAGACAATCAATAAAGTTGTTAGCTTGAATTATGGAAACTTTTGCTGCAATTCGCGACGATATTCTTCAAGTGATTAATGATTTAAAATGTAGCCAAGGAATTTTGCGTTTTCTAGTCATGGCAATTGTTTCTAAGATGCTCTGTAAGGGCAACTTTGAGGACGATGACTGCCTAACCTAATGTTCATTCATTCATTCATTCATTCATTCATTCATTCATTTCATTTCAAAGATTTATATAGCGCCCCTTCAAGATTATCTACTCAGAAGCGCTTCCGACTCAACTCAACCCCGGCTAAATCTAATCTAATCCAATAATTTTATGATGGCTCTTAGTTCATAATCATCAAGGCATTAATAAATAGTTTTCGCTTCTAGATTCTGGATTCAATTCTAGATTCAGCCGCTGCACTGCCCTTCTCTGATCTAGCAGCCTGATCTCTCTGGTAACCAAACTCGGACTTCACTAGGCATCGATCTCTGGACAACCCAACCCCTTTGATATGATGCAGCGCTCGTGATTTAGCTGGTACTTTGCACATTGCTTTAGAGTGGCGCTTTAGACTTTTGGAGTTTACTATGACGATTACAATCGATTCAAGTGAAATCGAATCCAAAAATCGTAATACGTCAGGTCAAGCCTTGTTGAAATATAATTGCTCAGAGGAACCTGTGAGGCAAGGATTGCGGATTGAACTTAGCAAGACATGCTTAGAGGCAGATGTTCACAGTTTCGAGGACGGAAACGAAAACGCCCCCGGGCAAGATTGCACAGTAATGCTGCGATTCAATCAGACGACAATCTATAGGCCTACATCAATTTTCTCTTAGTGATTCGTATAAATTTTGCTTTCACGTTATTTGGTGCAATTCTGCGATAATAATGATAGCACCACCAGTCCACCACCAAAAAAGATTTGTGGACCACTTTAAGTTTGTGCAGATTTTCCGTATTCTTACCATGAAAAGTGAGCTACAGTTAGTATAGTCTACCAGAAAACAAGGCATTAGCCAGCGGGACCAAGGCAGTACAAGACAGAAGATATCTGATTCTACGAATACCCAGTATATGAAACTGAGCTGATCTGCATAATGTCAGAAAATGGTTAGATAAAGACTGTAGTGTCAGGCATCACGACCTAACTGCGTGCGCAATGGCTAACATGCAAAGCACCCAACTGAACAAGTTTGAACCAGCCGAATTTTCATAACAGTTGGCTTGTCTCTCGAAGAAGAAATTCTGTGTTCGAAGGATTCAAAACAAGCTTGTCATTAGCCATTCATGACTGCATGTCGTCAAAAACAGTAGCTATCGATTGGAGAGAATAATTAGACGTGGAACTACGTAATGAATGGAATAGGCCTACCTGCGTATCGTCTGCATGCATGTGGCAGTCGAGAGCGCTGTCGGTTAGTGGGAGTTAAGTGCATGGAGCGGTATACCTTGTAAACAGGAGTGGCCCCAGGACAGAATATTGTCATACACCACAACTCAAGACAGTGGGTGCAGAAGTGTGCTGGTTTATACGATTTGACGGAGTGTGAGGACGTAGGTAAGATGCAAACCACCACAGAGCGGGATCAGATAGACCAAACCAGTCATGGAGGCGCTGATACCAGAGAACAAAAAACTGTTAAATACAAATAACATATGCAGCTTGAAGATCACAAAACTGGTTACACATTAAAACAAATTTCAGAATTTCGCATGAATGATTAGGTAGGCCTAATCTTAATAATGATATCTTACTTGGTTCTCACACAAAAATTAGTTGTTAAAGATATTATTCTTAAAATGAAGTCAGCAATTTTACAGAATGCTTAGTAATACATCTTTTCGTAAAAATAAGTATAATGATCCCTCAGGAAAACAAAAACATGGAGGACGTTGTTGTTATTATTATAATGCCCTATCATTGTCATCATCATTATAATTATCTATGTTTCTATAATTTTATATTTTACATGTCTACATCGTGCACTTTATGTCATTTAATACCACATTATTAATTCACAAGCATTCCTTTTACGAATGAAGGGTAGAATATGTTATACCGAATCCTTGGTGCTGTAAGTCTTTTGCATTTACGCACAGTTTCCAAGTCGTCATTGAATAGATGTTTGAATAGATGCGCCTTTTAGTAGGTTATCTTGAGGAAAGCTATATAAGTCCTCTGAATGAGTTTCCTTTTCCGTTATTGTAACCACCGTTGGCATAGCTGAAGCCGCACAGAAACTACGATAGTCTATGTGACATCTTATAGTAGATAATAGGGTGCTTTACAATGTAAGTGAAAGTGCTACGAATGTTCTAAGACTTAAATAACATAGAGTTTTCTTTTCTCGATACTCCTGGCCTCTTTCAAAGATGCCCAATCTTGCATATATAGTGTCCAGAAATTTCAACCATTATATAAATAACGAGCACAATGAGTGTGGAGATGTTGATGTTCAGGAGCCTTTCCTGTTGATATTCCCAGTAAATTCTGTACCAACTGTACCTCGCAAACGAGACACTAAAGTTGATTGGACCGATTGATTGATNAGGTTAAAAGTATATTTAGATTATATTAAGCTTGTAAACAATTTTCTTTCAACAGGTAAACCATACACCGATGCAGGCACACTTGGGTGCAATAAAGGAGAGACGACGTACAAAACAAGGGACTTGTGGGCTACGATCGTCATGTCTGCACTGGCGCTGTTTTATCTGCAGTAAACACTGGACTGCACTAAAATCGAAATAACGATTGAAACTGTTGAAATCTAATCAGATCGAATGTAGTACTTTTGATGGCACCGTTTTTTTTTATAAAGCACAAGACATTAATGGTATTAGCTTAAGCTGTAATCATAGTCTAAAAGCATTTATAATCCGTTGGAGAAGTCGGAATCCGATGGGTCAGGATAAAAGTGCTTACTTAGACTCTCCCAACAGTTAGACATACTTTGTGTCATTTTTATAACGGAACCCACTAGGTAATCATCGCCAGGAATCTGATTGCAAGTATGATATGTCTTTAATTTATTCCTAATTAAGATAATGCAATTAATACATTTTATAGAACGAATTAAGTTACGCCAGTTTGTTCATTTAGGCATTTAAATAAGACCTTTCTGTAGCCTCTAAAGGAATTCAAACAGGTACATCAAGTAAGCCCTAGGTTAAGAAGAAGATGACATTAAGATGGCGGTGCTGCTTAAGCTATTTCTTGGCAGACAGTATCATCACTGATATGCCATGCCCAGAGCTCATTGGGGATGGACAAAGCGAGGTGAGGAGTGGACTCCACAGCGGACCACACAACCAGCAGTTTGGCAGGCTTGCAGAGAACTATTGAAATTTGTGTGCAAGAAGGGTTGTATGTCAAACAGATGCTCTTGTAAATGTGCTGGTGTCCCATGAACACTGCTGTGTTCCAACAGTTACTATAGAAAATAGAGGGAAATGTTCGAATCCTAGCTAAGGAAATAATTTCTTACTTTTTTACGAAAGAAATAAAGATAAACGATGACTAATATGTTATAGAATCCATGTAAGACTCTCATAATTAAAACTCTTAGATACCATCCACAGTAATGAGGGAAGATGCCACAAAGAAATTGGAAAACAAGCACTGTATGCAAAGAGTATTAATTTCTTTATTTTTTTTACAATTTCACCGTTTTGCAATAATTGACCTTCTTTGGCTTCATTTTGATGTCTTATGTTAACTTTGACCTTAGATTTGTGTTTTTTTGAAAATAGAAATTCAATTTCGGTCGGCCATTTTGGCATGGCCGACTGATGAGACCATGGGATATTCTGCAATGGCCCTAGTCGAAACATTGCCCCTAAATGTGTATGTTTCGACACCAAAATGACGATTCTAAATGAACTAGAAGCTGAGATATTGAAAAAGCTCAATTTTCGTCGGCCATTTTGGAAAATGGCCGACCGATGTGACCGAGGCTAATCTGCAATGGCCCTAGTGGAATCATTGCCCCTAAATGTGTACGTTTAGACACCAAGATAATGATTCTAAGTGAACTAGAAGCCGAGATATTTAAAAATCTCAATTTCGGTCGGCCATTTTGAAAAAAGCAGCTATCTTGAATTTCTAAGGGAAATTTCGAATGCCTCCCCTTCCTAAAATGTTCTCTTAGGTTCCAACTACAACTGTGCAAAGCGACAATCCGTGTTCAAAAAGTGCAGTATACATTCGTGTACCGCCTGCACTATAATTGTCTGACTCGTCGCATCCATGCAACGTCATCTGAAAGTACGTGTGCACTCTCCTTGCTCTTAGTAATTGTATTCTTCCTTCTGGTCATCCTCTACTGCTTCCTGTGTTACTCTACCTCTCTCACTTTTTATGTCCTCTTTTCTATTCTCCTTTTGATTGGCATTAAGACACGACAATTGCTGTTATTTAAAAAATAGTTATTAGTCACAAGCAAAAGGATTGACGTATTATTGATCTACGATCGCACGGATGCATGCAGGAGAGTCTTACATAAACAGTGAATAAATTTCCAATGACTGGAAGAAGTCAGTTGCTGAACAGTAGCTAAAGTAGGCCTAAAGCTCAAAGTCCCATATGGAGAAAGCGCTTCTTAAGCTGGCAATGAAGAATCCCATGAAGGGTCCTTGACACGGGGCTATCATGGTGTATCGCAGGAACTGCAGTTCACGTTTGCTCTAAAACAAGTACCAGCTTTGTTGCTCGATAACATGATTGCTAACTTGCTAGCTATGTTACTTGAATGAATTTTTTTTTTTATTTGCTTTTATTTACATCACCTTGTTACTTCGATGTGCGAAGATGCAGTAAGTTATTAAAATATTGCATGCTAGTGATTTTTATGATTCTTGAAATGTCTTCGATTAGAATTAAGTCAATTAACAATAATTATATACTTTTTTATATACTTTTTATATATATTTTTTAAATTTTTTTTTATTAACATAAAAGTAATTGATAGTCAAGCGATCTTTGTTAAAAATTTCTCTATAGCAACATTTCTCAGCCCTAGGACTCAAGCTTTCTAACCTTCTTTTATCTCATAGGTAATCTTATTATTTATAAATTTATTGTTATGGTTATGGTTCTGTCCTAAATCTTCTTAGCCGTCTTTCAGCTTTCTGATAAGGTCGACAGCACATTGCTGCATCAAGCAGCGTCGAATGACCCATTTCGCAATAAATCTTTCTACTTCCTGAGCTGTATTATAATAGCCTACAGGTGGGTTCGCGAATCATATAACAACTGAGTATATCAGTCACAACGTGTGCATACTTATGTTCGTGTGGATGGGCGCCACTGGCATTTATATCGCAGCCACACTTTCTGTCGTGAAGATATCGGCAACGTAATCATCCAGTCAAATTTCAGGTCAATCGGTCTATGGGTTTCGGATTTGCTTATGTAAGTTACCTTATTTTCCTACATTACTTCTGTGCATTAGCATATTAAACACCTCTGAGCGCCACTGATTGGTGTGCACTGCGAGAGGCGCTATATAAATTGATAGATACAATACAATACAATACAATACAGTACAATACAATGCAATACCTCATCTATCACAGATTTCAAAGGCACTGTCATCGGGTAAAAGCGTTCTTCTTAGGTTGGGAAAGATTGATATAGACGATCCGTGTTTGCCAGTAAGGCTCTGAAAACTGCAGGCTGAGAATGAGTTTAAGGACGTCTTGTAACAGAAAAGTTATCTGACGTCTTCCCATTGTTGTCGATTCTGTGGTCTGTCTTTGTACTCTTTCTGGCTCTGATCTTTTGTACGCCCTTTCCTCGAGGCGTTTAACCATTCCCACATTTGAATGTAGCCTATGCCCTCAATGGCCGTATAATTTATTTACGCGTAATTCCGTTTGATGATTATAAATTATGAAACTACGACTTCGCATTACATACGACACACTCCTTGAAGGCATGATTTACATTACCTTGATTATCACAGTCACTATCTTTGTTTCTGGTCTAGTTTTATCAAAGATGGTTAACTGTCAGATTTTATCTGCTGATGGCTAGAAACAGGGATGGCTGCACAACTCGTCACACCTCGCTCTCGTTCTACCTCACAGCCTCCAGTTTCGGAGGTAATACATTAGCCTATATAATTATATATATATATATATATATATATATATATATTATACATATACATATATATAAGCATAGCACACATGGTATAGTAAATATACGTGGCATTAGCTTGACGTCCACATTTATATATCAACATATTAGCATATTACAGTGGCTCGGTAAGTACGGTATACGGTTAATGTTAGTATGCAATGCACGTGTATATTTACCACAAATTTATTCTATTTAGTGTAGTAATGGTATCTTATTATAACTGTAATCGTAATCTGAAATTCGTACATCGCAGCTTGACAAGAGACTAGCCAAACGATGCCAAAGATCATTAACGACAAAGCGTTAACAATGAGAGGATATTGCCAAATAACGCGCAGTGCCAACAGTGGCGAGTTCTCACACCTAGCCAGACCACAACCAACGGAATCTCATTCAAAGTAATAGCTCACACAACGTTCTATCTCTTCTGACTTTATACATGCCTTCTAGGCACCGTTTAGCCTCTATATCAGTTCTGGTGAGTGCGAATCACACATAATATAGTATAACATTATTGGCCATGCATAAACTATATAATAACCAATTTTCCTAGCTTTCTTTAAAGATATTGTATCTACTAAGAAAGTACTACGTCCCAGCCTTCGAACTCTTGCACAAGTCTACAACCATGAGGTAGTAGGGTTGTAGTAGGGTCTGGTAAGGTTGTCATTTGGTCGAGGTCTCCTTTTCGATTACTTTATTATAATTTATGCGTCTCTGGAGGCATTTATTATTTGACTTATTGTGTATTTCTGTAAGGACTCACCTTACTTAAACATTCGAAGCAAAAGCTGTTTGCCAATAACCAATGCAGCAGCATTGTGAAAATGCACGGCGTGACCGACTGCGTCAACTGCGTATTTTCCCAGACGTAAAGCAACAATGAACGATCAGGAAGTTGCATCTCGGAAGAGCGCAGCACAACATAACTGTATACATGTATGTTATAGGTGTAGCCAATAGCAGCGATGCTTTCTACTCGAATGAGAACCTGGATTTTACCAGTGCCGTCTTAACAGCATAATTGTAGGCTCTGGGTAAAATGTCAAATCTGCAGCGCGTGGAGGTCACTCAGGCAGTAATTTTTTCTGGTCTTTATTCGGGGTCCGTGGTAAATCGTGGGGCCCCTGGCGACTGCCCAGCGTGCCCATGCCTTAAGACGGCATGTATGTTACCAAATGAGGTGAATAGCTTTGTCGCTTTCAGAATTTTCGGAAATTCTAAGCAGCCCTATCAGTGTAATAAAGAACGCTAAAATTGTATTCAAAGCTTGCTTGAAACATCCTCCTTTAACGAACGCCATTGTGATCCAGTGGCAATCTCACAGCACATTGACCACAGCTCTGAATGAGGGTAACAAAACAACTGGGTATGTCATAGTGTCATGGTGTTATGGTGTTATGGTAGGTGCTCTGCGATGGGCTTTTCTGGTGACTAATCAGTTGCAGGTTGTCGATATAAGGCGAACCCATAGTAACTGAGTTTATAGATGACGAGGTCGGCTGAATCTTCAAAGACGTCCGTTTAAAATCAACGATCAAAGATGCATTCGTGCTTCTGTATGCTGGTCATTCTCAGCGTTTTCATTTCCATGTTTTCGGCGGCCGAAGTTGGCTTCTTCGAGGTTGCAGACTCGATTGTGGTGCATCGTCCACCTCAGGAGGAGCAGAGCACTCCCAGGAGCGACGAAGGAAACAGAAGAAAAAGGTCGATCACTTCAACCGAGAGGACTGAAATCATCAATAAGATCAACAGTCTGCGCAGTTCCGTCGGGGCCTCCAACATGAACTACTTGGTATGATCTTTTCATCATCTTTTCCGCATTGTAAGATTTGTGAAAATACGGATCAGATAAAATTGTTTTAATAAAAAATCAGCTAAACCGCTTGCAAGCTGTGAACATCTGTGCATTAGGATACAAGCTGTTTTCTGCATTTTATTAGACGTTTCAGCTTCTTTCTGCGTGAGATATAAGGAAATCAATGATAGTCTAAAAATGATAGGTCAAATTCCAAAATTTAAAATCCAAAAACCTTAATTGATACCAAGTGCAGTTAAATGTACATGACACATCGATGAAAAGGTATCAAAGGGTTATCCCAGAAAGAGCAACAATGCTCCGATTGTAGGGAGCCCAGCTTCCAATAGGTTTTTTACAGGCAGTAACATCAATAGTATGACGTCAGTCACCCGCAGGTATATCAAAGCATTACACCCAGATATAAATTAGTAAACTAGTGCATAAACGGTGCTAGGCGCATTCTGAATCAAGCAAAATACCATTAAAGATGCAATTTAAATTGGCTCAAAGTACGGATATTGGTAAGAACAGTAGGTAATTCAGACAAAACTGAATTCATCTGGTTTGGCGGTCGAGCCCAACTAGCCAAGATTGACATGCGATTTCTCCGCGCTACTTTCCCAGACGTCCACTACTCTGTTTGAGTTCGGGATCTGGGCGTTACCCTGGATCCAGTTCTCCCTTTTTCAGACCATGTTAATCGCATATCTCGAACATGCCTTTATCATATACGGCAAATTCGCACCATCCGTCACTCATTCTCTCCTCACGCGGTCAACACTCTCGTCCATGCACTGATTTGTACTAGGGTTGACTTCAGCAACTCCATGTATGCTGGCCTCTCTTAGATAAATACCAAAATTTGATCATGTCACCAGGTATATGTTGGAAGTTCTGCATTGGCTTCCTGTCCGACAGCGCATTGAATATAGAGCTGTCTCTCTGGTTTGGCGATGCCATCTTGGCCTTGCACCAGCCTACCTAATGGACCTCTGTCAGCCGGTGTCGGGGGTTCAGGGTAGTCGCTCCCTTCGCTCTGCTGAGAGGGGGTAGTGGCGGTCCCGTTTGCCCGCACAGCAACCATGCAGAACCGAGCATTCTCTGTGGTAGGCCCTAGGGTTTGGAATAGCCTCCCACGGGAGCTACGCTTGTTCCCTAGATCATGTACTGATACTTTTTATGGCCACTTGAAAACTTACCTTTTTGGCCGGACTGGAGTTGGGAGCGCTTCTGAGTAGTTATCTTGAAGGGCGCTATATAAATCTTTTTGAATGAATGAATGAATGAATAAACTTCTCCAAGCTTCAGTCAATTCTTAACGCTTCTGCCCGCCTTATTTGTGGTCTCCCGAAGTATTCTCACATATTTTCCTTCATTTGGGAAACTTTCCACTGGCTTCCTGTGCCCCAGCGCATTCAATTCAAAATTTTCACACTTATGCGCAACTCTCTGCTCGGAGTAGCTCCTTCATACCTTCAGGCCTTATGCACATCGGTTTCTACACTCCCTGGTCGCTCTGCTCTGCGCTTTGCCGCCAGAGGCCTTCTGATTGTCCCTTGCATGCGTGGTGCAACTGCTCAATCCAGAAGCTTTGCTTATGTCGGCCCCTCCAGTTGGAACCACCTTCCGCATGAATTGCGTCTTTAGCTCCTCAGCCTTTCTCTTCCTCTGTTTCGGAAACGCCTGAAGACTATCTTATTTGTTAGAGACATCACTGACCTAGGTCAGGAGCGCCTCTGAATCTCTGAGTGGCGCTATACAAATGTTCAATTACAATAAGGAATAATTCCAAACAGATGGCACAGAATGGAGATGTAGAACTTTCTAATTTTGGTGCGTGTGAAGCCTTCGTGATATTTATTACAAGATCTAGTGTGGTAACGCAATTCTGAGATCTCGTAAATGATCGAGCGTTATAGGCACTTATTGATCAATCAGCTACTTATTTTTACAACGCAATGACAATATTGTCTTGTCTCGAAAATAAGGCCGAGTACTAACATCGAAAGGAATGCTACAGCCTGTATGAACAACATGGTTGCTGTAAGATGGTGAGTCTGGTTAAACGATAATGGTAATTTGAAGGTCAAATGATGTTACAATAGAACAAGTATGAAAAGATTAGAGAGTGATAGAAGTTCATAAGAAAGGGTCTCGGTAGGACATGACTAATACGAGAGATAATGCTGGTATTTTGTCGAGTTCTTGGATATGACATGCAGATGCATGTTCGTTGAAAGTTAAATATTCGTCAACAAATATTCCTAAGTGTTTCAATTGATTAGTAGCACAGGAATACATTAGTATCGTCAGTAAAAATTTAAAAAATGAAGCACTGAGGAAGAGATTGAGATGTAATTCATATAGATCAAAAATTGTAAGAAACCTAGCAGTGAACTATGAGGCACACCTCACCGAACAATAGTTTGTTCCGATCATTAATTACCATATGAAAACAATTATCTTCTATTATGGAGATAATCTGAGAGCCGTGCAAGTCCTATTCTTCGGATACTTTAGTGCTCTAGTTTTAAAGAAGAATTTCACGATTAATTGTGTCAAAAGCTTTAGACAGTTCGAAAAAACACCAGTTAAAATGGGTTCTATATAATGCCCTCAGTGATTTTGCGTGCATTTCTAACAGTGCCATGAAAGTCGAGTGACCGGAATGAAAGCCATAGGGTGCTCTTGGTTGTAATGTACTTATATGCTGTTAGCCTCAAGTACATATATTTTTTAAAAGGTCTTAATCTGTAATTGGACAGGTCTTAATCTGTAATTGGAAAGGTTTTAATCTGTAATTGGAAAGATCTTAATCTGTAATTGGAAAGGTTTTAATCTGTAATTGGAAAGATCTTAATCTGTAATTGGACAGGTCTTAATCTGTAATTGGAAAGGTTTTAATCTGTAATTGGAAAGGTTTTAATCTGTAATTGGAGAGGTCTTAATCTGTAATTGGACAGGTCTTAATCTGTAATTGGAAAGGTTTTAATCTGTAATTGGAGAGGTCTTAATCTGTAATTGGAGAGGTCTTAATCTGTAATTGGAGAGGTCTTAATCTGTAATTGGAGAGGTCTTAATCTGTAATTGGAGAGGTCTTAATCTGTAATTGGAAAGGTTTTAATCTGTAATTGGACAGGTCTTAATCTGTAATTGGACAGGTCTTAATCTGTAATTGGACAGGTCTTAATCTGTAATTGGACAGGTCTTAATCTGTAATTGGACAGGTCTTAATCTGTAATTGGACAGGTCTTAATCTGTAATTGGACAGGTCTTAATCTGTAATTGGACAGGTCTTAATCTGTAATTGGTGAGGTCTTAATCTGTAATTGGAGAGGTCTTAATCTGTAATTGGAGAGGTCTTAATCTGTAATTGGAGAGGTTTTAATCTGTAATTGGACAGGTCTTAATCTGTAATTGGTGAGTTCTTAATCTGTAATTGGAAAGGTTTTAATCTGTAATTGGAGAGGTCTTAATCTGTAATTGGAGAGGTCTTAATCTGTAATTGGACAGGTCTTAATCTGTAATTGGACAGGTCTTAATCTGTAATTGGTGAGGTCTTAATCTGTAATTGGAGAGGTCTTAATCTGTAATTGGAGAGGTCTTAATCTGTAATTGGAGAGGTCTTAATCTGTAATTGGAAAGATCTTAATCTGTAATTGGACAGGTCTTAATCTGTAATTGGAGAGGTCTTAATCTGTAATTGGAGAGGTCTTAATCTGTAATTGGTGAGGTCTTAATCTGTAATTGGAAAGGTCTTAATCTGTAATTGGACAGGTCTTAATCTGTAATTGGTGAGGTCTTAATCTGTAATTGGAGAGGTCTTAATCTGTAATTGGAGAGGTCTTAATCTGTAATTGGAGAGGTCTTAATCTGTAATTGGAGAGGTTTTAATCTGTAATTGGACAGGTCTTAATCTGTAATTGGAATGTCTCCATTTAACACTGTCTTCATTGAACACTGTTTCGCTGAATTGTTTACATATTGATCTTCTTAAAAATTCACTGTTATTATTTATCTAAGAATATTATTGAGTTGAAGAACCTTTGTTTCTTTTCAACTGATGAACCAGCCATAATTGAATATAGTTTAAAAGAATGACCCTAATTAAGCGGGGCTTGTGTCCTTTTTAGGTCTTCCTGTTCCCTAGCCAATGCACCGATATGTAATAGTCAAGTTATAATTGTTGTTAATTGCTATATGCATTGTGCTTCTGGAAAAGGTTTGTCAGCCATGGCGCATGCTTCACGTGGTCAGGAAGACTGTTCCACGCATTGAGTCCAACGACAAAGATGGAACAGTCGCCAAATCTCGTAGAAGACCGTGGAACTTGTAATTAATTGTTAGATGAAGAGAGTAGTCGACAACTGCTCTGGTTTTCTGCTACCCGAATGCAGAAGTCAGAGGTGTAGTCTGGCATTATGGTCGTTTAGTGTGTTGTAAGTTATCAAGCACAATGCAAAGTAATGCTACTTTAGATCGACTGGACTCCAGTAGAAGACCGTGTAATTCACCAGTAATTCTTAACTGGAACCATGAAGCCGTTAGCCAAAATGTTAGTCGAAATGTTAGCTATCAGTGTCGAGGCTTTCTCTATGTCTCTGAATCAGCTAATGTCTTTATATAGGGGCCTATGAAAAAGATTTGACAACAATTCAACAAATTGCGTGCACTTGCTTTAACAGTCTTCTCAAGATATGTCTATTCTTGTCCGGCTCATGGAACTCTCTTCCTACAGTTTTCTTGATAGACATGCGCTTTACTCACATTTGAAATGCGATGTTGAGCAGTGTATATTGTTTCTATTCAGACTTACAGCAACTCTCTTGAAGAAGACGTTGCCTACTGGACAAGTAATTGCGACTGTGATGCCAAGGTTTACGTACGCATACCGGCATTTGTGGTGTACTACGTCAACGAACTTATAGATAAACCAACTCACGCCTCTGCGTTGGAACAGCTCTTTAACGATGCGAAAGTTTATAACGGAGTAAGTGGACTAAATTCTACGGCAGTGCTTCCCAAAGTTGTGTCCTCGGACCGGTGCCGGTCCACGAGCCCTCAGTTGCCGGTCCGCAAAGTAAGTCAAGAAACTGGTCAAATTGTCTCGGAATCCAGAAATGGTTGTTATATTTTTAAAAGTCATAACAAAAACACTTATCAGGCTAGCATTTAAAAGGCAGTAGATTCATAGAATTGGCTAAACATGCATTTAAATCAATTTTAATGTATTTTGAGGAATTTGGGTGATCGTAAACGAAAAAGAGAAATAATTAACAATTTTGTCAGGGAAAATTTGTGCCGGTCCGTGACACTGAAAAGTTAATTCCTGCCGGTCCGTGACACTCAACAGTTTGGGAAGCACTGTTCTACGGTACATATTGCTAGCGTATATTGCATGCAACATAGAAACTCCTAATCATCTATACATTTATCTCTATACTATGGCATCTGTACCATTAGAGCTGTAGGTGACAGTAGGCCGTAATAGTATAGCCTAGCTATTACAGCGATACTATAATAGCTTTATCGTTTCAGGTAATATATTCTGGTGTATAATTTGTTTGAAGGTAAAGCATGACGATACTCATAAGAGAGGTATTACAGAGTTTATTGTTGAGTTCGTTGTCGGGAGTTAAACTGCTTATAAGAGACAAGAAAGGTGTTTTCCAAACCATTAGGTGTGACTCGTCATGCCACGCTTGGTAAAATCATAAATATAATTGCTTGCCAAGTGCAAAGTTTGCAATAGACTTACCACGTTTGAACTCAACAACAAGATTACAAGGTCACAGACATTCAAACTGTGCTCGTCACTAAATTCCCAATTGCTTCAATGGCTGACAGACTAAATAAGTCATTTAGGCCTACTTATTTAATTGTGCTCATTTCAATAAATTTCCATGGTTAAATAACTATTTTCCTCATATTTTAAACGTCTCGATATTGCGCTTGTTTTATTTAATAGTTCTTTTATGATCCTTGAGAATTTTAAGTCTTCGGCTATGGCGGTAAGCTGTCGAATAATCGATTAATAGTCTTCAAAACCACAGAGACAAAGTTCTGGATTAACCACCATGACTCATAAGTAAAAAATGCTACATTCTGCATAAGTCATATCGGTTAATCATGATTTATGTTTGCTCCTTCTTGAACTTGAGTATCTGCAGGCAAGACCTTGTTATCTGCTACAAAATTAGGCTACTTGATATGTTCTAAATATTTATGTTATGCTATTACAGCTTTGGCATTACAGGTGAGATATTTTAAGGTTGAAAGCGCCAAGATGCTCATGCAATCACAACACCAAGACCTTCAAACATTACAAACCTCAACTAAGTAAATATCTCTTCTCTTGCGGTATAAATAAACTCTGGAACGAACTCCTTCCATCTATGCTAAGTCTCACCACTGCATTTAAGACATAAATCAGTTTATACTTTTTGATAGCTCTATGTAGATCTAGCCTAGTTAATCACTCGAAGTTTACAGAAATCGCTCTATATTTGCTTCTTTTTAATTTGGCACGTTCCCGTGTAATGTGTAAGATAGGAAACGAGAAAATTGCATTTTATATTTTATTTCTTTGTCTCTCATTGGTTCTTAGTATTTTGTGTCACTATTTTCACGGTTCTGATATTTTCTAGTTTTTCTTATTGCATCTACCATTTTCATCGTTCGTCGCGGTGTAATTGGCGAGGCATTAGCACAGATCTTTTAAATAAATAAATTCAGACTGTTACAGTAGATGTACCACGAAAATGAAAAAATGTCCCGATAGTGCCATCATTGTATAAGAAGGGAATTAGAAGTGAACCGTGTAACTACAGACCAATCAGTTTAAAACCAGTGTTGTGTGAAAGGTCTTGAAGAGAATTGTTAAGGAAAATATAAGGGGCCGCTTGAATGAGTATGATATTATAAAGAGCAGTCAGCATGGATTTACCAGAGATCATTCTTTTTCACAAATCTAATAGCGTTCCGGGTTTTTTAATCATAACCATAAATTTGATTGAATCCAAATAACAGTACCTGACAACGAAATAAAATACAGAACATACTAGCAGCAGAAGGGATCAATAGGACTACGACTCAGAGGGACCTAATTCCCGCTAATGGGCCACCTGTAACAAGAGCATAATTTTTGGCAGAAGTAATATTAAATCACAAGTGTAAGATATGACATTATAATTCTTAACTAGCTAACTACGTCTAATAAGTTAGCGAGCACTAGACAAACTAGACAAGTGAGACCGTTGTCTGATCTTAAGCAGTGAGATGTTCGTTGACTTAAGTAAAGTGAGAGGTACTGTATATCATTTCAAATGCTGGGGCAGCACATTAAATTTTAATTAAAAAAACAACAACCGGGAATTGGTCCAAGCAAAAGCTTCTCAACATTCGCATCAGAACGTACAGGATAGGGGTTTGGGATAGACCTAGTAGAGAAATAGTTGTTGAAGACCCTTGGTAGGCTAATTGATTATGGTGGTATTTAAACATAAATTCGCTAGTTTGCAAGATTTTAATCTGTTCGATATTTAGGACACGATACAATTTAAATATGGCAGCTGAAAATGTAATTTACCTAGATTTTGCAAAGGCATTTTAACAAAACTATGTAGAGCAGAGGTGATGAATAAGAAGTGTGCTGAAGCCCCTGATAAGGAGGACAATATTATAGTCAGCAGAGACATGGATATAGTTACTGTGGTGGTACATTTCACTTGTTAGGCCATAGTTAGAATACATCCAGGTATCATACCTGGATGTATTCTAACTATGGCCTAACAAGTGAAATGTATGGATACTATATATTTTGAAACCTATTAAACGTATTAGTCAAGTGCTCTGTTTTTGGTACCGCACAACTGCATTGTTTATTTTTCCAATGAAATCAGTCTGAAAGAAAGTCGTCAAAGATCAGGGATGGGCAAATTACTTGGGAAAATGTAATTGAATTGCGCACGATTCGCTGCTTGAGCAGTCGCAGTCATTATAGGAACACTCACACAGTAAATGATAAGGTTCCGTAAATCCAAGTAAACCCAAAGCAAAAGTGAATGTCAACTGGTTACTTATTATTTATTAGTTATCTAGACACTCAGTAGAGTGCCTAGTAATGAATCCTAAAAAGAACGCAGCCTACGCTATCCTGAATAATATCAAAGATCAGGGATGGGCAAATTACTTTGGAAAATGTAATTGAATTGCAAATTACAAAGTACTTGGGAAAATGTAATTTAATTACAAATTACAAATTACTTTACAAATTTGCTGGAAATTACAAATTACGTAATTTCAATTACATCAAATTACAAATTACATGCATTGTTGGGATCAAGAAATTCAGTCAGGAAACACATGCTTTGTTTCCACTGTTCATTTGTATTACGCTGTTTGGAACTGTTTATTTAATTTTCTGTAAGAAGTAGCAACTGTTTGAACAAGTTATCCGATAATCAGCATCTGTTTGACCTTATACAAACATGCTTGCAAAATTATAATGAGTCTGTGTACCAGTGCAGATGAAGGAAGTGCAGAATTAAATTGTATAAATAATATCTTTACAGTTGCGTAGCTATGAAGCATCATTAGTTCCTTGCTGTCATGTTTATACAATTCAATTACATCAATTAAATTACTGCCCATCCCTGTCAGAGATGTTGAGAGCAAACATGTAAACAAACTGTTTGACTAGCAGAGTCACCAATGGCAGTACCACAACACACACATCTGACGGATTCCCATCCACAGTTGACAGATGACACGCGTTCAGAGTCCATGGACCGCGTTTTGTCGACTGCGAGGAGCAACGACAGCCGTTGAAGTCCTCAGCACTACGCCCTGTTTTCGGTCATGTTTGTTGTTGTACTTATCTTCGTTGTCATTCCAATATAATTTATAACACAGTGTATGTTCTCTGTTATTATAGTCTATTAAGTTACGCTCTGTTTACCTGCAATACGTCGGCGCTAGCTCCAGTCTATGTTTTAATGCCAGAGACAACGGCGTACACCGTGAATTCGTTTACGTTACAGCTTACGCATTTTCCACAACCAGGTAATGGCATCCATTACTAATGCTAATTTCTTTGGGGGAAATTTAATATAACTTGTTATTTATATAGTAAAAACGGACAAACGGTAGAGATCAGGCGCGTTATAATTTTGTGGGCAAAAGAGGATAATAATTACTTCTACCTGGATAGCAGGAAATGCCAAGGGCTTCCCAAAGTCATCCATTCGTATATTTGAATACTGTTGTTGAAGTTGGATATAAACTAGCACCTGCGCCTCCTATCTCCTAGCATGACGATTTCGTTTACCCAAGTGTATCTAATCCCACAAGCCAATGCATTTGTTTTTAGAAGACTTGACTAATGTAATTCACTTTTCGTTGGTGTCACTACGAAAATTTTCATGAGCCAATATAGTTCAAAACTCTTTTGTCAGTGCAATTGCAAGGAACAGCATGCTGCGCCCATATTGAATTTATTACCAGGCTGCCCATTGAGCAAAAAATCTATTTCGAAATCTACTTCAGAGTTCACAAAGTACTACACCTGATCAAACCGACCTATCTCTGTTCCATGCTCAACTCTCATACAAATAGACATTACACTCAATCAGCGGATGTTGTGACTCTTGATGCGCCCCACACATGAACAGTGTTGGGTCACCGGGATTCTCGATAATAATATTCGTTTACTATTTCAAACTGACACACCTCAGTATGTGTTACAATTCATAGTACGAACGGATGATCACAAGTTATTAGAATAGAGGTGTCAAATTTAACCGTATGTCAGCCATGCAAGGCGCCTATTACGTCCTATCATACTGCTAATTTTACCAAATGCCATCTGGCGAATGAAGCTGATTCGACCTTTGGGAGGGTAGCGGGAAGGCAGAGTGTTTTCATTGCCCTAAAATTCCCTCGATGGCTGGTCCCGAGCATTGCAATTCGCTGCCCACTTCAGTTCGTTCTGTCAATTCTTTGACGTCATTCAGGTCTAAACTCAAGACTCATCTCTTGTTTAACTTGCATACCCACTCTAGGCTGCTTCTGGTTTTATGATTAATCTCATTTCGACATGGGTTTCCAATGGATCATGATTTTTTTATCACGATTTTACTCGAAACAACAACCAGCGACTGACGTCTAGGGCATTATGAAAAAGGCGCTATAAAAGTAATTAGATTAGATTGGATCAGACTGGAGTGGACTGGAGTAGACAGGTCTGGACTGGACTTGATTTGATTAGATTAGATTGGATTGGATAGGATTGGACAGAATGGGATAAGATGGGATTGGATTGGATTGCAAGGGATTGGATCTCGGCTTTTGCTCCCGACGGGGTCATAATGGCACCGACACTGGTCAAACCACCTGC
This sequence comes from Aporrectodea caliginosa, assembly GCA_020284085.1. Classification (NCBI taxonomy): domain Eukaryota; kingdom Metazoa; phylum Annelida; class Clitellata; order Crassiclitellata; family Lumbricidae; genus Aporrectodea; species Aporrectodea caliginosa. Next base: position 752,751 of record JACEVL010000394.1, read on the forward strand.
TCTCGCGAACTTTATTTAATATAATTGCCCTGGTGAATAAGTTTACCTAGCCTATCTAATACGGTCTTTGCGTGGCTGTGATTTCGGAGCTATATATTTATGTCTGCATTATTGGATCAGCACAATATTAAACTTTAGGCTCAGAATGAACTAGGGCGAAATTTCGTAGTAGCTTATCCCACCTAATTGCGTTCAGCCGCGATTAGACACCAGTAGGTAAGTAAGATAATAGAAACAGTGTATCGCGGCACACTGAGGCGATGTTTTGACAAATCAGGTTATCTAATCGAATAACCTATGTTATCATTTCACCACGTGTGATTAGTTTAATTTAGATGTATTATGAATTAATTTCAATAATATAATATTAGTAATAATGATCAATTATTAATAATTAGTGGCCAATAACTAAATTGTGATGGTATAACAGCTATTTCAACAAGACCATGAAACAGTATACGATGGGAAAGCAATGCACAACCTGTCTGTCTGGTAGTTACTGGTGTGACGGAGGATTGTGCAGAGGTGAGTACAAATCTATATTATAAGTCCGAAAGTTTGTCCTTCTGTTTGTCCGCTAAAGAATCGCGAACGGAATGCTCGCGCGATACGAAAATTTTCATAACATATTCTTATAAGAATTTGTAGGCCAACGCGACTATTCTCAACTCACAATTTACTTTAAATTTGATGTAGGCCTATGGACATTTTAAGTTTCGAAATGGTCAAATTCAAGGAGATAATATCAATAACGGCGGCCATTTATCTTACGTCACGCTAGGCTAAATATGCAAATCAGGTGCATTCGCATAGGCGTAGCTACATGGAGGCACGAGGAGGCAGTTGCTTTCTTTATATACTGGAACTTTTATTTACCAATGACCCAATAACCAGAATTTTGCCAAGTTGCCTCCTCTTGAATTTAAGTCTGGCTACGCTCCTGTGCATTCGTCATAAATCACGACGTCGCCCCAAAAATTACGATCGCTAATGGAACGCTATAACCTCGAGAATAAGAGATCCAGCTCAACGAGTTAGGCCTAATAGAAGAACGGCCGAGCTTCGTCTACTATTATATTTTGCCCGAGGAACAAATAATAGGCCTATAATTATAAGGTAGAGATAACCCGTGCGGGACTATTTTCGGCTCACAATTTACTTTAAATTTCGATATAGCCTACGGACATTTTTTGTTTCGATGTGGTCATTTATTCAAACTCCTTAAAATCTAGCTCAAGCCCGTTTTCACACAGCCAATAACGATGCCCGTTAATTTCTAATAAGAAGTTGCCACGGGCGATTTTCTAGGTCAACTCAACTAAACACTCGCCAATGCAACACTTTAGCGATGCAACATTTTTAACGATCTGATCCGAATTTCAATCTCAACCCAAATATTTTCCGCTAAAAATTTACTTTCACTTCCGATATATATATGGACAGTTTTAGTGATTTTCATACCAATCAAGCGGAAAGGATAGATTACGCTAGATCTACACGGAAGCACGTTCGATAGGTGGCGGAGACGCTCAATAAGCGGACATTAAATTCAAGTGCGAAGCCGCTTACCAACAGCACATTAAATTCAAACGCGAGAACGGGCAAAACTCTTTCTTTCTATAGGCTAGGGTAGCCTAAGTTCTTACATTGGCACAGATTATTCGACGATTTCAGGAAAATTCTCTGTAGGTTCATTGCTAAGGAAAATGAATATTGTTTCCGATTTTCATAAGGTTCATTACGAATCACGATCGCTTCCGAATTTAGTTGCTTGCGCAAAATGAGCAAGTTTCCAGTAGTGTTCTAACGGTGGTTGTACTTTCTGCCTCAAGTAATGGTACTTTGTTAAATAGGCCTATTATTAGTATTCAAAACATAGCATTGCAGTTGAATCAGAAAATTAACAACAATTTATGATATTGCTAAACTAAATGTTATCAGGGACATGATCATCTGCAAAACTTGAGATATTGTTTGCCTTTCAGACGATTGCTCAAGCCAGATATCAACTTGCTGTGAGTAGCGTTTGTATTTTAAATCTTTCCGCGTATGCATACACTGTATTTTAAGGACCTCCTAAGACACTGAAACATTGTTATCTGATAGATATCGAAAGTTGTGACTTAGATAAGCTAAATAGGGCGTACTATAATTATAGTGAGCTGCTTCTCGCCAGAATCTTTGGAATTTCCAGGACTGTTCCAAAAAGACGTACCAGAACACGAGAAGCTGCATAAGAGGTCAAGACAACAGCGATGTGGGGCTTCAATTTAAGCTAATTGAAAATCATCTATTATAAGCTTATATCTAGTGTGCAATTATTTTTGCTATTCAAAGAACTTGCTCTAATTTATTCATGCTCAAAAAGCGATGGTTCCATCAAAAGGTATAACTTTCTTGATACTGCTTCGATTTGTATTTATGTATGTTTTTATGCACGTTTGTATGCATGTATGTATGTATGTATGTATGAATGAATGTAAGCATTTGTATTTATGTATGTTTTATGCACGTTTATATGCATGTATGTATGAATGAATGTAAGCATTATGTACGTATGCTAGTATATATGTATGTAGGCCCTATGTATGATTGTATGTATGCATACATGCAAGTATATCTATATGTATGTTTGAATGTATGTATGAATGTGTGAATTGCTGCAGAATGCTGATGAAATGCAATCAAAGACATGAATTCTGAAATTATGTGTTTCATAAACAGTAGCCTAGGCCTATATTTTGTACAAATATAAATGAAAATACATTTCAGCTAAATGTATGTATATCAACAGGAAATATATAGCATGATCTGTAGTAAGTGAATGAATTAGAAAAATAACTGCTGTGAACTACGTTATTCGAAACGAAATAGAGGCAAATTCCTCTACATTGTTGAGACTGCACTTTGCAATTTAAAAATGCAAGATCCAAGTAGGCTAGCTATTATATTCTTGGGAGATTTTCTTCTCATTGATATTTCATGCGCTCTTTTGCTGTTGAAGCATTCTAAATCACTTATTGATTATATATTCATTTTGGTTCCTGTTTTAATGTAAAACCACGAGGCTACTCTCAATGAAACTATCGTTACCGGTACGGCATTAAATAAAATATAGGCCTTCTATAACCTTATCGTTACATGCTCATGACTAATTTGTGTTGCAGCTTGCTTCACGGGCTGCACTAAGTGTACTGACTGGAACAGAGAATCCTGCACATGCCCAAGTGAGTTACATGTAGCTTCATTCGGCTTCAATATGAAAAACGCAGTTTTTGACTTCTAACTTATGGCAGCCAGTGTTATTGGAACAGCTGTGTAGAACGGCAGATGGGAACCTCTTTACTGTTGCCGTGGTGGACCCGAACCATGTTCTGAACGAAGCTCCCCCCTCCTGTGAAGACACACCCCATTCCCTGCGCCCCTGACCGCGTAACCGAATTGTCCCACAGGCTGAGGAAAAACGTTTTTAACAAGACTACTCTATAATTTCATGTAAACCAAAGTGTAATCATGCAGTTGGATAAATAATTAATATACTTACTTTAGGGGTGTCCAAAATAAATTTTCTGGGAATTTAAATTTGCACACCCTCTAATATTGTTGCTTATACAGAAATAAAATTTCATGCAAAATTTCAGGTCTCTATGTCAACATTTGGGGGTTGCTCAATGAGGCTGAAGTTTCAACATATAAAAACGCATCGGTAATGCAATCTAACTGCAACTGTGCACAAACAAAGCTTGAAATAAAAGTGTCACTGATGAAATCATATTTTGAATCATAGGGGGATTCCTAGGCTCATAGCTTCCAGTTAAAAGTGTCATGTAACTAATGAGTAATATAGAGCCTCACTGTTCCCAGATCCAGTTGAGTCCCTGGATGCTGGGAAATCAAGTAATTAAGCTACCAAAGACTGTAAGACTTTAGCGTGTTGTTTCGAGCATCTAGTATTCGCTTCCTGTTGTCCTCAAGAACCTCTATTAACTTCTGCATTTCTTGCTCTGATTTTGTGATCGATTGGTAAAATGTACAGAGTTCATACTCATCAAAGTCACTGAATGCTCTGCTATATGTAAGTCATTAACAACTTTCAGCGACTTAACGACTGTTATGCTGGTGTCAGTGACGGTATCTCATTCCAGGCATCTGGATCGTCGACTGACAAAGTAGCTATGCTTATTCCAACAGATATCAAGGCAGCAGATGAAGAGGAAGTCACCAGTTCATGCAATGTCTTCTTCTCCAGCTGGTCATATGTTGCTTTAATCCTGCGAATGTTTCAATCACTTCCACTCTGGATCATTGATTGATCCATTAACTTTTATCTTCCAAGGAAACCTTCACAGAAAACAATGACAGTGGCACAAGTCCAAGGTACCACAGGTGGTTTGTAGCTTTTAATTGCAGCCTGTGACACACCTTGTTTATGTCAGAGTACTGTTTGATCATTTGGAACAGCAGCATTTCGTTAAATGTGGCATCGGCACCCACTGCGTGGAATGAGATACCGTCCCTGACAGGCAGGAACATAGATATGCGCTGCAAAATACGAAACTCTGTAAGATTCTCCAACTCACTAGTGGTAAGCTTGAATTCATCATGAAAAAGGTAGATTTTAAGGCAATAAATAACTAGCCATCCACCTTGCCATGTGATAAGCTCCTGGCGGCCAGGAATGGTAATGTTTGGGAGTTGGGAGGGGACAGTCCAAAATTAGAAGTGTAAGCTCGCTCAATTCTTTGTAGTATTCTCGTGGTAAATATGAGGTACTGTCTGACAGGAAAGCTTGCAAGAATGAACACACTTCTTCGCAAAGCTGTTGCAGCAGCACGTAATCAAGTCGGGTATCATTCAAAGATTTGTAGTTTGCTTGGTTGATGTTTGGCCAAAACTCCTAATATCTTTTGAAAAGAGCAATGTTTGGTCCATGACTGGCCATGCAATACTACACGGACTTCACCGATGATGATCTTATGCATGACGTTTTCTGCATCAACTGTTCCAGCAAAGTACATGCGCTAGGCTTTGTCCCTGTGTTTGACGCCGTTGTATCAAAGCACATGCCTAAAACATCTGTTGCAACATCACAGAGACTCAACAACTGTAATGCAGCCTTAGCTTGTGCCTGTCCAGTGCTATTATAGAAGGAACTTTTATTACTCCTAGTTCCTTACCTACATTATGTCCTGTGACACAGACTGCAATCCTGTCAACATTGCCTTTGGATCCCACGCGTTGGTGCCGTTCTTCACATCTAGAGCTTTGGCCTCATTGAACGACCTCTAAAAGTTATTTAATTGCTGAACTTCTTTTGGCAGATGATATAATATTGTAAAAGGAACAAAATGAGCCTATATGCATTCAAATCGGAGAAAAAAATTTCCCCCCATGTATTCGTGGACACCCCTAACTTACTTACTTACTTACTTATTACCTAACAATGTATCACAATATGTTGAAACGCAACAGTTTTTATACTCAAACCAAGAAAAATAAGAGCTACAGAGACTATGAACACTTGAGAAGTTGAATGCTTGCACATTACGAGTAAGATTTTAACCTCCTTTTCAGCTCAAACCATAGAGTAGAGTTTTGTTCACTTTACAAAATGTAGAGTAAATGCTGAAGTTATGTTTATATAACTCTTGGCATTTGTATGTGTCCAATTGTAATTGGAGATTTAAAATAGCGCCACTTCCATTGCTCTAATTATGGACGCTCCTTGGCTAACTTTTATGAAGTTAAATATAGTTGTAATTTCATGAATGAGCAAAAATGCATATGAAAGTGAACTATATCTTAAATCTAGCGTTTACAACAGGGGTTTCCAAACTGGGGTGCGTGCACCCCAGAGGTGCGACATGTCATTTCAGAGGTGTGACAAAGAGGGAAAGTATGAATTATAAGAATGCATTGATGATACATTATAAATTTTTGATCTGTCATATGATAAGTATGGGTAAGACCGTAAGATTAAAAGTTTATTTCCATGCAACATTCTAGGCCTGTAAGGCTAGTCTAAGGCTTGCAAGCACAAGTTTCAGTAGTAACAATTTCGTGTACATGCGTCTTCTAATGTGGCAATACTTTTGTAGGGGTGCGAACATTGGTCAAACATTTTCAAGGGATGCGGGGCATGGAAAAGATTAGGAACCCCTGCTCTACAACGGGACCTTTAATTACGCCGTCGGGGAAGTAGCTCTTAGTCATTAAAATACACAGCGACTTCAGATTGGTTGAGGGACTCTGGGCGCGCAATTTCTATATGTCTTTCCGAAATATGCCGGTAAGGATAGCTCTGCTAGTACCCTTACTCTGGTAATGCCAGTCCCAAGTTTAGATAAAGACGGAAAAACGTCGGCGGCGGCCCTGGAAGTCATAATATGTCGTTGAACAATGGAGACAACCAGGGCTTAAAGTGTGCATGGACGGTCATGGACGGCGTCCAGGCACTTATTTTCAAGGCTGGACGCCGTCCTGCCACTTATTAGGCAGCACGGCCTGGACGCCGTCCATGCAGCGTCCATGCAACAGTGTAATTCCTCTACGTTACTATCAACAGCATTTAATTTGTTAAGATTCCAATGAAATTTCATATTGTCATTTTGATTTCTGAATGTGTTCTACCGTGTAAGTGTAACTTGTTTCTCCACCTCATTTCTTACTTGTACATTCTATTTAACTTTTCATCAAATCGCACGTCATATACGTGCTTCCGGTTTTATCGTCTGAGTTTTCGTAGTCCCTAATAGGGCCTAGTTTACGGTCTACTTGACTGGCACATGACTCATATCTACTGTGAGTCTTGTCTTGACTGCTTCATAACTAAATGAATTTATCAAGTTAAATGACTTCAATACAACGCTTTGATACAATACGATACGATTCACCTAGACCTATAAAACACCCACTGTCCCAGTTTTACGTAATTCACCAGCAAGACCCAGAAACTGTTGAGAGACAACATACGACTTCATGATCATATATTCGTTTATTGAGTTAACAACAGACAAAACGCTGTAGGTATACAAAGAAAAGCAAAGGCAAGAAAAACAGGTCGGAAGAAGTATAATAAGTAAGTAAGTAAAGTAAGTATATTCTTTATTCAACCAATTGCATATCCGCACTTTGGTGTACATACATTTATACAGAGTATAACATTCTTATTATAAACGATCTGCGTGAAAGATTGTCAGCTTGTGGAATAAAACGGTCATGTAATCTCGGGCGCAGGGTGTAGGGGAGCGGCTTTTTGGGGGGAGTAATCCATGGAGTACATGCCCCGGGTTTCCTAGGACCGCAGAGAAGAGGCGTGAGTCGGCAGTGTTGCAAAGATGCTCAAACGATGGACTGTCCTCTGGCAGGTACCGCAGACGAATCAGACGCCGCATCGCCGACTGAAGGCGGTTCTTTTCTTGTTGCCCTGCAAACCCCCACCAAGCCGGAGCAGCATAGAGCATTCGGGCCACCGTTGTAGCACGAACCACGTCGTATAGCATAGGGCCTGAAAGACCATGCGCCACGAGGATGCGCAAGGCATACAGCGATTGTCTGGCCTGACAACATATACGGGTGATGTGTGACTCGAAACTCAAAGTTTCATTCATTGTAACGCCCAAGATTACCATGCTGGAGACCCTTGTCAGTCCCGGAGTAGTAATCGGAACCGCGTCTCGCCCAGCACGCCCCCGTGGCCGACGAATCACCATTTCAAAGGTATTTTTTGAGTTCAGTTTTAAGTTACAGGTTGCAGCCCAATCTGTGACGTGGTCTAGTTCTGCTGCGATCGTTGCACTGTGTGAGGCGGGTATCAGGAGATAAGTGTCATCAGCATATTTGATTAACCTGTTTGAAGGATGGACCGTCTTGAGTTTTGAAATAGCTGTTATAAAGTTAGCTGGTCCCAAGCCCGATCCCTGAACTATGCTGGCGCAGATACTAATAATTGCGGAAAGTAAGCCATTGAATTTGGTTGCATGTTTACGATTGTCTAAAAAGGCAATTATCCAGTTATAAATACAGTCAGGGATGGGTAATCTGGCGAGTTGCTCTGTAAGATATGAATGACTGACTGTATCGAAAGCTTTGGAGAAATCAAGTGCGATCAGATGAACATAGTGGTTTTCGTTGAGAAGTTCCAATAGGTTGTGGGTTAAGGCAATTATGGCTGCCGTGGTAGAACCAGTGGGACGGAATGCATATTGATCCAAGAAGTCCTGGTTTTGGAGTGGTTCTGTCAAAAAAGGATAGAAAAAACGGCGCACAATAAATTTCTCAAGGAGACGGCATAGAATGGGGTGACTGATATAGGGCGAAAATCTGCGACATCAGACGGGTGAGGAACCTTAGGTACTGGCGTAATGGTGCTTATTTTCCACTGTGGTGGTACATATGACGAAAGAATAGAAACATTGAAGAGATGGGTTATTGGTTCTGCCAGCATGGGAGCGGCCGCCTCGAGAAACCAGGCGGTCATTCCATCAGGGCCGGTTGCTGTTCCCCCCACAGTTTCAAGCAATTTAAATGTGGTTAGTACATCCATGATCACTTTGGTACTGTCCACAACTGTTGATTTGAGATGAGGAGCTGAGTAATGGCTCGTCTGTTGAAATGCGCCCATAGTGCTGGTTTAAGTTGGTAGCCGTGACGCTGCAGTCCGTAGACACGGCCTGACTCCGGCCTGTACCCCTAAGCCTGTTGACCTCGTTCCACATTTCTCGCGACCCTCGCTTGACTCTCTCGAATGTGGTGGCATTGCTCCTCGTAATTAGTTGGTTGATCCTCGTTGAGAGGGCGGAGGCAGCTTCAACTCGATTCTTCCTCAGCAGCTTATTTCGTCTGCGTATCAGATGTTTAACAATCGGAGTCATGAAATGTGGGTCCTTTTCTTTGATGGTTATGCTTTTCGTCGGAAAATAGAGGTCAATGATTGCGTCTATGTATGTGTAGAAGGCCTCGAAAGCTTCTGCCGGAGATGAACACTCGGTAACAAATGTCCAGCTCTGTTCTGAGAGATGAGATAGAAGAGAAGCATACTGATTTGGAGTACGGGGACGAAAGAGCGAAACCCGTCTTCCATCTGTGCGCGGGCTCATGTTATTTGTTGCATCAGATGAAGGGATAGCCAGGATGGCAGAGTGTTTGGTCTTTATTGTCGACTTGACGGCCGTGCATGATTTGAATAGATGGTCAGATGAGTAGATGCGGTCCAACGAATGGCCTTCATGTGAAGGGCCCTCGAACTCTGCTAAAAGTCCCATCTCAAGAATTGTAGATGAAGGTAGCTGGTTAAAGTCCCCAGCGAGGATGGTGGTCGAGTCCTCTGGTAGGGCATTGATCTCTTCCAGCGTAGAATCAATACTTGAGATCAAAAGGTCTACGCAATAGTTAGGTTTCGGTGGGTGGTAAATAGCACCGATGTAGTACAATCGCTCGCATATGCTGACTCTGAGCCACATGATTTCCATTTCCCGAGCAAAGATGGTCTTCGGTTGGAAAACTGCGGAATGTAGATGGCTCTTGCAATAAATGGCTACACCACCGCCCTTGCGATCCTCCCGATCCCGGCGGTATAGGCTGTATCCTTCGATTCCCATGGAGGCGTCTGTATGTTTTTGTTTAAACCAGCTCTCAACGACGATTGCCAAGTCCGGGTTGTACGATCTCAAGTCTGCACCAAAGTGTTCTATTGCATGCGGCTTTGCTAGGCTTGTTGGGTTGATGAGATATAGAGATGGTTGTGCTGAGTCTGTAGTCGGTTCAGAACTGCCCTCCGGTTCTGGGTCCGGCTTGTTATTTACCGCAGGGTATACCAGAACACGTGGAGTCCGCGCATGCCGCCGAAACGGGAAATCCCTCCTTTGCTTGTCTTCACACACGGGCATCTGCTGTAGATTCGCTGTACAGTCCCCAACCACCATGCGCAGGTTAGAGCGGGCTGTACAGGCAATACGCGAGCGATGATGCAATCCAGAACGCGACCCTCTGTAGCGTAAGAGGCCCCAGGTCGATATCCTCTCTAGTAAATCACGGTTGACCGCTCTCGGGAAACCCCTCAAGGCGTATAGTTCACGTCGCGTGTATCGAATCGCTGCCGGGAATCTCCTTGACGTCGTCATAGGTGAGTCCTCAAACTTAAGTTCACAGCCTTGATTTTATCCAAACAGAAAATCCAAAAGCCTCACTCCGTTTTTCGCACTGCCGTATACATATTCCAGCAAGAAAGTAATAAAATGATTGAGTTCCAAAAGAACGGTTACGATATAAACTTGAAAAAAATGCAGATCGCTATGTCTGACAGCCACTGAAATCGGCTCCATAAGTCATGAAGACGAAGGCGAAAGGTCAAAGATCACGACAGAAATAGCACGTCGAGACTTATGACTGTACTAGTCATGTTAATGCGCGACAAGAAAGAGTTCTCTTACGTCAAGACGGCTGGGGATTCCCCAGAGACGCAACAAACCCAACGCCTTTGCGCGGCAAAAACGCTTCAATTTGTAAACAAAATCCGTGCAAAAACGACTAATAAGACTTACTTTTTCTCAATTTTAGTACTTTTCGATTTCCCTAATATACTATCCGAGTGAACAACCCGTTTTTTAGTTACAAAGTAAACAAATAATATTAATAATTGAGATATAACGCATGAACATTTAATAGTGGCAGCCACAACAAACGGCGCCGTAATATTAGGCTTATTAAGAGTTGAAATTGTCTATTGGAATTAAATGAGTTGTTTCGTTATACAAAACTCAGCCAGCTCCGCATGACGATGCCCTTGCCCTACCAGTCACATTTTGTTCCGAAGAGCATTTTCTAGGCTTCGTCTCACAATAAGTCACCTGAGGAAAACTGTGTGCCACAGGATTGCAAAGCCTACTGAGAATATCTGCTAACAAGGTAGCGGCTTCGACCGGCTATAAGCTTGCAACTGGACAAAATGCATAGCCAATTTACAAAAACAGAAAATAATTATTTTTAAAATGGATTTTGACTGCAAAAATTAGACACTTCTGAAAGAGCCGGAAGGCGAAAGGTAAAGACGAAACCTAGGTGTTTCTTTTTAAATAAAACTTTGAAATTATTTTGTTGTAAGTCTGGGAATCTGGATAAACCATGAAGTTTTCATAACTTTATCGTTTAGAAACTGCTGGAAAACAAGAGCCTAGCACGTGTTCCATTTGATAACAATTGCTACAAAATGCGTTGGCTTTTCTGGGGTCTCCGCCCCAGACCCCGCTGAGGGAGCTCACGACGCTCCCTCAGACACCCTAGTCGTTAGGCCTATTATGCATGGGAACTCAGCACTCACGGCTTGGTGCCTTCGGCGTTTGCAATATGAGCACCTCGGGAAACATTTTATAGTTGCACCTCGGATTGGAGGGAGAGGAGTTGAGGAGAGGGACTGGGAAAGGGGATGGGAGTAAGGAGGGGGAGGGGGAAGAGGGGTTGGGAAAGGGTATTGGTGGGAGGCGGGGAGGAAAATGTAAGGGGCGTCCAGGCTTCTTTTTACACTTTAAGCACTGGAGACAACTACTGCCAGTAATTATAGAATTGTAATAATGATGAATGAATGAACGAGGTTCACTTCTGCTGTAGCTAGTCTCAAATTGTAATTAGATGGTTATTAGCATCTTATAAGTGTTTCCTAATCTGTGATAAGTAACTGGTTTCTCTGCACTTAAACAGGTCAACCATACACCGATGCAGTCACACTTAACTGTTCTACCAGAGCTCCAGATCCCGGAGTTGTGACGTACAAAGCAGCCTCATGTACATGTAGGTCATGCATAGCTTCATGGGTTATGATCGTCGTGGCGACACTGGCGCTGCTTGGTCTACAGTAAACAGAGGACAGCACTTCCGTCGAAATAACAAATGAAACTGATGCAATATAATCTGCTTGCTTATAGTTAATAGCCTAATAATCTGGTTAATTATCCAATAGGTTGCTCATTTAATATATTGCCGTTGTCATAATACACAATAATTTGATGGTCAATTCAAGTTAGGTCCTATATCTAATAGACATGACATTATTC
>JACEVL010000395.1:0-142500 GCA_020284085.1 Aporrectodea caliginosa
CTTTTCAACAACCCTTTTCAATAACTCTTTTCAATAACTCTTTTCAATAACCCTTTTCAATAACTCTTTTCAATAACTCTTTTCAATAACCCTTTTCAATAACTCTTTTCAATAAATCTTTTCAACAACCCTTTTCAATAACTCTTTTCAATAACCCTTTTCAATAACTCTTTTCAATAACTCTTTTCAACAACCCTTTTCAATAACTTTTTCAATAACTCTTTTCAATAACTCTTTTCAACAACCCTTTTCATTAACTCTTTTCAATAATTCTTTTCAACAACCCTTTTCAATAACTCTTTTAAAATAACTATTTTCAATAACTCTTTTCAATAACTCTTTTCAACAACCCTTTTCAGTTATCATGGACATAGGTAGATTGCTTACTTACCAACATGAAGTTCGGTATTGCAGATATTCAAATAATTTACCAACCTAAACTACGGGATTACCCTACAACTATACAAGTTGGACGAGTAGGCCTATGATTGGTTAACTCCGCCACTGCCCTACCTGTGGTAGTGCCAGTCCCAAGCCTGGAGAAAGTAGGAGGGCGACACTAATCATCTTTGTTATGACACCGTGTCGTTAAGCAGCAACGAAGAAGTAGGCTATGATTGGTTGGATGAAAGTTACTGTAATGGCAGTGTATCTAGAGGCCAAGATTTGAAATGCAAAGAAAGAAAAATTTAGGAATTTAGGCGATGGGAACAGGTTGTAAAATAGAAACAGACTCGCCGACTCCAGAAACAGATCCATGCCGAAAACCACAATCGGCATCTCGAAAGTTAGCAAATTAAATTTCTGACAAATGAGTCGAACATCTGCTGGTTCCCCATGTGACTGCTGGCAGTGTATAAATTGCACAACAATGGTCCGAGAAAGAAACATGGCCAATGTTGAAGTCTCTGAGGGATCCTTTTAACCTCGGGCCAAAGAAAATAATAACACTTAATCCTTCCCAGAATGGTTTTATTATTGTCAAGATAATTTGTAATTCCCGAGAAAGATAAAATGGTAATTTCGTTTAAGGCATATTTTGTTATTTGACCCAACTGGTTATCTTACACTTTAGCACAACAAATTATAAAATAGAAGTTGGATTAATGAAAATAATTCATTGCTTAAATAGAATTGGATTGATGAAAATATTTTCAGAGTAAATACAAGTTCGATTGATGAAAATAATTGCGAGTTTCTTTTAAATGAGAAGTTGGATTGATGACATATATCATGGTCATCAGTAAGAATATTAAAATGTTATGTAGGGCTATAATGATAAAATACTTACCAAATTGCCAGTTTATTTTCATGGAAGTTTGTGAACGAGTAAATAATAATCAACGTTGTAGTTCCTCAAATTTGGAACTCCAATCTTGGTGTCTACTTCAACTCCGAGTCGGAATTGAACGTTTTGGGCCATGTTTAGGTCGGCAGAAGCTCCCCGGTGAATACACTGCAAGCTATTTGAGTACTACTGCTTGCTTAATGGCTTACTACTCGTTCTTATAGACTGTAACAACAGTTTGGTTGGCACCGTCAGCGTCTTTACGAGGTAAATTAGAAGGAGGTTTAGTCAATGTCCAGGAAAAACAAACATACATGCATGCATGCATACTTTGCATACATACACACATACTTAGCAAAACCAGGATTATCAACTGCTTCTTCTCATCCATCATCATAATCATTCATTTATTGCTGCTTTTACTAGTATTAGCACCATCATCACTATTAAGTGCACTAACGAAACACAAAAATATTTACATACCTCATCCAACTTCTACTATAAATATTTTGATCGCTCATCAAACTTCTATTTTTACTAAAATAATTTAATTAGCATCAATGCCATGGTTTCATCGCTCATCCAACTTCTACTTCTGCTATAAATATGCACATCATTCTTCTCATGTTACTGCAATAATTCAGCATTAATATGATGTTTTCATAGTTCATCCAACTTCTAGTTTTACTATAATGTTACATTTGTGAACTATTGTATGGGTTGGGATTTGAGTATATGCCACACGTGGCTCATCTACTGCTGTTCCTTCCAGTCTATGACTTAAACTACAACAAACTATGCTACATTAGACACTTATAGAGAGACAAGCAAAAATGCCAGGATACCATTAGACAAATTTAAACTCTTGAAAGGGGACAAAATTAATTTTCCCCATAAAGGACATTTCTTATTAATTGAATTTCTCTCCCTAAAAAATCCGCCACATAACAAAATAATTTTAAAAATAACATCCTGAAAATATCAAGTTATTCCAATAATTATCATAGTGAAGTAAATTATAAAAGTGGTGAATAATGTAACAAAGACTACAAAATAAATCCAAAACCTGAATCACTTAATCCTCTCTAGAGTAGATTATCTGTAAAGTTTAAAGCAAACCCACAGACTATAATTTCTAAAGAAGAAAAAGGTTTCATTATCAAAGAATTGAATTCAATTGCTGATCTTGAAATACTTCAGCAGAGTCATCATTCACAGAAGAATAACACACATGTATCGAAACAGTGATCTATAAATTCCTTTTCAATTTCAAACATTTCATCACAAATTCCACATCCATGTGGTTTCACTAGGAAAGGCTGAATATCAGCAACAGATGATCTCTTATTTCCAATAACTTTCAGATTTTGCTTTTCTCCTCTGTGGGTTCTAATGTGATTGATGAGATATGATCAGCCTTATCAAATGCTTTGTTGCATAGTTCACATTTGTATCGTTTTTCTCTGTCATGGATTTTTGAAGGCACTCTAATGCAAAAGACTTCCCGCATATTCCACACTTGTGTGGTTTCTCTCCAGTGTGAGTGATTTACATGGTTTAATAATACTTTGAGACTGTTCAAATGCTCTGTGACAAGACTAACATTCGTATGGTTTTACTCCTGTATGCAATCGTTTCTGTGTCCTAAGACGATATTCATTTATGTCTCTGAAATGCTCTGTCACATAACTCGCAACGAATTTTTGACATCAGTTATCCTTTCTTTGAAATCTGACATGAATTAACAGACTATCAGACTTTACAAATCCTTTGTGGCATAATTTACACGTGTATCGTTTATCCTGAGTATATACTTGAATGCTAATTTAGGTGGCTCTTCTGCTAGAAGCATTGTTGGATTATTCACACTTATAGGGTTTCCTTCCAGTGTGCATTGTCTCACGGCTTCTCAAATAATTCCTATGTGTAAAAGATTGTGACACAGATGACATTTGTACGGTTTTTCACCAGTGCGGAATCCAAAGAGGTATTTTATGTTTGAACGTCCTACAAATGTTTTTTTTCTTGATATAGTGAATTTGTTTGGCTTTTTCTCATGTATGCATTCGCTTATATTTCCTTAGAACAGAAGAGGTTCAAAGCGCTTTTTCCCAAAATTCATAGTTTTATGGTTTCTCTCCAGTGTGGGTTCGTGTGTGAAGTTTTAATTCGTCATTTCTGGTAAATGCTTTTGCACATAGTTCACACTGGTATGGTTTTTCCCCAGTGTGGGTTCTTTTGTGTTGGTCTAGATTGCCTTTGCTTTTATATGCTTTTGAGCATAGTTCACACTTGTATGGTTTTTCTCCAGTGTGGTTTCTTGTGTGATATGTTAGTTGACACTTTGTTGCAAAGACGTTTCCACATAATTCACAGTTGTGTGTTTTTTCGCCAGTGTGGGTTCTCATGTGAAGTTGTAGCTTGTCTTTTGTTATAAATGATTTTCCACATAATTCACAGTTATATGGTTTCTCTCCAGTGTGGGTTCTTGTGTGATAATTTAGCGTACTTTTTGTTGCAAACGCTTTTAAACATAATTCACAGTTGTATGGTTTCTCTCCAGTGTGGGTTCTTGTGTGATATTTTAGCTGCCATTTTGTTGAAAACGCTTTTCCACATAATTCACAGTTGTGCGTTTTTTCTCCAGTGTGGGTTTTCATGTGTTGTTCTAGATGGTCTTTTCTTATAAATGCTTTTCCACATAATTCACAGTTGTATCGTTTTTCTCCAGTGTGGGTTCTTGTGTGAAGTTTTAATACATAATTTCTGGTAAATGCTTTTGCACATAGCTGACACTGGTATGGTTTTTCTCCAGTGTGGGTACTTGTGTGTTGGTGTAGTTTGCCTTTGCTTATAAATGCTTTCGAACATAGTTCACACCTGAATGGTCTTTCTCCAGTGTGGTTTCTCATGTGATATTTTAGCTCACATTTTGTTCCAAACACCTTTCCACATAATTCACAGTTGTATGGCTTTTCTCCAGTGTGGGTTCTTGTGTGATGTTTCAGGTGACATTTTGTTGCAAACACTTTTCCACATAATTCACAGCTGTATGGTTTTCTACTGTGGGCTCTCATGTGTTGCTTTAACTTGTCTTTTCTTATAAATGCTTTTCCACATAGTTCACAGTTGCATGGCTTTTCTCCACTGTGTGTTCTTATGTGGCGTTTTAATGCATCATTTCTTGTAAATGCTTTCGCACATAGTTCACAGTTGTATGGTTTTTCTCCAGTGTGGGTTCTTGTGTGTTGGTCTAGTTTTCCTTTGCTAACAAATGCCTTCGAGCATAGTTCACACTTGTATGGTTTCTCTCCACTGTGGGTGCTGATATGAACATTTAGATTAGTCTGCTGTCTAAATGATATGTCACATAGGTTGCATTTGAATGGTTTTTCTCCACTGTGGATTCTCATATGAAGTGTCAAACTACTCATCGTTGTAAATGATTTCCTGCATATGCCACATACGATTCTTCTTCGTTTAGTGTGAGTTCTTGCATGGGTATTCATCTGAGTAATGTTCGAAAATGTTTTCTGACATAATTCACATTTGTGTGTTTTATCTCCACCATGATTCCTGGAATGTTCACAGAGGTCATTCTTCTGTGCATATGTCATGTGGCACAAATCACAGTTATATGGTTTCTCTGTATCGTG
This sequence comes from Aporrectodea caliginosa, assembly GCA_020284085.1. NCBI lineage: Eukaryota > Metazoa > Annelida > Clitellata > Crassiclitellata > Lumbricidae > Aporrectodea > Aporrectodea caliginosa. The sequence goes on from JACEVL010000395.1 coordinate 4,945, forward strand.
GTTTTCCATAGTATGGCCAATGAAAGAAGTGTTTGGTAAAAATGACTTGTTACAGTGTTGATATTTGTATGGTTTTTCTCCAGGATGGGTTTTCATGTGTTGTTTAAGGTTGTCTTTTCTTATAAATGCTTTTCCACATACTACACACTTGTATGGTTTTTCTCCAGTGTGGATTCTCATGTGTTGCTGTAGCTTGTCTTTGATTACAAATGCTTTTCCACAGAATTCACAGCTGTATGGTTTTTCTCCAGTGTGAACTCTAATGTGGTATTGTAGTCCAGCATTTCGTGCAAATGCTTTTGTACATAGTTCACACTTGTATGGTTTTTCTCCAGAGTGTGTCATCTCATGGTTATTCAAAAGAGTGCTAGATGAAAGTGACATGTTACACAGTTTGTGTGGTTTCTCACCAGTGTTTGTTTTCATATGAACATTCAAATAACTCCTCAATCTAAATGTTTCCAGCACAGGTGAAATGTTTATGGCTCTTCTCCTGTGTAGATTATGTTAATATGTTGCCCTAGATGATGTGTTTATGAAAGCCTTTCCACAGAAGCCTGTATCTGCTTTGAACTGTCTACATGTATTTGACAATGCCCGTCATGTGGCAACACCAGCTGAACAATTTGAGTTTCCTATGCACTAATTATTTCCTTCCTGAAAAAATTTAAATTCTTGATGTGATAATTTTGTCAATGTTGTCATCTTGTTTCGTCTTCTGCAAGTGAAAGTGCAGATGTTGTTAATAGATAATTGCAGTGAATAAAAATTACAAATAACATTAAGATTAACTAAACCAGTTTTCAATTTGACGATATAAAATAATTTAGCAACCTAAACTACGGGTTTACCCTCATTTATTCTCTATTAAATCTACTGGTATGAAATGGACAGTGCGCTTTTGCGGTTCGCCCTAACCGAACCTAACAACGCGGAGGCAGGCGGATCCCCAGAAGCGTGTTTTAGATTCCCACTCTTGTATAAGACTATCATCAATATTCATAAGCCACAGTCGCAAATCAATTTTAATATTCATGAAACCAGCCTTCCAGAACTGTTTATGCATATTCATGAGATTCGTTGGACATTCAGCAGAATTGTAAGTAGGCTAGGTGTGTTCTGTAATATTTTTCATCAATGGAACTTATTTAAGCAAAGAAATATTCTCATGGATCCAGCTTCTAATTACGGAAACAATTATTTCATCAATCCAGCTTCTACTGAATCGAAAACTTAGTTTCATCCATCCAGCTTCTATTTCTGGAAAAATTGTTTCAATCAATCCAGTTTCTATTTAAACACATGAATGTTTTAATCAATCCCACTTCTATTTAGCAAGAATTCTTTTCATCAATCCCACTTATAGTTTACGAGAAACTATTTTAGTCAATCCAGCTTCCATTTAGGCCTACGCAATTATTTTCATCAATCCAGCTTCCATTTAGATAAACAATTATTTTCGTCAAATCCAGCTTCCATTTACGCAATATTTTTTATTCTCGTCAATCCAGCTTCCCCAGCTTCCATTTAGTTAAACAATTGTCTTAATTAATCTAGTTTTCATTTTAAATTGACAATATCAAATATACCAATGCAAAATGATTTGGGTACCTAACCTGGATGATTACCGCAGCTTGTAGCCTATTAATACGGTCTTGCGATTAAAGAGTAATGAGGTTAATCCGTAGGTTAACTTCTTTGCAAAATTAAGTATTTGCTTAAATACAAGTTGGATTGAGTAGACATAATTTTGACAACTATAGTCATGGACGCCATTTTTACATTTGTATCTAAAGCTGTTATGCATATTTGATGATTGTTGAGAGCGCCTTAGCTGGCGTCACGTGGCGTGTCACGTTGACCTATGGTAGGCTTAATTGTATGAACATTAATTATAGTCTGTTACAAGAGTGGGAATCCAAAACACGCTCCCCGGAATAGTGGGCCTGTACCGCTTTTGCAGGATAGTTAAGCTATTGGGCCTAGATTTGTTTGTTGAATCAGATAATATATGGAAGAAAACATACTCATTTAATAAAGCTATGAAAATGAAAGCAATAATAAAACGTACCCACAGAGTAATTGAAATTTTCAAGCAAATTAATTTAGCTCCTTTCCAGATATTAAAAATGGCTACCACGAGAAAGAAAATAATTGCATATAAAGTTGGAGTACATGTCTACCGCCAGTGTCCTCTCGCGACTAGATATTCATAATCTGATCTCCGATAATAACGAAAATTGTCGACGCTCTTCAATGGATTCGGCCTTTTTAGTTTTCGAATTGGTCATACAAAATGAAGTAGGCTGCCTAACAGATTGGGATTCAGTAACAATATGAAATAACTTTGTAGACGAAATTTCGGTAGACGAAATATGTGTAGACGAAATGTCGGTAGATACCAAGGTGGATGCATGGCTGAAACTAAGTTTCCATTCAATAGAAGTTGGATTGATGAAAATAATCTTTTCAGTAATTAGAAGCTGGATTCCTGAGAATATTTAGCACGTTTTAGTGAAACTATAAGAAAGCGTCAATTGATCTCTTCTGAGGCTTCCTCCGTAAGTACTGACTGATAGAAATTTGTTTATCCTTTTTCTTCCTGACTGGATACTTGAATGCTCATATAGGTGGTATTTCTGGGTAAAATAATTCACACTTATATATAGGGTTTCCTTCCAGAGTGCATTCTCTGGCGGCTTCCCAACTAATTGCTACATGTAAACGATTTGTGACACAGGTGACATTTGTATGTTTTTTCTTCAGTGTGGAATCCTATGTGGTTTTTAAGTGAGCATGTGATACAAATGTTTTTCGACATAGTGCATCTGTATGGCTTTTTCTCCTATATGCGTAAGTTCATGTTGCCTTAGAGCAGAGGGTTTCCAAATGCTTTGTCACAAATTCCACAGTCATAGGGTTTTATCGATGTCACGAAAATTCGTCTACAGGCTTCTCGTCTACGACACTTCGTCTACAGAAATTTCGTCTACAAAGTTATTTGATATTGTCACTTTAAAACGGAAGCTGGATTGATGAAATAAACTATTTCCTAAGTGGGATTGATGAAAATATTCCTGAGTTGAAATAGAAGCTGGATTGATCGAAATAATTTTTTCCCTACACATAAGCTGGATACCAAGCTGGGTGGATGGATGACACTAAGTTTTCCATTCAATAAAAGTTGGATTGATGAAAATATATAATCGTTTCAGTAATTAGAAGCTGGATTATTGAGAATGTTTACCACGTCTTATCAAAACTACAAGAAAGCGGCCTCTGTTGATTGTCCATAATGGACACAGATACACTCATAGGCAAAATGTCTGTGAACCAAGTGTCTTTAGACGAATTGTCGTAGACGAACAGTCTTTAGACGAGTTGTTGCGGAACCGGTTTTATCAAGTGTGGTTTCTTGTGTGATATTCTAATTGGCATTTTGTTCCAAACGTGTTTCCTCATTGTTCACATTTGGATGGTTTTTTCCAGTGTGGGTTTTCATGTGTTGTTGTAGACTGTCTTTTCTTATAAATGCTTTCCCACAAAAATCACAGCTGTATGGTTTTTCTCCAGCGTGGGTTCTTCTGTGAAGTTTTAGTACATCATTTCTGGTAAATGCTTTTGCGCATAGTTCACACTTGTAGGCTATGGTTTTTCTCCAGTGTGAGTTCTTGTGTGTCGGTCAAATTTTCCGTTGCTGATAAATGACTTCGAGCATAGTTCACACTTGTATGGTTTTTCTCCAGTGTGGTTTCTTGTGTGATATTTTAACTCACATTTTGTTGCAAAAGCCTTTCCACAAAATTCACAGTTGTATGGTTTTTCTCCAGTGTGTGTCCTTGTGTGATCTTTTAGCTGAGATTTTGTTCTAAACACCTTTCCACATAATTTACAGTAGCATGGTTTTTCTCCAGTGTGGGTTCTTGTGTGATATTTTAGCTCCCATTTAGTTCCAAACACCTTTCCACATAATAATTCACAGTTGTATGGTTTTTCTCGAGTATGTGTCCTTGTGTGATCTTTTAGCTGAGATTTTGTTGCAAACACCTTTCCACAGAATTCACAGTTGTATGGTTTTTCTCCAGTGTGGGTTCTTGTGTGATCTTTTAGCAGAGATTTTGTTCCAAACACATTTCCACATAATTCACAGTTGTATGGTTTTTCTCCAGTGTGGGTTCTTCTGTGAAGTTTTAGTACATCATTTCTAGTAAATGCTTTTGCGCATAGTTCACACTTGTACGGTTTTTCTCCAGAGTGGGTTCTTGTGTGTTGTTCTAATTTGCTTTTGCTGATAAATGCTTTTGAGCATAGATCACACTTGTATGGTTTTTCTCCATGATGTGTGCTCATATGAACATTCAGACTAGTCCGCCATCTAAATGATTTCTCACATATGTTACAAACGATTCGTCTTTCTCTATTGTTGGTTCTTTCGTGGACATTCAATTGAGAAACGTGTGAATATGTATTCTGACCTAATTCACATTTTTGTGGTATATCTCCAATGTGATTTATGGACTGATCACACAGTTCATTCTTCCGTTCGTTGGTTATGTGGCATAAATCATATTTACATGGGTTCCCTATACTGTGATTCTTCATATTATGGCCAACGAATGAACTGTTAGATAAGACTGGCTTGTTACATAGTTCGCCTCTGTATGGCTTTTCTCGTGTGTGGGTTCTCATAATTATGTTGTCCTAGATAGTCTTTTCTTATAAATGCTTTTTCACATAATGAACAGTTGTAAAGTTTATAATAAGAATGTTATACTTGTATAAATGTATGTACACCAAAGTGCGGATATGCAATTGGTTGAATAAAGAATATACCTAATTACTTACTTACTTACTTATATATACATTCATATATGTATGTATGTATCTCTATGTGTATATATGTATATATATATACATATATGTATATATATATTTATGCACATATTTATATATATATATATATATATATATATATATATATATATAAAAATAAATATATATATAATATACAAAACATATAAATGTATATAATATGTGTGTGCATATGTATATTTATATATATAAGTATATATGTACATTATATGTATGTATATATGCATATATATGCATATACATACATATATATATATATGTATGTATATATATGTATATATGCATATATACATACATATAATGTACATATATACTTATATATATGTATATACATATATGTATGTACCAATATGTATATATATACATATATACGTATTGGTACATACATATATGTATATGCACTATATATACATATATACATAGATATATATGTATATATATATATAAATATGTATATATATATATATGCATATATATGTATCTCTATGTATATATATGTATATATATATTAGGGTGTTTCTTAGCAGTACAGAAAAATATAAACGTTTTATTTTTTACGGTCTCACCCCTCAGATTGGTTCCAATTAGTATAGAAACAACTCTTGCCAAGTTGTAGGAAATTATTTGAATGTTTAGAGGTCGCTCAAAAGATCTTTAGTTTTCATTAATTTCTGCGAAATCTTGAATTTTGTACGCAAATGAGATATATATTTTAGCAAGCTTCAAGCAAGCAAGAATTAACAATCATTATCTGTAGAGAGTCTAGGAAGCTTGATTACAGGTCTACTGATGAGTGCCTATTGTCTACTTGTCTAAAAATTTCCTGGCAATGACCTGGCAGGAAAGAAGTCTATTTTGCAAGTTGGAAATAGTCGACGGTGTCCCTGGACGACTTGAAGTCAATACTGCTTCTGATTTCTTTCTTCGTAATAATGTTGCTGTAGGGCCTAGGCCTACTCCTCAATGAGGGCAATGCCTCTTTCAGTAGTGCCATTGACAACCTCAGATGTTCAACAGTCTTGATGGCATCCTTGTAATTGTCTCGATGACGTCATAGGTCCCGGTCACAATTCAGGAATCCAGCCGGAATTCCTAGCCGGCAGAAGAATTTCATCGTATATTTTGTCACGAGTCCTCAATTCGCATGTTTTGGCATTACCTTATCTTTGTCCCGTTTTACGGGCTCTTCAAAACCTTTCTTCTCATTAATTGCCTTGACCACTGCTCGTTGGATTCAACAGGCACTGTCGCATAAAAACGGCAAAGCCAGTGAGTTCTTTACTGAGATACCAAAGGTGATCAGCACATGTCTTTCTTCTGGCATTGGCAATGGACTTGTTCACTGTTTCGTACGGGTCCAAGAGCTGAAGGAAAAGGAGATCATGATTTGAAGATGCAATTGGATTTGGAGAAGTGAACCAGGCCTTGACACAGATTCGAACAATGAAGATGCACATGCTCCGGAGTCCCTTTTCTTCTTTTAAATTGGCCGTGAAACATCCACATCTTTAAAGAGTACATTGCCTTTAATATCCATCTGGCATGATGTATGGCTCCAGGAGAAAAATCATCTCTGGGCTGATGATAGTGAAGCTGGCTTTGAGAAAATGCCAACAGGCTGTCCTTGTCATCTTTCAGCAGACGTGTTACCTCTTCGTGAGCTGCTTCAGGTTCATATCTGGTCTGATCAATGTTGGTCTATAGTTAATCTGGAAACATTTACAGGTGACAACGTCTGGCCCTGAGGTCAATGCAAACTGTCGTGAAAGGCTGCAGCTGGAACTAACTCCATTATGTGATGCCGACATGCCAGGTGCAAAAGATTCTTCCCGAGTTTCTGTTCCAGCAGAACACAAGCGACATTTCTATTTCCTGTGTTACTGGAAGTGGTATCAAAACATATGGAAGCAATGCGATCTACAAGGCACCAATTTCCTATCAAACGGGCTACGACTGAGATCTGAGCTTCACCAGTAGCCTACTGAAAGTCAATTTTGGAACACCAAGCAACTGGTTCACTCCAGCTCCTGCACCAATTACTGGCAATCGATCAACAACATCCTGCCCAGTGAAGTATCTCAGGAGTTTACCATCCCAGTGGATCTCAAAGAGAGACATTTCCTTGAAACTTTTCTTTAAGCTGTGAAACAATTTTATCTCGATAGTGCTGCGCTCTTCTGTGAATTGACGAATGGTTGATATTTAACTCATAGACATCATGACCAAAACTTTGAGCAACTTTGCTAATACAGACGTAGCCTTTCTGTCGCTCAATTTGGTTCAATTGAGGACTGCAGGCATAAGCTGGCTGTCATAATGTTAACTCGTGCCCTCTTTCTACAGCTTGCAGGTGTTGTGAGTCCACCAACAGCTCCTTGTAAGTTAGTATGGAGGATTGGAAGTAAATATAACAATCATACAGTGCTTCTGAATTGTTTATCTGATTTATCGATTTTATACGAACTATGGCACTCGAATCTCTATTATAATTATTATTGCTATTATTACTATTAATAATTATAACGATAATATTTTATTATTATTGTTGAACAAAACAGATAAGTAAAATAGCCTACAAAAGAAATAAATAGGTAGAAGCCGAAAAAATCTAAATTTTATTATTGAACTCCTATTATTTTGTATAAATTGTATTGCGTAGTTTGTTGAAGAGCGAAAACATGCATAGGCCTACCCAAGAAATTCAACTGTGTTGAGCGACCCCTAAATGTTAACCAAATTGACTAAAATTTTGTACAAGCTATTAATTTGACCAAAGGAACAAGTTTAGGGGTGAGACTTTGAGAAATCCAAAGTTGGAAAATAAGAAACACCCTAATATATATACATAAATATATGTATATGCATATATATACATATATACATAGATATATGTGTGTGTGTATATATATATATGTATATATATATGTATCTATATGTATATATATGTATATGTATATATATATGTACATACATATATCTATGTACCAATATGTATATATATATGTATATACTATTTATGTATATTGATGTATGTATATATGTATACATGTAAATATATGTATAATATACGTATATATATATGTACTTATGTATATATTTATGTGTGTATATATATGTATATGTACACATATATGTATATGTATTTTTTTTATATATAGGTATGTGCTAGTATATGTGTAAGTATATATATATGTACATTATATGTATGTAAATGTACATATTGACATGATATAGTTGACCCACCCATTCGTGCCTAGCGTCCCCAAAAATGGGACGCTTGAAAAACTGGCTCCTAAAACATAAAAAACTACATTTTTGCAGAAATTGTGTTAGGTATTGTCCAAACTCATCATTTACAGTACAGTTTTTACACTTAGAGAAGATGTTGAAAAATCAGGCACTAATGGGTTAAACAAGTTTTCATGCATTGATGCTGCAACGTGTAGAAGAAACACTCTAGATTTTGTCTCGAGCTCAAGATTGCTTTGCATGCTTAGGCCTACTCTAACCAGCCACAATACTACAAATCGCCGAAGACAGTTCAATGGTAGCCTAACACGCTGGCATGAAGATCAGAAGGGAAGCGCTGCTATAGATTGGATGTCCACTTTTATACGAAAGCACAATGGCCCTAAGGATACTTATTCCAAGAATTTTATTAAATGGAAGAGGGCAGAACAATCAACATCAGTCAGATTATTCAAAGTACAGAATTCAAACAGAAACATTTTATCAGTAAAGATTTTTCAATATAATAGGGCTTATACATCCCACTTACTCTCTTAAAAACTAAAATGCAACTGAAAAATTAGTCAACTCATTCATTTCAAATTCAAACGACCAGAGTTTCCAAATGGCATGTGACACAGTTTACACTAATAAGGTCTCTCTCCATTGCAGGTTCTCGAGTGTGTTTATCTCTCAAAAATACAACGGGTTACAAATTATTTGTGACATAAACTAGTCGACATATGTATACATGGTTTTCTCTCCAGTGTGGGTTCTCAGGTTCCGCGAGAACTCGTCTACAGACATTTCGCCTATAAGTGTATCTGTATCCATTGGGGCAAATCAACGCAGGCTGCTTTCTTATAGTTTCGCTAAAACGTGCTAAATATTCTCAGGAATCCAGCTTCTAATTACTTAAAAGATTGTTGTCAGCAATCAAACATCTATTGAATGGAAACTTATAATTCATCTATCCAGTATCCCTCTTCTAATTACGGGAAACATTATTTCGATCAATCCAGTTTCTATTTCAACACAGAAATGTTTTCATCAATCCCACTTCCACTTAGGGAAACTGTTTTCTTCATCAATCCAGCTTCCATATGAAAGTGACAGTTTCAGTAATTAGAAGCTGGATGCACGAGAATATTTAGCACGTTTTAGCGAAACTATATGAAAGCGGCCTCAGTTGATTATCCCTAATGGATACATAAACACATATAAGCGACAAGTCTGTAGACGAAGTGTCGTAGACGAAAGTCTGTAGACGAGTTGTTGCGGAACCGTATTCACATGGCTTACTCTACTTCTATTGGTCAGTCAATTAAGAAAGTGAAAATTTACAATGCATGCAAAACATTTCATCATGCTACAAGTCTTTCCTGAACATCAACAACTCTGAAGTACACCCTGTATTCTATTATAGAATAAACAAAGTTAATTATAACCGTCTATGAGGAGAGTGCAATAAAAGCATTGACTCAAGTTCTTCTTACATAAAATGAAGAAATCTACGAAGTACAGAATTTTTTTATTTAGAACTAATGCTTATAATTTATAAAGTATAGCAATGGATTCCAGATATTCAGAGAACATTGTACAGTCAACTTCGATTGGCAAATAACAAAACTGAGAAGAGTGTTCCATAAATTCCTTCTCTACTTGAAATATCCCATCATAAGTTCCACATCCATATCGTTCACTAGGAAAGGTGCATTATCAGTGATATCAGTGATCTATTATTTCCACAGAATTTCAGACATTTTAATCCTCTGTGCGTTTTGGCATGACTTAACAGACTATCGGACCTTCCAAATCCTTTGTACATAACTCTAATTTGTGTGGTTTATCTCCAGAGGGGATTCTTGTGCAGTATTTTAGCCTACATCTGGTTGCAAAAGGTTTCCTACATAAATTAAAATTGTTGGGTTTGTCATTTGTGTCCCTTGTCAATTGGTCTCTTGTCGTGTCTCTTTGGCTTGCTCCATAAGTACTGACTGATAGAAATATTTGTATCGTTTTTTTCTCCTGACTGTGTACTGGGTAAAGGCATTGTTGCATAATTCACACTTATAGGGTTTATTTTCAGTGTGCATTCTCTCAGGACTTCTCAAATAATTGCTGATATAAGAGTTGTGACACAGTTGGAATTAGTATGGTTTTTCTCCAGTGAGGATTCCGATGTGGTGTTTTAAGTGAGATCATGTTACATATGGTTTTCGACATAGAACATTTGTATGGCTTTATCTCCTGTATGCGTACGTTCATGTTGCCATAGAACAAAGGAGTTTCCAACTGCTTTGTCACATAATCCATAGTTGTAGGGGTTTTCTCTGGGATGACATTTTGTTGTGAATGCTCTTCCACATAGTCCGCATTTCTATGGTTTTTTCCAGGGTGGGTTCTCATGTGTTGTTCTAGTTTTTCTTTTCTTATAAATGCTTTTCCACAAAATCACAGTTGTATGTTTTATCTCCAGTGTGGGTTCTTGTGTGGCATCTAAGTACATCATTTCTGGTAAATGTTTTTGCACATAGTTCACACTTGTATGGTTTCTCGCCAGTGTGGGTTCTTGTGTGTTGGTCTAGTCTACTTTTGTTTATAAATTCCATGGAACATAGTTCATAATTGAAAGATTTTTCGCCAGTGTGGTTTCTTATGTGATATTTTAGCTCACTTTTTGCTGCAAAAGTCTTTCCACATAATTCAAAGTTGTATGGTTTTTCTCCAGTGTGGTTTTTTGTGTGATATTTTAGCTCACTTTTTGTTGCAAAAGTCTTTCCACATAATTCACAGTTGTATGTTTTTTCTCCAGAGTGGGTTATTGTGTGATCATTTAGCTCACATTTGGTTCCAAAAGCTTTTCCACATAATTCACAGTTGTATGATATTTCTCGAGAATGGGTTCTTGTGTGATATTTTAGATGACATTTTTTTACCAAAGTTTTTCCACTTAGTTCGCATTAATATGGGTTTACTCCAGTGTGATTTCTCATGTGTTCTTCTAGATTGTTTTTTCTTATAAATGCTTTTCCACATAAATCACAGTTGTATGGCTTTTCTCCAGTGTGGGTTCTTGTATGGCGCTTTAATGCATCATTTCTGGAAAATGCTTTTGCACATAGTCCACACTTATATGGTTTTTCTCCAGTGTGGGTTCTTGTGTGCTGGTCTAGTTTGACTTTGGTTGTACATGCTTTTGGACATAGTTTACACTTGTAGGGTCTTTCTCCAGTGTGGCTTCTAGAGTGTAATTTTAGTTCAGATGTTGTTGCAAAAGCCTTTTCACATAATTCACAGTTGTACGGTTTTTCTCCAGTGTGGGTTCTTGTGTGACGTTTCAGGTGAAAATTTGTTGCACACACCTTTCCACATAATTCACATTTGTATGGTTTTGCTCCAGTGTGGGTTCTTGTGTGACGTTTTAGCTGATAGTTTGTGGCAAACACCTTTCCACATAATTCACAGTTGTATGGTTTTTCTCCAGTGTGGTTTCTTGTGTGATATTTTAGCTCACATTTTGATCGAAACGCCTTTCCACATAATTCACAGTTGTATGGTTTTGCTCCAGTGTGGTTTCTTGTGTTATATGTTAGCTGACATTTTGTTCGAAACATCTTTCCACATAATTCAAAGTTGTATGGTTTGTCTCCAGTGTGGGTTCTTCTGTGATAGTTTAGCATACTTTTTGTTCCAAACATCTTTCCACATAATTCACAGTTGAATCGTTTTTCTCCAGAGTGGGTTCTTGTGTGGTGTTTTAGTGCATTACTTCTGCTAAATGTTTTTGCACATAGTTCACACTTGTATGGTTTTTCTCCAGTGTGCGTTCTTATGTGTTCTGCTAGTATGCTTTTCTTTATAAATGCTTTAGTGCATAGTTCACACTTGTATGGTTTTTCTTCAGTGTGGATTCTTGTGTGAAATTTCAGATCAGATTTTGTTTCAAAAGCCTTTTCACATAACTTACAGTTGTATGGTTTGTCTCCAGTGTGGGTTCTTGTGTGAAGTTTTAATTCAGTATTTCTGATAAATGATTTTCCACATAGTTCACAGTTGTATGGTTTTTCTCCAGAGTGGGTTCTTGTGTGATATTTTAGATGACATTTTGCTACAAACGTTTTTCCACATACTTCGCATTTATATGGTTTTTCTCCAGTGTGGGTTCTCATGTGTTGTTCCAGATTTATTTTTCTAATAAATGTTTTTCCACATATGTCACAGTTGTATGGGGTTTCTCCAGTGTGGGTTCTTTTGTGATAGTTTAGCTCACATTTTGTTCCAAACATCTTTCCACATAATTGACAGTTGTATGATTTTTGTCCAGTGTGGGTTCTTCTGTGATATCTTAGCTGACATCTTGTTCCAAACATCTTTCCACATAATTCACAGTTGTATGATTTTTCTCCAGTATGGGTTCTTATGTGATATGTTAGCTCACATTTCTTTCCATACATCTTCCCACAGATTTCACAGTTGTATGGTTTTTCTCCAGTGTGGGTTCGTGTGTGAAATTTTAGTTCAATATTTATGATAAATGCTTTTCCACATAATTCACACTTGTATGGTTTTTCGCCAGTGTGGGTTCTTGAGTGATATCTTAGTAAATCATTCCTGGAAAACGTTTTTGCACATAGTTTACACTTGTATGGTTTTTCTCCAGTGTGGGTTCTTATGTGTTCTACTAATTTGTCTTTCTTTATAAATGCCTTCGAGCATAGTTCACACTTGTATGGATTTCCTTCAGTGTGGATTCTTGTATGTAATTTTAGCTGATATTTTGATGTAAAAGCCTTCTCACATAATTCACAGTTGTATGGTTTTTCTCCAGTGTGGGTTCTTGTGTGATATTTTAACTCACATTTTTTTGCAAAAGCCTTCTCACATAATTCACAGTTGTATGGTTTTTCTCCAGTGTGGGTTCGGGTGTGATATTTTAGCTCACATTTTTTTGCAAAAGCCTTTTCACATAATTCACAGTTGTATGGTTTTTCTCCAGTGTGGGTTCTTGTGTGATAGCTTAGCTGACATTTTGTTCCAAACATCTTTCCACATAATTCACAGTTGAATGGTTTTTCTCCAGTGTGAGTTCTTTTGTGAAGTTTTAGTTCATAGTTTTTGGTAAATGCTTTTTTACATAATTCACAGTTGTATGGTTTCTCTCCAGTGTGGGTTCTTGTGTGAAGTTTTAGTTGGTCATTTCTTGAAAATGCTTTTGCACATAGGCCACACTTGTATGGTTTTTCTCCAGTGTGGGTTCTTATGTGCTGTACAAGTTTCGCTTTCTTTACAAATGCTTTCGAGCAGAATTCACACTGGTATGGTTTTCCTTCAGTGTGGATTCTTGTGTGCAATATTAGCTGAGATTTTGTTGCAAAAACCTTTTCACATAATTCACAGTTGTATGGTTTTTCTCCAGTGTGGGTTCTTGTGTGTAATTTTAGCTGATATTTTGTTGCAAAAACCTTTTCACATAATTCACAGTTGTATGTTTTTTCTGCAGTGTGGGTTCTTGTGTGATATTTTAGATGACATTTTGTCACAAACGTTTTTCCACATAATTCACAGTTGTATGGTTTTTCTCCAGTGTGAGTTCTTGAGTGATATCTTAGTAGATCATTTCTAGAAAAGGCTTTTCCACATACATCACACTTGTATGGTTTTTCTCCAGTATGGGTTCTTATGTGTTGTACAAGTATGCTTTTCTTTGTAAATGCTTTCGAGCATAGTTCACACTCGTATGTTTTTTCTCCAGTGTGGGTCAACTTACAATTATTCAAAAGAGTGCTAGATGAAAATGCCATGTTAAACAGTTGGCATTTGTGTGGTTTCTCTCCGGTGTTGGTTTTCATATGAGCATTAAATAACTCCTCTATTGAAATGATTTCCAGCACAGCTGATATCTAGAGGTTTTTACAAGTGTAGATTATGTTATTTTGGTTTAGAACGTAAGTGTTCATGAAAGCTTTTCCATACAATTCACATTTGTATCTTCTTTAATGTTTTTTTATGGCAACATTTTCACTTTTATTTCCTGAGCTGCATGTCTTTGTTAGTCCTGACTAACGCAATTTTCTATTTCAGTCATGGTGAACGGCTTTAGTTTGCGTTTAAGTAATCCGATGCTTTTAATGTATGTAAAATAACATCCTGCATTTATTCAATTCTTCTAATACTAAACATATATTTTTAAAAAAATGCAAAGGTGCTTCCCTACATGTTTCTTTAGACCTGGTATATGTAGCTGTCCAAATTGACTGAATAACCTTTGCACTAATTATTTCCTTTTTGAAATTGTTGAAGTTCTTGATAAGATAATGCCATCATGATCCTCGTGTGCCTTTTCAGCAAATGCAGATGCTGCAAACAGAGCAGTGAGTCAGAATAACAGATTTAACATTATAATTAACCACAAAAAAATCCAAATATTTGTCTAGATGGAAATGCCATAGTTACAGAGATCACTTAATGAGTGCAAAATGTACAGACATTTAAGCCATTTGAATGTTTCTAAATTTGTAATAGTTTATACAACAGCGTGAAATTTTGTGAATATGCTTAATAGCTAACTTCCGATTTCGCTATTTCACGACATCGAAGACTTCGCACTTTAAAACAGGGGTGGCCAAAGTTTTCCAGCGATGGGCCACATTGCTGACTTTCTAAAGCTCCACGGGCCTAAACTCCGAAGAAAATATTTCTCTGGTCGCAACTGTCCAGTAAATTGCGAGTAATGCGATGAATGCTTGGATTCATAATGTCTCCGAATATTGTACTCTTTAAGCACTGCAATGGTGTCATTGCATATCAGGCACAGTGCCTTACAAACAGCAACATGACTTTTGGCAATATGCATGTCGGAGTACAGCGGCGTTAAAATTTTCAATTTTCCCAATTCAGTTTGTTTCTTCAAGGAGAGTTCCGCGGGCCAGATTAAAGGCCTTAGCGGGCTGGATGTGGCCCGCGGGCCGTACTTTGGAGATCCATGCTTTAAAATAAACTCTATAGAACATAAATTTTAGCATTTTAACTGAAGCATAAAATGTCTAAAAATAGTAATTCAGTTGTGACAGGACATTTTAGACCTCCAAATTTGGGTGTCATGTCGATACTCCGAAGGTTCGATAGTCCGAAGATACTGTAGTCTGATATAAATCCGACATAAAATCTTTTCATGAATGAAAACAACTTGTAATTACACTGCAATATCTTTTCATCATTCCAACTTCCATTTAAGCAGGCATAGTTTTCACCAATCCAACTTCTATTTAAGCAAGAATTCTTTTAATTAATTCAATTTCTACTCAAGTAAGAATAATTTTCATATGTAAGGCTAAATTTCACAGTTCTAGGACTGTTCATAAAGGACGTTTCATCAAGGGACTATTCATCATGGACGATTCATCAAAAGACTGTTCATCAAAGCCCTTTTCATCAAGGGACTATTCATCATGAGAACACTTATCGCTTTAGCGTTCTTTAACCCTTGAACGGTAACCTTTTTTTTACACCGGTCCTCGGTAACCTGGGGGTGTTTTCTACCCCCGGGGTAACTACTGTTGTTTGTGAAGTCGGAACGAATTTTTCTAATTAGGCCTACAACGATACAGTACATCATAGTTTGATAATATTCTTTGTATTTAACACGGATATTCTATGCAGATGACTGACGTCATTACTATAATGATGTCATTGCGTCGTTATAATAAAACCAACAGTCGGTTTTGCTAATATTTCATGTTTATTGAATGTGTTTGCGTTACTGTTACCATCTAGCGTAACTATTACTACTACAATTTTTTCTGGTCATGGCTGCAAGACCCAGACGGCTCAATGCAGCTCAAGCCACTGCTTCCATTCAGGAAATGCGTGCCAATGTGCCAACAATATCACACCAGCCGTCTGTTGCTCGTGCAATGTTGTCTGTTGGGGTGCATCCCGTGTTACTCAAACCGGAGTCGCAGAAGTCGAGAAAGCGTGGTCGATGTCATGCGTGCCCCAGAAAAAAAGATATAAAAGTTGAAAACCAATGCACTGAATGTGAACAATTTGCTGAAAAGAAGCTAATATGTAAGAGATGTAGGCCTACAATTGAAGACGTCTTAGAAGACAGTCAGTAGAAGATGAAAGGCATGCTGTTACATTTATGGTTGCTGACATGTAGTGTACATAAAAGATAACATTACCTGAGCTTTTATTTCGTATGTTATAGGTTTATAGATAGCATTATGTTATTTGTTTGGATATGGATTAACGAATTTCAGATTCTCCTTTGCTTGAAATAGTATTATGCAATTATTTTTTCTTCATAACATCTCGTTTTTCGCCGCCATATTGAAAATATGTTAAATATGGTGACAGTATGCACAATGTTTTTTACATAATTTGAAGCATGGTCAATGTCAGGAAAAGTCACCAAAGCGATTGTAAAAATTTCTAGTACTTCCTTTAATAGAAGCAGTAATAACAGTCTGGGGGTAGAAATTACCCCCAGGTTACCGTTCAAGGGTTAATATG
Organism: Aporrectodea caliginosa; assembly: GCA_020284085.1. Classification (NCBI taxonomy): domain Eukaryota; kingdom Metazoa; phylum Annelida; class Clitellata; order Crassiclitellata; family Lumbricidae; genus Aporrectodea; species Aporrectodea caliginosa. Next base: position 21,562 of record JACEVL010000395.1, read on the forward strand.
TACGCATTATAACATATTGCTACACTGTTTCATACATGACATTTTAGTACCATTCTCTGAATCCACGTCAATTCAACCAACATGATTGACATGACCGACTCGTATTTGCAAAAAAAAATTTGGTCCACTTTTTGAGCCACATGAGATATGTAAAATCCCGCAAAAAATATTTGTTGGGTCAATTACTTTCCGAGATACGGGTCATCAAAATTTGACCCGACCCGCTCGACCTCCTACCTTTGTATGCCTATATCTCAGCTTGTATGAGAGCTAGGAAGGTGTTCTTGGTGTCATTATTCAGCTCTTTTGATGAACTATTTGGGCAGATTATTCATGACTGTTTAAATGTTTAACACCAAGGCCATATTTGACAATTGAGCACTTTGACCTGGACCTTGACCATTTCGCGGTTTATTTTAAATCTGAAAAAATTCACACTTATAGTCTGAAGTGTTTTGAACATCCTCAGAAGAAATCAGAATGGGATCTGTAATGGTTTTTTTGCTACAATTATTTTGTCTATAATTATGTACAAATTTCAATATCCACGTCTATAATATTGTGCAAACTTCAATGTCCTTGTCTCCTGAAATTGGAATCGCCCATATATTCAACACGAAATTTGTACATAATTATAGACAAAATAATTGTAGCAAAAAAACCATTATAGATCCCATTCTGATTTCTTCTGAGGATGTTCAAGACATTTCAGACTATAAGTGTGAATTTTTTCAGATTTAAAATAAACCGCGAAAGGGTCAAGGTCAAGGTAAAAGTGCTCAATTGTCAAATATGGCCTTGATGTTACACTTTTAAACAGTCATGAATAATCTGCCCAAATAGTTCATCAAAAGAACTAAATACTGACACCAAGAGCACCTTCCTAGCTCTCATACAAGCTGAGATACAGGAGTCCAAAGGTACGAGGTCGAGTGGGTCGGGTTAAAGTTTGTCGACCCATATCTTGGAATGTAATTGACCCCAAGAAAAATTTTTTGGGGTTTAAACATGTCTTATGTGTCTCAACAGGTGTGCCAAATTTCATGTAAATCTGAGTCGGTCATGTCAATTTTGGTTGTTAATTTGGTTGATTTGACATGGAATCACCCCAAATGTTGTCCATGATAACAGTCATCAATCCAGATTCTATTTATGCAAGTATTATTTTCATCAAGGCAGCTTCTAGTTTCATAGGAAACTATTTTCATCAATCCAACTTTCACTTTTCTATAAATTTATTTTCATCATTCCAACTTCCATTTAAGCAATAATTAGTTTCACCAATCCAGCTTCTATTTAAGCAAGATTCTATACATCAGTCCGGCTTCTATTTAGGCAAGAATTATTTTCATCATTCCAACTTCTATTTAAACATTAATTCTCTTGATCAATCCAGCTTCGATTTAAGCAAAATTATTTTCATCATTCCAACTTCCATTTAAGCAGTAGTTATTTTCATCAATCCAGTCTCCATTTAAGTGAAAATTCCTTTATTCAATCAGGCTTCTATTTAAGCAAGAATTCTTTTCATCATTCCAACTTCTATTTAAACGATAATTCTCTTGATCAATCCAGCTACGATTTAAGCAAAATTATTTTCATTCCAACTTCTATTTAAGCAGTAATTATTTTCATCAATCCAGCCTCCATTTAAGCAAAAATTCCTTTCGTTCAATCCAGCTTCAATTTTGGCAAGAATTCTTTCATCAAATTAATAAACATCTTGATGAATAGTCCTTAGATGAAAAGACCTTTGATGAACAGTCCCTTGATGAATCGTCCACGTTTTTTTTTGAATCAGGCTTCTATTTCAGCAAATAACTAGTTTCATCAATCCAACTTCCATTTCGGCAAACAATTATTTTTTTCAATCCAGATCCGGTAAACGTGTAGTTTAGCATCGTAAATCATTCACCCTTTGTAGCAGTGTTGCTTTTCATTGATCCAACTTCTACTTTGGCCAGAATCGTTTTCTTCAATCCAGCTTCCATTAGGCAAGAATTCTTTTCATCAATGCAGCTTCTATTTAGGCAGGAATTATTTTTCACCAATAGCCTACGACTTTGACTTAATTAAGAATTATTTTTCATAAATCCAGCTTCTATTTAAGCAAAGTCTTTTCATCAGGCCCAATTCTATTTAAGCACAAATATTTTATCCATCCGACTTCTAATCAGCAGGAATTGTTTTAGTCAATCCCACTTGTATTCGACCAACGCTGAAACCCATGCACTGGCGAATAATTTACGACGCTAAACTACACGTTTACCCCAGCTTCCATTTATGCAGACACATAAGAGTAATAATAAAATATGGTAAAATACTCTGCTGGCAGCATCATGGATTAAATAAGCTAAAAGACACTTTACATTTTCATCGAAGCAACATCTATTTAAACACTTATTTCTTCTAAATCCGACTTCTACTTAGCAAGAATTCTTCTCGTCAATTCAATTTCTATTCGACCAGCACCAAAACCCATGTGATGCAATGGCGAATAATTGGTAAACGTGTAGTTTAACATCGTAAATTATTCGCCATTGCATGGGTTTCAGCGTTGCTTTGGTCGAATACAAGTTGGGATGACGATAAGTATTCTTGCCAAACATTTACTTAGTTCATTAATAAGTTGGTAAAGTCGTAGTTTACAATGCCGTACTTGACGTTGGTAAGTAAGCAGTCTACCTAGGTGCATGTTAACTATCACCAATCCAGCGAACATTTCATCAAGAAATTTTTCATCAATCCAACTTACATTTAATTGGAAAAAAATTACTTTTGGCGAACATTTACTATCGGGGACGCACAGTTTAGGGTAGTATAAAGTATATTTAGGCCTATGCTGCCATCGGCTGGAGCGAACGAGACTGGTGCGCCGTGATTGGGCGGTTTAATTGGGACGTGGAGTATAGTTTAGATGAGTCTTCAGCATATCGGGATATCCCGAATATGCTTGGGAACTATCAACACCTGGCGGTAAATACAGTCGCAATTCCGTCAATTCGGTCGCAGAGCACGTGGAAAGCTATTGGAAGCGGCCAAAACGTGATAATCATAATCGTAAACTCGATTTTTCTACAGCGCCCGCAAAAGCGAAGTCGCGGGAACCAGCTTATTCACAGGCGCTTAACCAAAACAGAATCGATAGGCAGGGGGTCAAAATCCAGAGAGTCAGGCAGGCAGTAACGCCCAACGTAAGTCGGCCTATTATACAGAGGACTCGAATAACGCCATCTATACGCAATTGCTCAACTAATATAATAATACTAATAATCTTTATTAATTCAAACTGATAAGTACGCAGTATGATTACAATTCAGTATGAACGTATGATCACAAGTTATTACAGGAGTCGAATTTTACTGTAGGCCTATATATATGCAGCAGCCGTGCAAGGCGCCCATCACGTCCTACATCTCATTTTACCAATGCGCCATCTCGCGAATTTATGATAGGCTGAGTGGACCTTTGGGAGGGTTGCGAGAAGCGATCCCGCTTCCTACTGCTCTTCGCGCCAGTGATGTTACCCTACTCTATGGAACCCCCCCCAATGCAACGGAAGGTTACTTGCCAGGTTTTCAATGACAACACTAACCATGACCCTGACCCTAACCGACCCTCACAACGCCTAAACTGACCCTAAACGATGCTTAAAGTGCTTGAATATTCAATTTTATTACTATGTATACATTATTTCTACTTCTACGTGTTAGGCCATATTTACTTACTTACTTTATAAAACGTCATACCAAACACTCCCTCTTGGACTAAATATCCCGTCTTATTTAAGGTCAACCAATAACAGCGCAGCGCCGAACCAACGGCATAAACACTATGCCTATCTTTAGGCCTAAATTTTGCGTCCCCGATAGTAAATGTTCGCATTACTTTTATCAATCCAACATCTATTTGATGAAAGAAATAAACAGAAAAAAATATTTTTTAACGTTGAATTGACTCACCATTAGAAGGGGCAATGCAATTTCGGGTTAAAATTGGACTTTATAATGTTTTTCTAACACTAATCATCTAAATAATATAATCTTCTGTTTTCTTATTTTAGTTCTCAAATAATATAATACAAATAATTTTAAATAACTAAGTCATTCTATAATGAATTTGAAAACAATAAATTATAATTTTACTCGTTGTGTAAGCCGTTCAAAGGAGAAGACGGAAATTGATCTAATTAATTTTGCCTCCTGTTGTGCAATATACCATATCCATCAACGTTTTGTATACGAAGGTGAGTTCAACTGTACAGGCAGATGGAACTGCAATTGTCAAACGGTAAAAATAAACAGAAAGAAGTCAAGAATAAATGGAACGAATCATGCTAATTTAATAAACACACGAAACGTAAAGGCAATCAAAAGGCTTACCGGAAGATTTAGGAAATTTGTGAAGTCACATTTTCTCCTTTGTCCAGATCTTATAAATGGCGGACACGTAAAAGAATAAATATTGCGCGTAAAGTTGGATTACAATCACTACACGTCTATTGCCAGTGTCCTCTAGCGATTAGAAATTCATTAAGGATCTTCACCTATAAATTAAAAACTGGTATGTTTTAAAACGTAGATTGCGTGCCTATTTGATTGCCAATTGTATGTTCCAATAATATTGTGTGTGCTAGTTAACTTGTTAATATTTTCTTAACGATTAAAAAATACAATTAACTAATTAGGCATATTCTGTCTGCCACTCAAGTACAGCAGTGATGTAAGGGTGACCATACGTCTAGTCTGGACTTGTTCCCTTTAGGGTTCTCTAACCCCGTTGTTTTCCCCACTGTTATATTGTAACTATGATGCTTGTATTTTTTGTTTGGATAACAATAAAATGTATGGTTATGGTTGTAATAATTCGTTTATTTAAATATAAAAACAGGCAAAACGCTGTAGGCGAACAATAACAGTTGATACTATATATTTGGTTTAAATAGTACATATTTGGGTTGTTTAAATCTATTACATTAGTAACTCGTGTCCAAGAAGTTGTTCTAATTAAGAGAATTGCTCAACTGTTCCACACGGACATCATTGATTCAAATCGGGGTTCATGGCTTTGAACCAGGGCTTTTCATTGAAGCTTTTTGTCCAAACCGTGTCACAATAGGCAGGTGGTCGGATATAATAGGCTTATATAATTAAATTATTCTAGTTTCCACTACTTCCTGTAAAAAAATATAAAGCCTAGGCCTATTATAGATGGTGTCTATGCGCGTCGAAGAGAAGTCAGTGAGCCTAGCATAGGCGTAGGAAAAATGTGAGTGGTGGAAACAAACGTTTACTTATGTCCGAAACAAAAATAAATCTTGAACAATTGCGTCGTCCATTTATAGTCACTCACGTCTCTCTCTAGAACAGCATTAAGAGTTTCTGTTCTTGTTTAACCGTGTTCTTGTGTCCACCAAGTCTTAATGATGTCGTTCATCTGCAGTTGCAGAGCTCCATTTTGTAGCTGCACGTTCAATGCTGATAATCACAAGATAATTGCCCTCTGTTTAGGGGTAGCAGAAAGTCACGAAATCATGGAAGCCGTGAACTCCGTGATTTTACGGGTTCTAGGACTGTTCATCAAAGGACTATTTATCACGGACGATTCATCAAAGGACTGAAATTTGCGTCTCAGTTTTACATAAGAGAACTTTGCGATACGTGTAATGATTTCGAATTAGCTAACAGACTGGGATGAAGGAACGAAGAAGTGCGATGTCACGATAATTCGTCTACAGACTTTTCGTCTATGACACTTCGTCTACAGACATTTCCTCTACCGACATTTCATCTACACAGTTATTTGATATTGTCACTTTAAAATAGAAGCTGGATTGATGAAAAAACTTTTTCCCTAAATGGAAGTTGGATTGATGAAAAAATTCCTGTACTGAAATAGAAGCTGGATTGATCGAAATATTTTTCCGTAAATAGAAGCTGGATACCAAGCTGGATGGATGGACGAAACTAAGTTTTCCATTCAATAGAAGTTGGATTGATTATTATAATCGTTTCAGTAATTAGAAGCTGGATTCCTGAGAATATTTAGCACGTTTTAGTGAAACTATAAGAAAGCGGCCTCTGTTGAATAGCTGACATTTTGTTGTGAATGCTTTTCCACATAGTTCGCATTTCTATGGTTTTCGCCAGTGTGGATTCTCATGTGTTGTTCCAGTTGGTCTTTTCTTATAAATGCTTTCCACAAAAATCACACGTGTATGGTTTCTCGCCAGTGTGGGTTCCTGTGTGTTGGTCTAGTCTACTTTCGATTATAAATTCTTTCAAACATAGTTCACAATTGAAAGATTTTTCGCCAGTGTGGTTTCTTATGTGATATTTTAGATTCACTTTTGTTGCAAAAATAATTCACATAATTCACAGCTCTATGTTTTTTCTACAGTGCGGCTTCTTGTGTGATCATTTAGCTCACATTTTGTTCCAAAGTCTTTTCCACATAATTCACAGTGGTATGATATATTTCGAGTGTGGGTTCTTGTGTGATATTTTAGATGACATTTAGTTGCAAACGTTTTTCACATAGTTCGCATTTATATGTTTTTTTTACCAGTGTGGGTTGTCATGTGTTGTTCTAGATTGTTTTTTCTTATAAATGTTTTTCGACACAAATCACAGTTGTATGGTTTTTCTCCAGTGTGGGTTCTTGTGTGAAGTTTTAGTTCCTTATTTCTGATAAATGCTTTTCCACATAATTCGCAGTTGTATGGTTTTTCTCCAGTGTGGGTTCCCGAGTGATATCTTAGTAAATCATTTCTGGTAAATGCTTTTGCACATACTCGACACTTGTGTGGTTTTTCTCCAGTGTGAGTTCTTATGTGCTCGTCTAGTTTCGCTTTGCGTACAAATGCTTTCGGGCACAGTCTACACTTGTATGGTTTTTCTCCAGTGTGGATTCTTGTGTGCAATTTTAGATAAGATTTTGTTACAAACGCTTTTCCACATAATTCACAGTTGTATGGTTTTTCTCCTGTGTGGATTCTTGTGTGACTTTTAAGCTGATATTGTGTTGCAAACACCTTTCCACATAATTCACAGTTGTATGATTTTTCTCCAGTGTGGGTTCTTGTGTGATATTTTAGCACACATTTGGATCGAAACGCCTTTCCACATAATTCGCAGCTGTGTGGTTTTTCTCCAGTGTGGTTTCTTATGTCATATATTAGCTGACATTTTGTTCCAACCATCTTTTCACATAAATCCAAGTTGTATGCTTTTTCTCCAGTGTGCGTTCTTCTGTGAGAGTTTAGCTCAGATTTGGTTCCAAAAATTTTTCCACAGAATTCACAGTTGTATGGTTTTTCTCCAGTGTGCGTTCTTCTGTGATATTTTAGCTGACATTTTGTTCCAAACATCTTTCCACATATTTCACAGTTGTATGATTTTTCACCAGTATGGATTTTTGTGTGATATGTTAGCTCACATTTTCTTCCAAACATTTTTCCACATAAGTCACAGTTGTATGGTTTTTCTCCAGTGTGGGTTCTTTTGTGAAGTTTTAGTTCATTATTTCTGATAAATCCTTTTCCACATAAGTCACAGTTGTATGGTTTTTCTCCAGTGTGGGTTCTTGTGTGAAGTTTTAGTTCACTATTTCTGATAAATGATTTTCCACATAATTCGCAGTTGTATGGTTTTTCTCCAGTGTGGGTTCTTGTGTGCATTTTAGTACATGATTTCTGGCAAATGTTTTTGCACATAGTTCACATTTGTATGGCTTTTCTCCAGTGTGGGTTCTTATGTGTTCTACTAATTTGCCTTTCTTTATAAATGCTTTCGGGCATAGTTCACACAAGTATGGTTTTTCTTCAGTGTGGATTCTTGTGTGTAATTTTAGATCAGATTTTGCTGCAAAAGCCTTTTCACATAATTCACATTTGTATGGTTTTTCTCCAGTGTGGGTTCTCGTGTGACATTTTAGATGACATTGTGTTACAAACGTTTTTCCACACAATTCACAGTTGTATGGTTTTTCTCCAGTATGGGTTCTTGTGTGATATTTTAGTTCACATTTTCTTGCAAAAGCCTTTTCACATAATTCACAGTTGTATGGGGTTTCTCCAGTGTGGGTTCTTGTGTGATCATTAAGCTCACATTTTGTTCCAAACACCTTCACACATAATTCACAGTTGTAGGGTTTTTCTCCAGTGTGGGTTCTTATGTGATCTGTTAGCTGACATTTTGTTCCAAACATCTTTCCACACAATTCACAGTTGTATGGTTTTTCTCCAGTGTGGGTTCTTGAGTGATATCTTAGTGTTTCATTTCTGGAAAATGCTTTTGCACATACTCCACACTTGTATGGTCTTTCTCCAGTGTGGGTTCTTGTGTGCTCGTCTAGTTTCGCTTTGCGTACAAATGCTTTCGGGCACAGTCTACACTTGTATGGTTTTTCTCCAGTGTGGATTCTTGTGTGTACTTTTAGATCAGATTTTGCTGCAAAAGCCTTTTCACATAATTCGCAGTTGTATGGTTTTTCTCCAGTGTGGATTCTTGTGTGCAATTTTAGATAAGATTTTGTTACAAACGCTTTTCCACATAATTCACAGTTATATGATTTTTCTGCAGGATGGGTTCTTGTGTGATATTTAAGTTCACATTTTGTTGCAAAAGCCTTTTCACATAATTTACAGTTGTATGGTTTTTCTCCAGTGTGGGTTCTTGTGTGATATGTTAGCTCACATTTTGTTCCAAACACCATTACACATAATTCACAGTTGTATGGTTTTTCTCCAGTGTGGGTTCTTGAGTGATATCTTAGTGTTTCATTTCTGAAAAATGCTTTTGCACATAGTTCACACTTGTATGGTCTTTCTCCAGTGTGGCTTCTTATGTGTTCTACAAGTCTGGCTTTCTTTATAAATGCTTTCTTGCATAGTTCACACTTGTATGGTTTTTCTCCAGTGTGGATTCTTGTGTGTAATTTTAGATCAGATTTAGCTGCAAAAGCCTTTTCACATAATTCACACTTGTATGGTTTTTCTCCAGGGTGGGTCATGTTGTGATTATTCAAAGGAGTGCTAGATGAAAATGACATGTTAAATAGTTGGCGTTCGATTGGCTACTGTCCAGTGTTGGTTCTCATATAAGCATTCAAGTAACTCCTCAATCGACACAGCTGACATTTTATGGAGTTTCTCCAATGTAGGTTATATTATGCTGGTTTAGATCGTAAGTTTTCATGAAAGCCTTTCCACAGAATATACATTGGTATCTTTTTTTAAATTTTGTTACTAAACATATTTTAAAAACATTTCAAAGATGCTTCCCTACATGTTTCAGTGGCTTCTTTAGACCTTGTATTTGGGCAATATCCATCATCGGGCAACACCAGCTGTCCAAATTGACTGAATAACCTTTGCACTAATTATTTCTTTCTTGAAGTTGTTGAAGTTCTTGATAAGATAATGTCATCATGACCCTCGTTTGCCTTTTCTGCAAATAGAGTATAGCAGAATGACAGATATAACATTAAAATTAACCAAACCAGATCCAAATATATGTCTAGATGGAAATGCCATTGCTACAGAGATCACTTAATGAGTGCAAAATGTAAAGACATTTAAGCCATTTGAATTTTTCTAAATTTCCAAGAGTTTGTACCACAGTGTGAAATTCTGTGAATATGCCTAATAGCTAACTTCCGATTTCGCTATTTTACGACATCTAAATTTCCAAATTTGGGTGTCATGTCGATACTCCGAAGGTTCGATAGTCCGAAGATACTGTAGTCCGACATAACTCTGACATAAAATTGTTTCATGAAAACAACTTCTACTTACACTGCAATATCTTTTCATCATTCCAAATTCCATTTAAGCAGGGATTATTTTCATCAATCCAACTTCTATTTAAGCAAGAATTCTTTTAATTAATCCAACTTCTACTCAAGCAAGAATAATAATTTTTATCTATGTTACAGCTTTCGGGGTATCGAAACTTCGGACTATCAAACCTTCGGAATATTGAGATGTAATCCAAATTTCTCACAGGTTTGTTTGAATAGCTTAACTTCCTCAGTGTTGGCGAATGGGGTTCCGTGACATTTGAATTTTTCTAAATTTCCAAGAGTTTATACCACAGTGTGAAATTCTGTGAATATGCCTAATAGCTAACTTCCGATTTTGCTATTTTACGACATCTAAATTTGGGTGTCATGTCGATGCTCCGAAGGTTCGATAGTCCGAAGATACTGTAGTCCGACATAACTCTGACATAAAATTGTTTCATGAAAACAACTTCTACTTACACTGCAATATCTTTTCATCATTCCAAATTCCATTTAAGCAGGGATTATTTTCATCAATCCAACTTCTATTTAAGCAAGAATTCTTTTAATTAATCCAACTTCTACTCAAGCAAGAATAATAATTTTTATCTATCAGGCTATTACAGCTTTCGGGGTATCGAAACTTCGGACTATCAAACCTTCGGAATATTGAGATGTAATCCAAATTTCTCACAGGTTTAACTGAAAACCTTCACTCACTCAGTGTTGGCGAATGGGGTTCCGTGACAACTCGTCTACAGACTTTTCGTCTACAACACTTCGTCTACAGACATTTCGCCTACAAGTGTATCTGTATCCATTAGGGGTAACCAACAGAGGCCGCTTTCCTATAGTTTCGCTAAAACATGCTGAATATTCTCACGAATCCAGCTTCTAATTACTGAAAAATTATTTTCAACAATCCAAATTCTATTGAATGGAAACTTAGTTTCATCCATCCCACTTCCATTTAGAGAATCAGTTTTTTTTCATCAATCCAGCTTCCATTCTAAAGTGACAATATCAAATAACTTCGTAGACGAAATGTCTGTAGGCGAAATGTGTTTAGCCGAAGTGTCGTAGACGAAAAGACTGTAGACGAATTGTCGTAACACCGGTGAATGAAGCCAATAATTACAAACTGCATCACTTACACATAAAAATGTGATCTATCGTTGTACTATTCTAAATAATTAGCCAAATTTAGCATTATTATTTTTCATCCATCGCACTGCTCCTTTGGTATGAATTTGTTTCATCAATTCAGAATCATTTTAGAAAAAAATATTTTCATCAATAAACAAAATTTTAGCATGTTTTATTGATTATGGAGTTAGACGTATATTTTAGCGTATTTTATTATTTCAATGATTTTTATGAAAACTGTAATGAATCCAGCTTCTATTTAAGCAAGATTCTTTTCATCAATCCCATTTCTGTTTAAGCTTAAATTATTTTCATAAATCCCACTTCTATTTAGAAAGAGTTATTTTCGTCAATGCAACTTGTACTCAACAAATGCGAAACGAAGTGACTAGCGGACCGCCAGGCGGTCCGCAAGTTTATAAAACTAGCAGGCCGCCAGTCACGTGTTAGATCATTTATGTCGTGCAAAAGTTGTTTTTTTTAGTTTTAACGAGTTAGAAAATTTAAAGAAAGTGTATGAAACTACTAATTTAAATAATCTAACAATGCGTGATGCGAAGACTTTTGAATCTATGAAAAAGTATGCAGTGACGAAAGCTACACATGCAGAATAACATCCAATATTATTCATTACGTTTGTCAGGTGTTCCGTAGTCGAGTGGTTAGCGTGCTGGCATGTAAGTTCAACGGTTTGAGATCGAATCCCACCAGGGCAGAATTTTTTTCTTATGTTATCCCGTTATTTTTATGAACATTTGAAAACTTACCGATTTCCCTGGGTCTGGATTTTGGAGTGCTTATGAGTAGTTACCTTGGTTATAGCTAAGCAGCCTAAATTTTGTAAAACATTGTAACCCTTCAAACTGCTGTAAAGAATTTGATTTCTGAAAATGTTGGTGAAATATTTAAGAAATAACACATTTTGCTAAAGTGCCAGTAAAAAGAAATTGATTTAGTATTAAAAATATGCCATCGAATATTAACAATTATTCCTCAAGAATTTAGCATTTGGGCTAATAAAACTAGCACAGTTTTTGCGTTGTTATGGGTACCTCGCTGAAGTTCCGGTCTGTTCAAAACAAAACATTGCGAATTCTTTAAAGTTGTTTTCAGATATAAAACATTAACTCAATTTTATTACGTAATAATAACACGTTTTTATTAATGATATGTTTCGTTTAAGTGTTGAAAATAAGTAAACATCGATCGATATTGAGCCGAATGGCGAAACGTTGCGTGGTAATTAATAGCGGATGCACCACAAGCGAATCTCCGGCACCGAAAATTGACTGGTTTATGTGTGTGTTATGCCAACAAAACAATTCGAAGATACGTTTAGTTTGTCCGGCGGAGAGCAAACTGCCTGCGGCTGGAGCTGGATATGAAACTTTAGCGCATGATTTGATCGGATTTTCGGAGATCGAGAGTTTGCCAAATAATATTGACTTGAGTTTACTGGATGACGGTAGCGGTATACCTGAAACTCTGAATAAGAACAATGCACGCTGGCACAAATCTTGCAGAGATCAATTCAATGCCACGAAATTACAAAGAGCACAAGGAAAAAAGCGCAAACGCATCAGTTCTGATGAAGCAGAAGTTGTTCAGGATCCTTCTCCTAAAAAAAGAAAAGTTACGCGCTCACAATGTGGTTCCCGCAGTGAAGATAATGTCTGTTTTCTTTGTAATCAGAACGGAAATAAAATTCTGTGGTCGGTTCGCACTACTGAAGTAAACACTCGCGTTTTAAAATGTGCAACAATTCTGAATGACACAATGCTCCTTGCGAAATTAGCTGGAACTGATTTGATATCACTCGAGGCAAAGTATCATAATAAGTGCCTCATATATTTATATCGAAAAGCGGATCGTTTGAGTAATCAAGGCAATACAGAGGATGTAGCAAATCACCGAGGGTTGGCCATTGCCGAGTTGATTGCATACATTGATGACATTCGAAGCAATGCTGATATTGCACCTGTCTTTCTTTTGTCAGATCTGAACAAACTGTTTACGCAACGTCTGCAGATGTTGAACGGAAACTCATCGTTAGGTTCTCAAAATGCGACTCGTCTGAAAGAAAAACTCATGGAGTACTTTCCCGACATGATCGCAGTGTCTGATGGCCCGGGTTTGAGTATCAAATTGATTTTTGACGATAGTCTCGGTGCAACCGTTGAAAAGGCTTGCCTAGCAGATGCTGATTCTGCTAATGTTCACCTTATGCGTGCAGCACAGGTGGTACGCAAAGAAATGTTTGAAAAGCGACAATCGTTCAATGGCCATTTTTCAACTGGGTGTCAAGAAGAATCGGTGCCTTCGTCATTGTCTACGTTAATTCGAATGTTGTTAGATGGTCCTTGTATTGACAATACACAGTCTGCCAATACTGCATGCACTTCCATTGCACAGCTAATTATTTTCAATAGTGTAAAAAATCAACGGAAAAACACCGCCAGTGTGCGACATTCAAAAATGAATGAAACACCGCTTCCTATTTACGTTGCATTGATGATTCATTCCTTGACGAGAAAACGGCGTCTCGTTGATACCTTGTTCGATCTTGGAATGTGTATTTCATATGACCGCGTTCTACAAATTTCTTCAGATCTCGGGAATGCCGTATGTCGTCAGTATATGGAACAGGATTTGGTTTGCCCTTTTGTGCTTCGTGGGGATTTATTCACGGTCGCTGCATTTGATAATATCGATCACAATCCGTTATCAAATACAGCATCAACATCTTTCCATGGAACGTCCATTTCATTGATTCAAAACCGTGCTGAAGAATCTGATGGTATCGCTCGAGAACTTCTGTCCTTGAATCAAGATACCACAAGGAGATCAGTCAATACTCTTCCTACACGGTATTTGTTATTTTATTATCTATAGTTGAAATCCTACAAGTTTGCTTTAAATTACAGTATAATTATTGTCACTTTATTGTTTATATAATTTGCAATTATATAAACTGATTTTGTGTGAATTAGTAATTCGAAATGACAATGAAGCTTGGAAGAAAATAATCTTCAATTTCTTTGCAAAATTTCACTCTAATCACTTTTTGTTATTATACCTATAACTCAAATCATCTGATTTGTTCAAGTCAATTTAGTACATAAATGTGACTATACTAGTTAACTTGCCATAATAATGATAATTACTAAATAGGTACTAATAAATTCTTCTGTTTTATTCCATGCAGATATTCTGAGGTTCAGCCTACGAACTTGGCTCTGAAAGATGTATCTATTCCAGTTATAGAAAATTTGGCTCCACGCATGACCACCCCTGAAGTTGAAGAATCGGTTTTTTCGAGAGAAACAGAATGGCTGGAAAAAGTCGCTGATGTTGTACAAAACAATAAAGGAAGCGAAAGTATTTCATGGGCAGCTCACCACGCAAGTCACGATCTACAGAAAAAAGCCAGCGCAATAACTGCAATACTGCCACTATTCAGAGAACAGGCTCACTCGGCCGCCATGATTCAACACGGGATGTCTGTCATAAAAGAAGCAGTGAACCATCTCAATCCGAAACAAGTGCCAGTCATCGCTTGTGACCAGCCAGTGTTTGCCATGGTTAAAACTATTCAATGGACCTTGCCAGACGTTTATGGTGAAAAACATTTTGTCATAGTGATGGGAGGATTACACATCGAAATGGCTGCTTGGAAGATGGCTGGAGACTGGTTGGAAGGAAGTGGATGGTCTGAAGTGCTGATTCAAGCTAAGATCGCATCATCTGGTGTAGCAGAATCGTTTCTGAAAGCTGCACATTTGAAACGAACCAGACTTGCACACATCGTCACCGTTGCGGCATTGCATGTTATGCGTCATCAAGCTTATGAAGAGTATACGAGACTTCCTCCTTCAAACGAAACCTTGCTCTGCTTCGAGAGTTGGTGTTCAAAAAGATCAACAGAAAGTCCACTCTTTCAATATTGGAGTTTAACAATGGAATTACAACTTCGAATTCTTGACTTTGTTAGATCGTTAAGAACAGGTGATTTCAATGGCTACATTCGGTCACTTGTTCAACTGAATCCATATTTCTTTGCTCTCGATCACACGCACTACGCACGTTGGGTCCCAATTCATGTGCGCGATATGGTGACCCTGTCTGATTTGCATCCTTCAATAAAGAGCGAATTTCATCGAGGCAACTTCACAGTTTCTAAATCTAAGCGCCCTTTTTCAGCAATGGCAATCGACCATGCACATGAACAATGCAATAAAGTCATTAAAGATGATGGCGGCGCAATTGGCCTAACCGAAAACGAACAAGCTCTACGAAGATGGATGATAGCTGGTCCAGAGGTAACAAGACTTCTGAAAGAATTTGAACAAATCGTGGATATTCAGGAAATGCCAAAACATTTGGAACAAACCAAATCATGTCAAAACAAATTTATAAGCGATGTCAAGAATCTGATTGAAGGTTATTCAGACCTTGGCAATCCATTCTTAGATGAGAGCAATCAACTGGTGTCGTTGAAGTCTCAAATAATTGCGACTGAAGAAGTGGTGGACACTGTCCGGAAAATCAAATCAGTTGGGAGGAAACAGTACACTGATTATGTAAGGGATAGATTGGCATCAAATACTATTTCAGTTCGAGCTCCGATTCAACGCAACAAGTTGGCTCTGTTTGGAAATATGTCGCACAAACACAGTATTTCGAAAGGAAAACAGCATCTCAATGCTATAAAAAATGACTGTTCTCTTTTCTCACGTTTGTATATCGCCAGTCAAACGAGGGATGGAGATATTGATGAATTTTTTTGTCATGAAAATCAATCTTATCCTCCGTCTCTATGTCAGGCGGGCCAGATGAGACAATGTACGAAATCAGATCTGATCACTTGTTTGGACAAAGAATACAACACAAAAATTAACAATCAACCAAATGTCAGTTGTGTAATCATTGATGGAGCAGCAGCAGTTCAAATGATCAATCCGGGAATTAGGAAAACATTTGCTGAATATGCAAATCAAGCATTCAAGCCCTTCATCTTGAAGTACCTCGAAAAAGCAGATCGTGTTGATGTTGTTTTCGATGTGTATCGTGCCGACAGTCTAAAAACTGAAACCAGAATCAAACGAGGAAGCGGGATAAGACTACGAATTTCAGGTGAGACGCGCCTTCCATCAAACTGGAAAGATTTCCTGAGGTTGGATGACAACAAAACAGAGTTGTTCATGTATCTTGCAGTGGTACTAACAGAGACGGAAGTACATCGAAAGCAGATCGTGGCAACCTTTGGTGAGAACGTTATCTGTGCTCCCACGAAATCGGTTGAATTGTTGGCACCTTGTTCTCACGAAGAAGCGGACACACGAATGTTGTTGCATTCCAAAGATGCTGCTGAACAAGGAATGCGCAATATATTGTTACGAACTGTTGACACAGATGTTGTAGTTATTGCTGTGTCTGTGTTTCATCAGCTGAATGTCGAGACATTGTGGATTGCGTTCGGAGTCGGCAAACACTTTCGCTATATCTCAATCCATGATATGGCGAACACTATGGGATTGAGAAGATCAATAGCACTTCCGATGTTCCATGCTCTTACTGGATGCGACACTGTTTCGTCATTTTGTGGTAGAGGAAAGAAAACCGCGTACGACACTTGGTCAGTTTTTCCAAATCTGACGGATGCTATAATCACAATGATGAACACACCAGATAGAATGACTGATGAGAATTTAAATATAATCGAGCGCTTCATCATTTTGTTGTATGACAGAACAAGCATTCAAACATCTGTCAATGCATGCAGGAAAGAACTTTTCTCAAAGAAAAACCGTTCGATGGAGAATATTCCTCCAACAAAAGACGCTTTGAAACAGCACGTGAAACGAGCGTTCCATCAAGCTGTGCACTGCTGGAATGAAGCCCTTGTTCTGCAACCCAGTATGTTCCCTCATTCTGATTGGGGGTGGGCTTTGGAAAATTCAAGATGGACACAAGTCTGGTTGACAATACCAGAAGCAGCAAAAAGTTGTTACGAACTGTTGCGCTGCAATTGTTTAAAAAGCTGCACTGCTGGACGTTGCAAGTGTCGGAAGTCATTTCTGAAATGTACTTCGTTATGCAAATGTGGGGGTGAATGCGAGACGAAGTAACTGGTTGACAATTCGAAATGCTCCAATTAACACTCGATGGCTGTGATAATATAAAAAATAACGTTTTCCAAAATGTATTGATTTTTTCATCAAAAACAAAAAAAAATTTTTTTTTCAAATTCAACTGGCACTTATCAGAATTTTATTGAATATGCATCTCCGAGTTTATTTGTAAAATATTACATTCTTTACAGCATTTTGAAGGGTCCTGAGATCTATCTGCTTAGCTATTAGGGTAAAGTTAGGCGTCGTGAGGGTCGGTTAGGGTCAGGGTTAGGGTTAGTGTTGTCATTAAAAACATGGTACCATCCTAGCACCATGCCAAAAGATACCGTAAAACGCCAGAAAACGTACGTATCCCGATACTAACAGTTGTTCTCCACCTTGGCGCAATAAAGCCTAAATTAAGGTTCTCTGACAATTTTCCGTCTTGACTGACCGCTAGTGTTCGAAATTTTAGCGTCGCCTGCCTCTCCCGAGTCACGTAAGACTGGCGGCCCGCTAGTATTGGAAACTTCGCGGACCGTCTGGCGGTCCGCTAGTCACAGCCAATGCGAAAACCCATGCAATGGTGAGTCATTTACAAAGCAAAACTACACGCTTTTTTGTGCATCCAGCTTCTTTTTTAGCAAATAGTTAGTTTCATCAATCCAACTTCCATTTTGGCAAACAATTAAATCAATCCAGCTTCCGTTTACGCAGCCACATACGAGAAATAATAAAATACACTAAAATACTCTGCTGGCAGCATCATGAATTAAATAAGCTAAAATACTCTTTACCTTTTCATCAAAACAACTTCTATTTAAACAACAATTATTTCTTATAAATCCGACTTCTACTTAGGAAGAATTCTTCTAGTCAATTCAATATCTATTCGACCAACACCAAAACCCATGTGATGCAATGGTGAATAATTGGTAAACGTGTAGTTTAACATCGTAAATTACTCGCCACTGCATGGGTTTCAGCGTTCCTTTGGTCGAATACAAGTTGGGTTGACGAAAAGAATTCTTGCCAAATAGAAGTCGAATTGATTAAAGTAATTTTTGCTTAATTAGAAGTGGGATTGATTAAAAGAATCTTGCTGCAATAGAAGCTGGATTGATGAGAAATATTTTTAATGATATAGAAATTGTATTAATGAAAAATAATTCCTGCACTTGAATAGAAGTTGGACTGATGAAACGAGTTATTGCCTAAGTAGAAGCTGGATTGATGGAAAGGATTCTTGCCAAAGTGGAAGTCTGGGTTATCCCATAGTTTAGGTTGGTAATTATTTGAATGTCTTCAATGCCTTACTTGACGTTGGTAAGTAAGCACCTATGTTCATGATAACTAACATCAATCCCGCTTTCATTTCAGTGAGAATTTTTTCATCTATCATGCTTCTATTTCATGCAGAAAATTATCCAACTTCTATTTAACTAAAAAAGTTTTTTCATCAATTGAACTTTTTTTCATTAAAGCAAAGATCTATTCTCATGGTCCAGCTTCTACTTATGGAAACAATTATTTTCATCAGTCCAGCTTCTGTTGCATAAAAAACGTAGTTTCAGCAATCAAGCTTATATATACGGTAAAAATTATTTCCATCGATACCACTTATACTTCACGACAGAAATGGTTAAATGAATCCCACATCTACTTAAGGAAACAATTTTTCCTTAATCCAGCTTCCACTTTAATTTGACGATACAAAATAATTTACCAACCTAAGGAACAGGTTTACTATAAGGATAAATCTTCTGCCGCGGAAAATTCTGCCTCATTTTCTACTCAATTCTGCGGCGGAAGACCTTTGCTCAAAGCGCGTTGTTCAAAATGCGTTACTTCCTATAAATTGGCGTCGTGAGGGTCGGTTAGGGTCAGGTTTGGCGCTGTGAGGTCGGTTAGGGTCAGGGTGAGAGTAGATTTAGATAAAATGTGGAAACAAATTCCGCCGCAGAAATAAGGGTAATCCCGTAGTTTAGGTTGCTAAATTATTTGAATGTCTTCAATGCCGTACTTGACGTTGGTAAGTAAGCACTCTACCGATGTCCATCATAACTATCATCAATCCCGCTTCCATTTCATGGAGAATTATTTTTAATCAATCCAGCTTCTATTTAATTAAAAAATGATCCAACTTCTATTTAACCAGATTTTTTTTTCAGCAACGGAACTTTTATTTAGGCAAAGAACTTTTCTCATGGGTCCAGCTTCTACTTAAGGCAACAATTATTTTCATCATTCCAGCTTCTATTGCATCAGAAACTTAGTTTCATCAACCCAGCTTCCATTTTAATTTTACGATATAAAATAATTTAGCAAACCTAAACTACGGGTTTACCGAAATAAGTTTTCCCGGGTTGCGTGGAGCCATTTTCGGCTGCAGAAGCACCACGCTTACTATAATAGGCTATACAATGGGCGAATAATTTACGACGCTAAAGTACACGTTTGCCGAATAATTTAGAACGCTAAAACGAGAGATTACCCACACACAAAATAAATCAAGCTGATCACCCATTCGACTTTAATATTATGATACTTTTTAATAATTGCTTTAATTCTTATTGTAATAGGTATCCTTCAACATTTCTATACGAATGTGAGTTCAACTGTAAAGGCAGATGGAACTGCAATTATTGTCATACGCTAAGAAAAATATACAGAAAAAATCAAGAATAAATGGAACGTGTCATGCTAATTTAATAAATATATGAAAAGTAAAGGCAATCATAAGGCTTACCGGAAGAGTAAGGAAGTTTGTGAAGTCAAATTTTCTTCTTTGTCCAGATATTAAAAATGGCGAACACGAAAAGAATAAATTTTGGATCTAAAGTTGGATTACAATCACAAAACGTCTAGCGCCAGTGCCCTCTTGCGATTAGAAATTAATTAGGGGTCTTCACCAATGAATAAAAACTCGTATGTATGTATTTATAATAATTCGTTATTTAAAATTAAAATAAAAAACAGGCAAAACGCTGTAGGTGAGCAATGACAGTTGAATCTATAGTTGGTTTAATTAGTACATATTTCTTATAATAACTTCGAGTCTCCAAGGCGCAGCTGAGCAGTGTTCCAAAATATCTTTCTGACTTTGGATGGGCCCGATAGCGCAGTAGATAACACACTAGCATAGAGAGCGAGAGGTAGCCTACCGAGATCGAGTTCCGTCGGCGGACATGCTTTGTGTGCTGCTATTAGGGCCGTGTATTGCAGGTTGTCTGTTCTGTTATTAGTTAAGATTTATGTCTTCTGTAATTAATTTGTGTTCTTGTGAATTGTTTCATTTGCATAACTCTAACCGGTTGCGGTTTATCAACCGGATTGTGTCAATAACGAATATCATTATTATTATTATTATTATAATAATAATAATAATAATAATAATAATAATATTATTATTATTAATTATTATTACTATTATTACTATTATTACTATCATCGTCATCATCGTCGTCGTCGTCGTCATCGTCATCAATCATCATCAATCATCATCATCATCATCATCATCATCATCATCATTATGCGAAAGCCGTTATCGGCGGACGTACGGTTCCGCAACAACTTGTCTACAGACACTTAAGTCTACCGACATTTCGTCTACAAGTGTATCTGTAGGCTATCCATTACGGCTAATCAGCAGAGACCGCTTCCTTATAGTTTCGCTAAAACGTGCTATATATTCTCAGGAATCCAGCTTCTAATTACTGACAATATTATTTTCATCAATCCAGCTTCTATTGACTGGAAACTTATTTTCATCCATGCATCCAGGTTGATCTCCAGTTTGGTATCGATAGTCCGAAAGTTCGATAGTCCGAAGGTTTGATCGTCCGAATGTTCGATTGTCCGAAGGTTTCTAGATGTTTACCCTTCTACCTAGCCTATACTACGACTGTTTTCATCATTCCAACGTCCATATCAGCCGGGATTATTTTCATCAATCCAACTTCTACGACCATAGGATCTTCGGACTATCGAACCTTCGGACTATCGACCTCTTGCCTCTTCAATAACCTTCTTGACCGACTGTGGGGCAGTCAAGGTTGTTAGAAACCGCTTCCTTTTACAGCCGACGTGTTTCTGGAGAAACTAGCATCCAATATTTCTCCCATCCATCAGGCATATTCTCCTCTAGCCGCTTACCGACAGGACTATATGTCCACCTACAAGCTGTTAGTGATGGGCACTAAATTATTAATTTTTTTAATACATCGCCAAACAAAATAAAAACAGTTATTCATGAAAATAATTATTTTCGTAATTAGAAGCTGGATCCATGAAAATATTTCTCTGCTTAAATAAAGTTCCATTGATGAAAAATATTTCATTTCGTTAAATAGAAGTTGGATTGATAATAGTTGCCTAATTTTTGCTAATTAAATGGAAGTTGGATTGATGAAAAAAATTCTTGATGAAATCGAAGCTGGATTGACGATATTTATCTTGCACAAAGGTCGACTGCTTCCTTGTCAACATCAAGTACGGCCTTGAAGATATTAGAGTAATTTTGCAACTTAAAATCCGGTTTTACCGAAATTCGATTGATGAAAAATTCTTCCTTAAACAGAGGTTCGATTGATTGAAATAATTTGCTGAAATGGAAGTTGGATTGATGACAGTTATCACTGACATTGGTAGACTGCCACCTTACCAGCATAAGGTAAAATTGGTTACCTAATTAAACTAAAAAATATTTAGTTCCACGTAAGTGAGTGGCCCCGCTACGTGTGACCCATTGAGCCAACTGTGCATTTTTTTGCTAAATGATGAAAATTTTCTTTTGCAATGACACTTAACAGAATAATACGCTAACACAGAGAGTGCATCTAAGTAGATATCGTGAAGAGGCGCTATATAAATTCTCAGAATGAATGAATGTCATTTATTCTAACACAATTAAACCATCAATAAACGTACTACGTATTTGCCGGGGGTAAAGATTAGGACGTTGCAGAATTAGGCAACAGTCATGAAAAACAACCAAGGTAATCATGAAACGCCATGTACCATGACAAAGCTCTAAACAGTGTAACTGTTCTGGGCTTTTAACAAAGTAAAAGGTCTAATAATAGATTGCTCTTGTATGTCTTGTTCTCCAGTGTGAATTCTAATTAGGTGATATCTAATACAGAAGATGAGCAGAAAGGCAGACAGGAAAGATCATATCTCCACTGAGGTAATTATGTTGATTGTAATTTCTATAATGACATTGTGTTTTCACGAAGTACTGATCGGAGGCACAGAAAATTATGTTATGATGTTACTCAGAACATTAATGCACTGTTTGATAACATTAGTAATCAATCGTTCCATTAACAATCAAGCTATTCACGCATATAAAAATGGCGTTGACCCAAAACAAAATTGCCATACTAGAAGTGATGTCATCTATGCATTTTCCCTCTAGCGATTAATCGAAACATTCACAGTTAAGTCAGAAAATTAATAATTATGCATTCCTTCTACCGGAGCGGACTCAGCGGAGAGCAGGAATACTGGGAGGCCATCATCGGCCGACGATCGCGTAAGCCGAAAAGCTCTGAACTGTCTTCAATGGGTTACGTATCGATCGTCCGAAGATTCGATCGTCCGAAGGTTTGATCGTCCGAAGGTTCGATAGTCCGAAGGTTTAATCTATTTTCACATATAATTTGAGCAGCGATCCAACTTCTACTTACAATAGGAAATTTCTTCATCAATCCAGCTTCCACTTAAACTATAACATATTTTCATTAATTCAATTTTCACTGACGACACTAAACCTTACCTTAATTGTAGGCTAACCCTAACCGACGCGAGAAAACCTACGCACCCCGATTCTAGATGTTTTCCCTTCTACCTATCCTAATTATAATTATTTTTATCTGCAGTCGTTTATCTAAAACTGCTCCTTTGGAGATATAAATAATATTAACCCTTATTCTACCGGGATAAAAACAACCAAAAAGTACAGGGTGTGGTCGCAAATCACCCCAGCTGAGTTTTTAACTTTAAGTTCTATAATGCAATTGTTATTTGAATGTCAGATATAAATATAATGAACATATAATTATGTACCGGTATGTAATATATGAATACGTATGACTGTATATAAGTATGCATAATATAAAATTATATATATATATATATAATTTTCACATAGCTTGACTTTTTATGATTTTTCTTCAATAAATTATGTGCTAGACGTGTGTAGGAAGGAAGCTTGACGAACAGGGAACAGACAGTTGACAGCGACGGATACATTGACCAATAGAAATCGTTGTGCTATGTTGGTGATACAAAACCAGACGACGCGAAAAGTTCGGGGCCAGTCTGACGAGTCGCCAACGGGTGACTAAGTCCTAAAGAATCCGTACGAGTCGGAGAGGTTGATTTACGAAGCGCAACACGGAAAGTTCCGTAGCGAAAGTAACGAATCGAGGATTGGGACGTACGGATTCGATTCAGCTGAGTCGGAGTGGAAATACGGACTAGGGGCCTACTCCTTAAACGGATGTCTGCGAAAGGATACGCAGGAATAGTGTCGTGACGACGGGAATTGGGTAACAATCACAGAGCGAATCCAAATCCAAGCCCTATCGCTAGCCTACAACTCCCTAAAATTATAGGCCTACCAAGTTACCAACCCGCTCATCATCATGCGTGTCTCACTCTTGTTTGACCTTCGGTCACTACTAATCTCAAGTTCTCCAGCCGAGCTATATCGAACACTGCAACACGTCTCTTGAACGATCTGCCACCTGAATGCCGCACTTTTCGGTTCCTCCACCGTCATCCGCTTCAAGTTCAGGCTCCGCTATAGGCCCTATATCCATAATGACAGTAAAACCAGGCTTATGTTGCAAAATGCACTACTGAGATAAAGACCAAAATGTGAAAAAAAATTAAATTTGTTCAATTTTTACTTTTTGATAGAAATTGATAAATAAATATGTTTTAAACACATTAAAACTAAATTAAATTTGTGACAAATTAAAATTTTTAGTGGTATTTTAGATTATTTTTATTTTCTATAGTTTTAGTTATACAATGACTTTTCCTGATATTTGTCATTTTCCCGCCATTAATAGCCATGCGTGGCATAAGGCTAGCTTAGCAAGCATAGTATGAATAAAAAGCCCAGACTTCCTTCTAGCGGTTCTAGCCTATCATGCAACCTTTATTCAATGTCTTTTTAACTAATCAGAGTGCTGAACATGGTTGCTAAGGAATTTTGCACTTGGAAATCATACAGAACTTTAAATGCATTTTTCTCTGAATCACAATTGAACAACTGAACCAGATCTGTTACTCATAACTTTGGCCAAGAACATGATAGAACAATAAAGTGTGTTTCATTTTAAAGGAGAGAGATTACCCTTCAAAACGGTATATGACATTCAAATAATGTAAAAAATCCGACTTAAGCCTGGTTTTGGTCAGATGGGTCACCATTATCCATCACTCCAAGGCTGTCCACTCGATACTAAAGTCTCTTCTTTTCAAGAACTCTTACCTCAACTGATCATCTACCTTCCAATTTTCGACCTAAACGACACCTCTGACTAGAAGCAGAGCACTTGAATAACCTGGTGTCCTGCGCTTGGCTTTCAAGTGGCACTTTAGAAGTTTTGAGATTACAATAACCTGGTATCCAGAGTTATTTCAGTCAGGTTTTTCTCCATATTTTTTCATATGGAATATAACTTTTACATTTTAGGTAGCTGTAGCAGATTCATTAACACAATTATTTTCGTCAATCCAGCTCCCATTCACGCAATTATTATCATCAATCAAGGTTCCATTTAGATAATTATTCTTGTCAATACAGCTTCCTTTTAGGTAAAGAATAATTTTCAGCCATCCAACTTCCATGCTAAATTGACAATATCAAATACGTCAATGCAAAAATAATTTGGGCACCTAAACTGGAGAAATACCAATCAGGATGCATGAGTCTTGATTACACATTTATCTTTCGTAATGACAACAATGTCATAATCTAAGTAGAATAAACTACATCATAAAAGCAACTAAAACAGTGAATGCTTCAATAATCGAAAAGAATTTCACGAAACGATGTACATGTAGCTAGCAAAGCAGAAGTATTTCTGCAGCTATATTCAATAAGGATGTCAAGTAGTGGAACTTAGAACAAAAGATTTTACTGCATCATTAGTAATTATACCATAAAATTTCAGTTTGATGACCTCCACCAATTCTAGTCTTACAGTCATGTGAGAAGAAGGCAACAACATAAATAGGTGATGCCTTTAATGAGGACCGTCTGGATTATTAACAGCACTACGCCTACTGTCCAAGTATTCTGAAGTGAAAGTGGTACAAAGTAATTATTCAGGTATGTATGTATCCCAGCATTTCTATAGCATCTTTACTCTTATCCTTATGATATCAAATTACTAGTTTTCAACTGTAATTATGTGGAATCACAATTCAATGCTGGCCACAAACTAAGTCGTCAGGTGGTGAAAATCGATGGCTAGAACAATGCTCAAGAAATTCCTTCTCTACTTCAAGTAATTCGTCGCATATTCCACATCCAAAAGATTTTGACAAAGACGCATTTTCATCCAAAGGAAATCTAAATTTGCTAATATACAGACATTCTCCATCCTGACTTTTTGGTAAAGGACTTGCAGTTCCACTTGAATCTGGATATGAGCTCTTTGGGAAACGTTCATTTGGGATAACTATAGCGTCTATACTATTAAATGTTATGAAATGATGAGATAGGTTAGCAATTACTTCACTTCCAATTTTAAGATCCTGTGGCAGTGTTCCTGCATGGAGTTTAAACTGCTTCGCTGAAAGACTGTGATTGGTATGAGGTTTATTGTGTGTGTGTTGGTTCAGAGTTTCATGATTTCTTCTGTGTTTTTTAAGATATCCAATTTGTGTAAATCGTCTATTACAAACCTCACATATGTATGGTTTTTCTCCTGTATGAGTTCTCATATGAGTCTTTAGAGCACTGGTTACCGTAAATGCTTTCTGACACAGCTGGCACCGGTGTGGTTTTTCGCCAGTATGGGTCCTCATGTGCGTTTTCAGATAAACATGATAAGGAAATGATTTCTGACATAACTGACAACTGTATGGTTTTTCTCCAGTATGGGTTCTCATGTGCATTTTCCGTTGACTATGATTAGCAAATGATTTCTGACATAACAGGCACCTGTATGGTTTTTCGCCAGTATGGGTACGCATGTGCGCTTTCATACCCCTACCTTCAGCAAATGATTTCTGACATAGTTGGCACTTGTATGGTTTGTATCCAGTATGGGTTCTCATATGCCTTTTCAGAGCAGTATCTTGAGCAAAGGTTTTCTGACAAAACTGGCAACTGTATGGTTTCTCTCCAATATGAGTTCTCATATGTGTTTTCAGATTACTACCACGATCAAATGACTTCTGACATATCTGGCACCTGTATGGTTTTTCGCCAGTATGGGTACGCATGTGCGCTTTCAGACCCCTACCTTCAGCAAATGACTTCTGACATATCTGGCACCTGTATGGTTTTTCGCCAGTATGGGTTCTCATATGCACTTTAACATCACAACCTCGAGCAAATGTTTTCGGACATAACTGACAGCAATATGGTTTTTCACCAGTATGTGTTCTCATGTGCCTTTTCATAATTTTTTTTTCAGCAAATGATTTTTCACATAGCTGGCACTTGTATGGTTTTTCTCCAGTATGGATTCTCATATGCACTTTCACATGACCAACTTGAGCAAATGCTTTCTGACATAACTGGCACCAGTATGGCTTTTCGCCAGTATGGGTTCTCATATGCACCACCAAGCCACCTACTAGAGAAAATGATTTCTCACAAATCTGACACTTGTATGGCTTCTCTCCAGTATGGGTTCTCATATGGTTTTTCAGAGTAGTACCTTGAGCAAAGGTTTTCTGACAAAACTGGCACATGTGTGGTTTCTCTCCAGTATGAGTTCTCATATGTGTTTTCAGGTGAATACCCTGATCAAATGACTTCAGACATATCTGGCACCTGTACGGTTTTTCACCAGTATGGGTTCTCATATGCAATTTCACATCACTAGATTGAGCAAATGTTTTCTGACACAACTGGCAACTGTATGGTTTTTCACCAGTATGGGTTCTCACATGTGTTTTCAGACTACTACCTCGGGCAAATGTTTTCTGACATAACTGGCACCTGTATGGTTTTTCGCCAGTATGGGTTATCATATGCACTTTCACATCACAACCTCGAGCAAATGTTTTCTGACATAGCTGACAGCAATATGGTTTTTCACCAGTATGTGTTCTCATGTGCCTTTTCAGATGATTACTGTGAGCAAATGATTTATCACATAGCTGGCACCTGTATGGTTTTTCGCCAGTATGAGTTCTCATATGTGCTTTCAGATTACTACCATGATCAAATGCTTTCTGACATAATTGACAGATGTATGGTTTTTCGCCAGTATGTGTTCTCATGTGCCTTTTTACATTGCGTTCTTCAGTAAATGACTTCCGACATATCTGGCACTTGTGTGGTTTTTCGCCAGTATGAGATTTCATGTGCATTTTCAGATTACCAACTTGAGAATATGCTTTCTGACATAGCTGGCATCTGTATGGTTTATCTCCAGTATGAGTTCTCATATGAACTTTCACATCACTACCTCGAGCAAATGTCTTCTGACAAATTTGACAGCTATATGGTTTTTCGCCAGTATGAATGCTCATGTGTCGTTTTACATTCTTTTGTTCACTAAATGATTTCTGACATATTTGACAAAAGTATGGCTTTTCATGTGCGTTTTCGGATGACCAAATTGAGCAAATGCTTCCTGACATATCTGGCACCTGCATGGTTTTTCTCCAGTATGGGTTGTCATATGCACATTCATGTTACTTCCATGAGCAAATGTTTTCTGACATAACTGGTACCTGTTTGGTTTCTCGTCAGTATGGGTTCTAATATGCGCTTTCATATGAAGAACTTGAGCAAATGCTTTCTGACGTATAGTTTTTCACCAGAATGGGTTCTTACATGCACCACCAAGAATCTACTCGAGTAAATGCTTTCTCACACAACTTACATCTCCATGGTTTCTATCCAGTATGGGTCTCGTGCGCGTTTTCAGATTATTACCCAGACAGAACGACTTCAGACATATCTGGCACTTGTATTGTTTTTCATCATAAAGGCTATTCACTTAATTGATTAGTTCAGTTTTTCTCTAGTATGGGTACTTTCATGAGCTGTCAGATGATAACCTTGATCAAACGGTTTCTGAAATTTAAACATGTGTGTTTTCTATTAACAATAGCTCATAATATAATTATGTGCTTCTCTAGTCGCCAGATTCTATACAAAGTATGGCTTTTGATAAGTATGAACTTTGGTATGCACTTCAAAGCAATTTCCTGTGGAATCAGTTTCTGCAGTTGTTCTTGTCACAGCCTTTCCAACACTACCAGTGTCCAGTGTTTCACATTATCAATGACTTCTTTTGAGCTTGCGTTTCAGTTGCCTAAAAGAAGGGTTCATGTTTCGTCTAGGCAAAGATGAATAGTGGTACAATAAATCCACTGTGGTGTTCTTTATGAAGATTAATTACTTGCAGATCTTGTCTTGCAAATTGAGCTTTGCAGCTCTAACCAAATGTAGCTTGTTTTCTTCACGCTATTAAAGAGAACAGCACAAATGTATTTTCTATATGTTTTAAAAATATAGAACATAATTTCAGTTTGTACAGTTTCAGGAATTCATTAAGTGATTCTTCTGCTAAGATGGTGACTAAAACCATTAGGCCTATGTTACAGCTCTGTCTCAAAACATAGGCTTGACAACTGGACTAAGAAGTATACAATGCGATGAAAAGTCAACAAAATAATGACAATTCTGAAGTACACAATCTGATAGCTTCATAGGAGTTTTGGAAAGTAGAAGAACTAAAACTCGGAAAATTTGTTAACAGGCTACCAACTTATTTTAAAACTGACAATTGAATATACACACAAATCACTTAAAGTCTTAAATCTTTGGTTTATGCTGCCATTAAATCAAATGTAATAGCTCCATCGTCCATCCTTCTGGTTCCTTGCCACTAGGTAATTGCAAAGACTAGGTAGTCAACCATACATTTTGTTTGTGCAGGAGGAATACGTGTAAGTGGTTGGATATGATGGGCATTTGAACATCAGAGGTTTTAGAGATGCTGGGTGTCCCATTTCCCCACTCAAAAGAGCCACGGACAATGCAGAACATCAATGCTTGGAAATGGTGTCCTAAAAATACCGTGTAGTTTAGCGTCGTAAATTATTCGCCAATTATAGTATTATTATTTGTCATCAATTCCATTTCTGGTAAACGTGTAGATTAGCGTCGTAAATTATTCACCCGTTGCAGCACTGTTGTTTTTCATCAGTCCAACTTCTACTTTAGCCAGAATCCTTTTCATCGACCCAGCTTCCATTAGGCAAGAATTCGTTTCATCAATCCAGCTTCTATTTGAGCATGAATTATTTCTAATCAATACAACTAATTCAATTAAGAATTATTAATAATCAATCCCGCTTCTACTTGAGCAAGTCAGTCCCACTTCTATTTATTTAGTATTTTCATCAATCCGACTTCTAATTAGCAAGAATTCTTTTCGTCAATCCAACTTGTATTCGACCAACGCTGAAACCCATGCAATGGCGAATAATTAACGACGCTTAACTACAGGTTTACCAAATGTGTTTGTCCACTAAATAATATGCACCGAGTTATAGAATCTCACTAGGTTTAACAACAGTTGAATTTGTCAGAAATCTGGTTTTTACTATCATCAACACAAAATGGCCGTCCATTAATGTGTTTTACTGCTTGTACAAGGAAGCTGGAGTTTCTGAAAGTACATCCTGTCATCTAGCGAATACATTTTACCGTGATTTCGCCGCTTAATTGGAGACGTAGAGATGGAAGTAATTTCTTAGATTCGTAGTAGATTCTCGGTGGTGAGAGAAAATATGACAGGGAAATGACTGTAAGTCTGCTCTGTTGGGCACTGGCTGTTGTACAGGAAGCACGTGGGTATTATATTGTATTGCATTTATCAATTTTTATAAAGCGCCTCTCACGGTGAACACCAATCAGAAAACCCCCGAGCGAAACGTGAACTTAACACAGCGAAAGGTAACACCTGGACCACCGGTCAATATCAAAGAACGAGTTGATGTAGGGATTTGGTTCCATAATGAAGGGCCAATGAAGGCAAAGCTCGAGATTTAGCCATAGCAGTCCTCGCTCGTGGGTGATGGGAGTAACATTTTAGCCTAATGTAAATCTTCGAAAATTTCAGCACCCACAAAAGCCACGACAGAGAGACCAGCTTAATATCAATCTTTAATTCACCAAAAAACATTGGTAGCACAAAAAAATGAACATGAAAAGCATGAAAAGCAAAACAAGAAAATCTCATCCACTTATGGTGTCTGAGAAAAGACACAGAAACCTGACAACCTCATTGTCATGCGAACGGCATTTGTGCATAAAACGCAGTCTTCTGGAAAACCAACAGTCTTTAATAGTTTTTTCATGCATGAATTGCAGTACCGATGCAACACTGCTATGACATATTTTGAAAATTTTACATATAGCAGAGCTGTACGTGTACTCCAAGGAGTTCAGGTCACTGTTGGTAGGGCTGATAGCCTCCATTCCATACAGGAGAAATGGTTTACAGTGTGCACTAACCAAATACAACAAAACAGGTTCAGTAAATTTGTAGCATTTGCTATACAATGAGTTAAATGACCGATAAAACTTCACACGCATTTCATGCAGACTAAGTTTAAATGACTTGGCTGCAACCAGAAAACAGCCAAGATATTTCAGCTTCTCCACATAATTGATATCTACTCCGTTGACATTGATGTTCTTGCACGCATTACGGAAATGTGATCCAATCCTTATCACTTGAGATTTGGCTACATTTAACTTCATGTCAATACCCTCTAGCTCAACAGAGCAAAATTTAATGTCAACCATAGCTTGGAGATCACACAGGGATGCTGACATTAACATGAGGTCATCTGCATACATGACACACCCTAAGTACATCTCCCCAATTCTACATCCATGACCGGATCGACTTAGCTTATCAATTAGGTCGTTTACATAAACAGCAAATAGAACTGGAGATAGAACACCACCTTGCCTAACTCCGCAGGTTAGAGTTATCATATCTGAAAATATATTGTCCCACCTCACGAAGGCTGCACTGAGACTATACCAGGTTATAAGGGTGGTCAGAACTTCACGAGGAACCTGTCTGTCCATTAGCTTATTGAACAAAGCAAAGTGATTCACTTTGTCAAAAGCTTTTGACATGTCTAATGCACATAAGTTGATAGTTGACCCATGACTTGTAAAGTAGTCCACCACTGTTCCGACTGCAATATGGTTATCCCGTAGTTTAGGTTGCTAAATTATTCTAATGTCTTCAATGCCGTCCTTGACGTTGGAAAGTAAGCACTCTACCTATGTCCATGATAACTATCATCAATCCTGCTTCCATTTCATGGACAATTATTTTTAATCAATCCAGCTTCCATTTAATGAAAAAAATGACCCAACTTTAACCAGAAAAATATTTTTCATCAATGGAACTTTTATTTAAGCAGAGAACTTATCTCATGGGTCCAGCTTCGACTTACGGAAACAATTATTTTCGTTATTCCAGCTTCTATTGCATTAAAAACTTAGTTTAATCAATCCAGCTTCTATTTACGGTAAAAATTATTTAGATCAATCCAACTTCTATTTAAAGACAGAAATAGTTTCATCAATCCCACTTCGAGTTTGTGAAACAATTTTTTCCTCAATCCAGCTTCCATTTCAATTTGACGATATAAAATAATTTAGCAACCTAAACTACGGGTTTACCCTTAATATTGGGGCTACATCAAATCAATTCCCTCAATAGCCAAGTTTTTTTGATCGTTTCGGTGCCAGATGAAAATCCGGGAAGTCAAGTCGAGGAGGGAGTATGGAGTATGGAATGCTAGTCAGTGGAGGGAAGGAACGCTTGATGCATACAATTATACAAGTTGGACGAGTAGGCCTATGATTGGTGGGATGAAATGGTATCCGGACATTTCCCCGGACAATTCCCTCCCCCCCAACAGTAAGTAGGTAACTCTACCATTGTCCATGATAACTGTTATTAATCCAACTTCTATTGAAACAAAGACCTTCTTTCATCATCCCAACTTCTATTTAAGCAAAACAAAATTTTCATCAATCCAGTTTCTATTTAAGCGAAGAATTTCTTACACAAATCCAGCTTTTATGTAGGCTTCGAATTTGTTTATCAATCCAATGTGTAAGCATAGAATTTGTTTTATCAATCCAGCTTCTATTTAAGGAAAATCATTTCTTTCGTGAATCCAACTTCTATTAAAGTAGAGAATTTGAAAAGCAAGGGTTCAGACAGAAAGAAAAATGCCTGGCATTTAGACTCCAGACACAGAGCCATGCCGAAAACCATAATCGGCATCTCGAAAGTTAGCAAATTAAATTGCTGACAAATGAGTGGAACATCTGCTGGTTCCCCATGTGACTGCTGGCAGTGTTTAATTTGCACAACAATGGGCTGAGAACAGAGCCATGGCCAATGTTGAAGTCTCTGAGGGATCCTTTTAACCTCGGGCCAAATCATAATAACACTTAATCCTTCCCAGAATGGTTTTATTATTGTCCAGATAATTTGTCATTCTAGAGAAAGATAAAAAATATGGTAATTTCGTTTATAGAATATTTTATTATTTGGCCAAACTTACACTTTAGCATAATAAATTATAAAATAGAAGATGGATTGATGAAAATAATTCTTGCGTAAAGAGAAGTTGGATTGATGACATATCATGGTTATCAGTTAGCATATTCAAATGTTATGTAGGGCTATAAATAGCCTATAATGATAAAATACTTTACCAAATTGCGAGTTTATTTTCATGGAAGTTTGTGAACGAGTAAATAAAATTATAATAGCCTAATCAACATTGTAGTTTCTCAAATATAGAACTCCAATCTTGGTGTCTACTTCAACTCCGAGTCGGAATCGAACGTTTTGGGCCATGTTTACATCTGCAGAAGCTCTCTGGTGAATGCACTGCAAGCTATTTGAGTACTACTGCTTGATTAATGGCTTACTACTTGTTCTTAATGACTGTAACAACCGTTTGGCTGGCCCCATCAGCGTCTTTACGAGGTATATTAGAAGGGGATTTAGTCAATGTCCAGGAAAAACAAAATACATGCATGCATACACACTCACGCTTGCATACACACACACACACACACACACACACACACACACACACACACACACACACACACACACACACACACACACACACACACACACACACACACACACACACACACACACACACACACACACACAAACTGTAGCAATACCAGGACTATCAACTGCTGTGTTGCATCCATCATCATAATCATTCATGCTATTGCTGCTTTTACTAGTAGCCTATTAGCACCATCATCAATATTAAGTGCACTAACGAAACAATCATATGTAGTGACTAATAGTTAATAATAAAGATAATGACGATGACGATGATGATCATGATGACAATAATAATAATAATTTATTATTTCAATCTGACGAGTATGCATTAACATTACATGAAATAGTAGTAATAGACGATGACAAGTCTAGCAGGAGTAAAATTTAACTGTAGGGTGGCCTGCAAGGCGCATAATCCGTCCTACTACTCATTTTACAGTCGCCTCTATGGAGTTGAAGGCTGAGTCAACCTTGTGGGGTTAGTGGGTATTGAACCTCTGTCCTTGTTATCTTCGTGCCAGTGTATTACCATTCAACCATCTCCCCGCCCTGATGTACGGAAGTAGTTGCCAAGTATTTGTAACATCACCTGGCTGCATTATACACAAATCCCAACCCATACAGCAGTTCATAAATATTTAAAACATATTTTGTGATTTTCCAGACTACCCTTCTGTATAAAGGCTTTCGGACATAACTTGCAGGTGTATGGTTTTTCTCCAGTGTGGATTCCTGTGTACTTTCAAAGCACCTTTTCGTGCAAATGCTTTGCGGCATAAAATGCAGATGCATGGCTTTTCTCCTGTATGACACCTTGTATGGAATTTCAGATTATTCTTCCCTGAAAATGCTTTGTCACAAAAGCTGCACTTGTATGGTTTTTCTCCGGTGTGAGTTCTTGTATGATAATCCAAATAATGTTTGTTAGAAAAGGTTTTGTGACATAAGTTGAACTTGTGTCGTTTTTCTCCAGTGTGGATTCTTGTGTGATTATCCAGAGTAGGCCTACCCTTCTGTGCAAAGATGTTGTGATATAAATGACACTTGTATGGCTTTTCTCCAGTGTGAGTTCTAAGATAGGTGTTAAGTTCAGATGAAAGACTGTTTACAGGAAAACATTCTATAGTTAGCTGTTTACGGGTGCAGAATCGCGAAAACGACGAGCAAGTCACAGCTTAGAGAATGGGACAGCCACTCGAAAAGTTATGCGTGAACAAATCTGTAACAGGAAAGAATGATAGATGACGTCACATAGGCCTAGGAGGTGAAGATGACGTAAGCAGATGGTGAGGAACAAAATAAGAAAATAGAATTCTATTTATGTAAAATCAGACGAAGATTCTACATAGCCTAGGTAAAGCGTCTCAGTTTAATCATGTTGTGTCAAAGAGAAGAGATTTAGTTCTAGCACCATACAAAAACAGCACTTACAACAATTACTGAAAATCAGAAAACCTAAAAATATTGATGATGATGATGATGATTATAGCTAAGTTTATTATTATTATTAATATTAATAATAATAATATTATTATTATTATCATGATTCTTTTCGCCCGAGGTATTATTATTATTATTATTGTAATAAATTATCATCATCATCATCATCATCATCATCATCATCATCATCATCATCATCATCATCATCATCATCATCATCATCATGTATGTGTGCATGTATGTACATGGCCATAATTACATGGTCACTGTTAGTTAAGGTTTTCGTTTTTTTTCTTCATTTTTATACTGTTTTGAATTGTGTTTATCATGTACTGTGTACTATGTACTATACTGTTTGCATTACTGTATGAAACTTGATGTTGCACTGTTTGTTGAGGATTTAGCTATCACTAATTCAAATTTTTGAAATGTTGTTTTAGGTGTCCCTAGTTAGCGGGATCTTGATCCCTTTTGGGACTCCTCTTGCGGCCAATCCTGATATTTTGTTAAATGTTATGTGATTTTTAATTGACATGGCTTCAATAAAGAGTTTTGATTGATTGATTGATTGATTGATAATAATAATAATAATCATCATCATCATTTTTATTATCATAATTGTTATTAGTATCATCATCACCATCATCATCATCTTTCCTTGCAGTAGAAGTAGTTTTGGTTGTGGTAGTAGTAGCGTTGTAGCACTACTGGCAGCGATAATATTATGGGGTAATACTGGAAGTAGTGGATGTGGGAGTTGCATAGCAGAATTGTCTGTTTCTGCATCTCATTTTCCATGTATGCAAGTCTCACGATACCATGTACATTTTTTATCCTGAAAGTTTGTTACTTAGAACTCACTATGAATAGTTTTAAGTGCATGGCCAGTATCCAAATATACAAGTGTCGTACTGTAGACACGAACTAAGTCCTCGAATGTTTTGTATTATATTGAAGAGCTGAAGATGCAAGCTGAAATCCTGAAAGGAGAAAAGCGATTCAAATGCGAGTTTTGCAGCAAAGCATTTAGCCATGTTTTCATCTCTCATCAAACTTCTACATCTCCTATGACATATTTCCATGCCTCATCCAACTTCTACTGCTACTATAAATATTTTGATCGCTCATCAAACTTCTAGTTTAACTTAAATAATTTAATTAGCATCAATACCATGTTTTCATCGCTCATCCAACTTCTACTTCTGCTATAAATATGCACATCCAACTTCGAATGTTGCTGCAATAATTCAGCATTAATACCATGTTTTCATCATTCATCCAATTTCTAGTTTAACTATAGCATTATATTTGTGAACTGTTGTACGGGTTTGGATTTAAGCATATGCCATCTGGCTCATCTACTGCTGTTCCTTAAATAAACTATGCTACACTAGGCACAAATTTAAACTCTTGAATTAAGTGGACAAATGTTCCCCATAAAGGACATTTCTTATTAAATTGAATTTCTATCCCTAAGAAATCATATCTGCCACATA
This sequence comes from Aporrectodea caliginosa, assembly GCA_020284085.1. NCBI lineage: Eukaryota > Metazoa > Annelida > Clitellata > Crassiclitellata > Lumbricidae > Aporrectodea > Aporrectodea caliginosa. Next base: position 57,889 of record JACEVL010000395.1, read on the forward strand.
ACAAAATAATCAGAAAAACAACATCTTGAAAATATCAAGTTATTCCAATATTATCATAGTCAAGTAAATTATAAAAGTGGTGAATAATGTAATAAGACTACAAAATAAATCCAAAACCTGAATCACTTAATGCTCTCTAGAGTAGATTATCTGTAAAGTTGAAACAAACCCACAGACTATAATTTTTAAAGAAGAAAAAGGTTTCATTATCAAAGAATTGAATTCAGTTGCTGATCTTGAAATACTTCAGCAGAATCATCGTTAACTGAAGTATAACACACATGGAAACAGTGATCCATAAACTCCTTTTCAATTTCAAACATTTCATCACAAAATCCACATCCATGTGGTTTCACTAGGAAAGGCTGAATATGAGCAACAGACGATCTCTTACTTTTAATAACTTCCAGATTTTGCGTTTCTCCTCTGTGGGTTCTAATGTGCATTCGCTTATATTTCCTTAGAACAGAAGAGGTTCAAAGCGCTTTATCAGCCTTATCGAATGCCTTGTTGCATAGTTCACATTTGTATCGTTTTTCTCTGTCATGGATTTTTGAAGGCACCCTAATGCAAAAGACTTCCGGCAGATTTCACACTTGTGTGGTTTTTCTCTCCAGTGTGAGTTATTTACATGGTTTTAATACTTTCAGACTGTTCAAATGTTCTGTGACAAGATTGAAATTCGTATGGTTTTTCTCCTGTATGCAATCGTTAGATGATAATCATTTATGTCTCAGTAGCTAATATTGCATCTGAAATGCTGTTATATAACTAACTCACAATGAAATTGAGACATCAGCTGTCGTTTCTGTGACATCTAACATGACTTAATAGACTATCCAAATCCTTTGTGGCATAATTTACATGTGTATCGTTTTTCTCCTGAGTGCATACTTGAATACCAATTTAGGTGGCTCTTCTGTGTTAAAGCATTGTGGCATTATTCACACTTATAGGATTTCCTTCCAGTGTGCATTCTCTCACGGCTTCTCAAATAAATTCCTATGTGTAAAAGATTGTGACACAGATGACATTTGTATGGTTTTTCTCCAGTGAGGTATCGTAAGAGGTATTTTATGTTTGAACGTGCTACAAATGTTTTTTTTCTCAATATACTGAATTTTTTGGCTTGTTCTTATGTATGCATTCGCTTATATTTCCTAAAAAACAGAAGAGGTTCAAAGCGCTTTTTCCCAAAATTCATAGTTTTATGGCTTTTTCCAGTGTGGGTTCTTGTGTGAAGTTTTAATTCGTCATTTCTGGTAAATGCTTTTGCACATAGTTCACACTGGTATGGTTTTTCCCCAGTGTGGGTTCTTTTGTGTTGGTCTAGATTGCCTTTGCTTTTATATGCTTTTGAGCATAGTTCACACTTGTATGGTTTCTCTCCAGTGTGGTTTCTTGTGTGATATGTTAGTTGACACTTTGTTGCAAAGACGTTTCCACATAATTCACAGTTGTGTGTTTTTTCGCCAGTGTGCATTCTCATGTGCAGTTGTAGCTTGTCTTTTGTTATAAATGATTTTCCACATAATTCACAGTTGTATGGTTTCTCTCCAGTGTGGGTTCTTGTGTGATAATTTTGCTTACCTTTTGTTGCAAACGCTTTTCCACATAATTCACAGTTGTATGGTCTTTCTCCAGTGTGGGTTCTTGTGTGATATGTTAGCTGACATTTTGTTGAAAACGTTTTTCCACATAATTCACAGTTGTGCGTTTTTTCTCCAGTGTGGGTTTTCATGTGTTGTTCTAGATGGTCTTTTCTTATAAATGCTTTTCCACATAATTCACAGTTGTATCGTTTTTCTCCAGTGTGGGTTCTTGTGTGAAGTTTTAATACATAATTTCTGGTAAATGCTTTTGCACATATCATACACTGGTATGGTTTTTCTCCAGTGTGGGTTCTTGTGTGTTGGTGTAGTTTGCCTTTGCTTATAAATGCTTTCGAACATAGTTCACAACTGAATGGTCTTTCTCCGGAGTGGTTTCTCATGTGATATTTTAGCTCACATTTTGTTCGAAACACCTTTCCACATAATTCACAGTTGTATGGCTTTTCTCCAGTGTGGGTTCTTGTGTGATGTTTCAGGTGACATTTTGTTGCAAACACTTTTTCACATAATTCACAGCTGTATGGTTTTCTACTGTGGGCTCTCATGTGTTGCTTTAACTTGTCTTTTCTTATAAATTCTTTTCCACATAGTTCACAGTTGCATGGCTCTCCTCCACTGTGTGTTCTTGTGTGGCGTTTTAGTACATCATTTCTGGCAAATGCTTTAGCACATACTCCACACTTGTATGGTTTTTCTCCAGTGTGGGTTCTTGTGTGTTGGTCTAGTTTCCCTTTGCTTATAAATGCTTTCGGGCATAGTTCACACTTGTATGGTTTCTCTCCACTGTGGGTGCTAATATGAACATTTAGAGTAGTCTGCTGTCTAAATGATATGTCACATAGGTTGCATTTGAATGGTTTTTCTCCACTGTGGATTCTCATATGAAGTGTCAAAGTACTCATCGTTGTAAATGATTTCTCGCATATGCCACATACGATTCTTCTTCGTCTAGTGTGGGTTCTTGCATGGGTATTCATCTGAGTAATGTTCGAAAATGTTTTCTGACATAATTCACATTTGTGTGTTTTATCTCCACCATGATTCCTGGAATGTTCACAGAGGTCATTCTTCTGTGCATATGTCATGTGGCACAAATCACAGTTATATGGTTTCTCTGTATCGTGGTTTTCCATAGTATGGCCAATGAAAGAAGTGTTTGGTAAAAATGACTTGTTACAGTGTTGATATTTGTATGGTTTTTCTCCAGGATGGGTTTTCATGTGTTGTTTAAGGTTGTCTTTTCTTATAAATGCTTTTCCACATACTACACACTTGTATGGTTTTTCTCCAGTGTGGATTCTCATGTGTTGCTGTAGCTTGTCTTTGATTACAAATGCTTTTCCACAGAATTCACAGTTGTATGGCTTTTCTCCAGTGTGAACTCTAATGTGGTATATTAGTCCAGCATTTCGTGCAAATGCTTTTGTACATAGTTCACACTTGTATGGCTTTTCTCCAGAGTGTGTCATCTTGTGGTTATTCAAAAGAGTGCTAGATGAAAGTGACATGTTACACAGTATGTTTTGTGGTTTCTCACCAGTGTTTGTTTTCATATGAACATTCAAATAACTCCTCAATCTAAATGTTTTCCAGCACAGGTGAAATGTTTATGGAGCCTCTTCTTCTGTGTAGCTTATATTATGTTGTTTTAGATGATGTGTTTATGAAAGCCTTCCACAGAAGTCTATCTTCTCTGAACTGTGTACATGTATTTGTCAATACCCGTCATGTCATTGTGGCAACACCATCTGAACAATTTGACTGAGTTTCCTTTGCACTAATTATTTCCTTCTTGACAAATTTAAATTCTTGACGTTAAAATTTTGTCAATGTTGTCATCTTGTTTCGTCTTCTGCAAGTGAAAGTGCAGATGTTGTTAATAGAGAATTGGAGTGAATAAAAATGACAAATATAACATTAAGATTAACTAAACCAGTTCTCAATATTTGTGGATATATAGATATGCCAGTGCTATAATTGAGGTAACCAAATGTGTGCAAAATGTAAATACATTTCAGCCAATTGAATCTGTCTAAATTTGGAAGATTTTATACAACAACCCCACTTCTATTTAAGGAAAAAATTAATAGATCCATCTTCTATTGCAACAAAACTTAGTTTAATCAATGCAGCTTGTATTTACGGAAACAATTATATATTAGTTAGAATTAGTTTTATCAACCAAACAAATTTCCATTTAAGGCAAAAATAATTTTCATCATTTAACTGCTGCTGGTAATTTTTTTTCACAATTTTGGGCAGACTAGTATAATAAACATTTACAGTGGAATCAAGAATATTATACGATTATATGGTAGCCTGGGGATTTTGTCCTAGGTTGGGGGCTTTAGTCCAGAGGGGCTTTTGTCCGTGGGATTATGTCCGGGGGGATTACGTCCAGGAGGGATAATGTCCGTTTCCCCCTATGCTTCCACTAATACTCGTTTATTCTCTATTAAATCTACTGGTATGAAATGCACAGCGTGCTTTTGTAGGATAGTTAAGCTATGGAGCTTTGATTTTTAATAATAATAATCTTAGTTTAATATCTTTCATTCTGACAATTACGCAGTATGATTATAAATCAGTATGAACGGATGATTACAAGCTATTACAGGAATCGAATTTAACTGTATACGGCAGCCAAGCAGGGCGCCCATCACGTCCTACATCTCATTTTACCAATGCGCCATCTCACAAATGATAGGCTGAGTGGACCTTTGGGAGGGTGTGGGAAGTAGTTTAGGTTGCTAAATTATTTTATATCGTCAAATTAAAATGGAAGCTGGATTGAGATAAAATGGTTTCCCTAAATGAAAGTGGGATTGATGAAACCATTTGTGAATTTAAATAGAAGTTGGATTGGTGGAAATAATTTTAACCATAAATAGAAGCTATAATAAACATTTACAGTGGAATCAAGAATATTATACGATTATATGGTAGCCTGATTGATGGATTGATGAAACAAACTTTTTTGATGCAATAGAATCTGGATTGAAGAAAATAATTGTTTCCGTAAGTAAAAGCTGGACCCATGAGAATAGTTCTTTGCCTAAATAAAAGTTCCACTGATGAAAAATATTTTTTCGTTAAATATAAGTTGGGTCATTTTTTCATGAAATGGAAGCTGGATTAATTAAAAAATTATTCTTGAAATGGAAACGGGATTGATGTTAGTTATCATGGACATAGGTGCTTACTTACCAACGTCAAGTACGGCATTGAAGACATTCAAATAATTTAGCAACCTAAACTACGGGATAACCCTGCGCTTCACGCCAGTGATGTTACCCCCCTTGTATGTTGTATGCATAATTTGTATGTTGAATCAGATAATAATAATAATAATAATAATAATAATAATAATAGAGATTTGAGTGCCGTAGTTCGTAAGCAGTCGATGACTCGAAGCAACGATTCAGAAGCACTTTGAGGAGCAGGGGTAAATCACTCAAGATGGGCCTGTGTGAAAAGTTCAGTTTTTAGATGTTTCTTGAAGACAGCGAGGGCTCTAGAATTTCTAATGTCCGTAGGGAAGATTGTTCCATATTCGAGGGGCTGCTGAGATGAAGGATCTTGATGCAGTTGTAGTGTGACAGCGGTGCAAGACTAGGGTTCGATTTCCGGAAGATCGCATGTTCCTTGAGGGCATGTGAATTTGAAGGAGGTCGGAAAGGGGTTATCCCGTAGTTTAGGTTGCTAAATTATTTGAATGTCTTCAATGCCGTACTTCACGTTGGTAAGTAAGCAGTCTACCTGTGTCCATGATAACTATCATCAATCCCGCTTCCATTTCATTGAAAAATATTTGTAATCAATCCAGCTTCCATTTCGTGATAAAAATATTTTTCATCGATGGAACTTTTATTTAAGCTAAGCGCTATTCTTATCGGTCCAGCTTCTACTTAACGGAAAAAATAATTTTCACCAATCCAGCTTCTATTTACGGTAAAAATTATTTCGATCAATCCAACTTCTATTTAAACACGTAAATGGTTTCATCAATCCCACTTCCATTTAGGGAAACAAGTTCTTTAATCAATCCAGCTTCCATTTTAATTTGATGATATAAAATAATTTAGCAACCTAAACTACGGTTTTACCTCGGAAAGGTATGAGGGAGTTTTCTTTGTTACGCAGTTGTAGGTGATGATGGCGATTTTGTATACAATTCTTTCCTTAACAGGTAGCCAGTGGAGGGATTTGAGGAATGGTTTGCTGCTGGTACGATATGAGGAGTTGCAGACGACCCGTGCTAGGTTGTTTTGAATCCGTTGAAGGGAAGTTAGGTTTTTTGATGAAGTCCCATAGAGAAGGCTATTGCAGTAGTCGATGCGAGAGTTTACAATCCCGCAGGTATTTTCAAGTTCTTTTGTGAGAAATATGGTAAAGTCGCAGTTTACGTTGCTAAATTATTTGATATTATCACTTTAAAATGGAAGCTGGATTGATTAAATATATTGTTTCTCTAAATGGAAGTGGGATTGATGAAACATTCCTGTATTCAAAATTGAAGTTGGATTGATCGAAATAATTTTTCCCGTAAATAGAAGCTGATGGATGAAATTAAGTTTTCCATTCAATAGAAGTGGATTGATGAAAATAATAGTTTCCGTAATTAGAAGCGGGATCCATGAGAATATATCTTTGCTTAAATAAAAGTTGCATTGATGAAAATATTTTTTCGTCAAATAGAAGTTGGATTGATAAAAGTAATTTTTTGCAATTAAATGGAAGTTGGATTGATGAAAAAATTTCTTTATGAAATGGAAGCTGGATTGATGATAGTTAAGATGCACAAAGGTAGACTTCTTACTTACCAACGTCAAGAACGGCATTGAAGACATTAGAATAATTTAGCAACGTAAAGTGCGACTTTACCAGAAATATAATATATGGAAGAAAACATACTAATTTAATAAAGATATTAAGATATGAAAATGAAAGCAATAATAAAAAACGTACCGACATAGCAAGTGAACTTGCAAAGTCAAATTTTCTCAGTTCCAGATATTAAAAATGGCTAACACAAGAGAGAATATAAATGCATATAAAGTTGGAGTACATGTCTACCGCCAGTATCCTCTAGCGACTATAAATTCATAAGCTCATCCGATAAATTCGAAAATAGTCGACGCTTTTCAATAGATTCGACTTTATTAGATTTCAAATTATTCGTCATACACAAAATTATGTAGCTAACAGACTGGGATGCAGAAACGACGAGCGGCGTTGGTTCCCAGTCAATTTTAGTCCACTCTCGTCGTACTGGTTTCCACTCTCCAGTAGGCTACTTTTGTCCAGACTCAAGTAGGCCTAACTGACTTTTGATCGATCTAATTGTGATTGAATAGGTCTATATTAACGCCATTCCAATTCCAAAGTCAGAGGCACACTTCGCTAGCTTAATCACTTGTACGATGTGAGATCATTATATTTTACGAAGTTAATGGTTCCGGCAGATAGGCCTATAAGATGTCGTCCTGACCCAACTTCTATTTAACTAAAAAAATAATTTTCATCATTGTAACTTTTATTTAAGCACATATCTATTCTCATAGGTCCAGCTTCTATTTACGGAAGCAATTATTTTCATCAATCCAGCTTCTAATTATGGTAAAAATTATTTGCTTCAATCCAGACATAGTCTAAAACTACCATGTGCACAGGAGTGATGATCTTACCAGATAAAACACACATCGATGGCTTCTAAAGTGAAGCTCGAGGCAACCTGGCTGTAGTAGGGTAGCAGATGTTTTGTACGTCATCAGTCCCACTTCCAGTTAGGGAAACAATTTTTTTTATTTAATACAACTTCCATTTTAATTTGACGATGTAAAACAATTTCCCAACCTAAACTACGGGTTTACCTCAAACTCTATCGGCCAATCAATCAAGAAAGAGAAAATATTTCGTCATGTTACAAGTCTTTTCTTTACTGAACATCAACAACTCTGAAGAATATTCAATTATAGGCGTCTACGAGGAAAGCAACAGAATCATTAACTGAAGTTTTTGCTCACACAAAATGCAGAAGTCTTCAAAGTACATAAAGAATTTTGTCTTTACTTTTGCTTATAATTTATAATGTAAAGCAATATTGGTATCCCGATTTCAAAGAGCATTGCATAGTAAAACTTCCAATGACAAATAAGCCCTAATAAAACTGAGAACAGTGTTTCATGAATTCCGTCTCTACTTGAAACATCACAAATTCCAAATCCATATCGTTGCATTTGGAAAGGCTCAATATCAGCGATAGATATCTATAACTTCCAAAGAATTTCAGACATTCGTTTTCATCCTTTATGTGGGTTTTGGCATGACTTAACAGACTATCGGACCTTCCAAATCCTTTGCACAAACGTCTTTTTTTCCTCCAGTGTGCATTCTCGTGTGTTATTTTAGCCTACATCTTGCTGCCTACATAATTCATAATTCTATGGTTTTTCATTTGTGTCCTTGTCAATTGGTCTCTTCTCTTGTTTTCTGTGGCTTCCTCCATAAGTACTGACTGATAGAAAAATATGTATCCTTTTTCTTCCTGACTGGATACTTGAATGCTCATATAGGTGGTAATTACCTAGGTGGTATTTCTGGGTAAAAGTATTGTTGCATAAATAGTCACACTTATAGGGTTTCCTTCCAGAGTGCATTCTCTGGCGGCTTCTTAAATGATTGCTACATGTAAACGATTTGTGACACAGATGGCATCTGTAGGGTTTCTGCCGTGTGGAATCCTATGTGGTATTTTAAGTGAGTACGTTTTACAAATGTTTTTCGACATTGTGCATTTGCATGGCTTTTTCTCCTGTATGCGTACGTTCATGTTGCCCTAGAGCAGAGGAGGGGGTTTCCAAATGCTTTGTCACATAATCCACAGTCGTATGGTTTTATCGGTGTCACGAAAATCCGTCTACAGGCTTCTCGTCTACGACACTTCGTCTACAGAAATTTCGTCTACAAAGTTATTTGATATTGTCACCTTAAAATGGAAGCTGGATTGCTGAAAAAAAAAAACTGTTTCCCTAAATGAAAGTGGGATTGATGAAAACATTCCTCAGTTGAAATAGAAGTTGGACTGATCGAAAAAATATTTCCCCTAAACAGAAGCTGGATACCAAACTGGATGGATGGATGAAACTAAGTTTCCCATTCAATAGAAGTTGGATTGATGAAAATATATAATCGTTTCAGTAATTAGAAGCTGGATTCCTGAGAATATTTAGCACAAAGTGTCTTTAGACGAAGTGTCTTTAGACGAAGTGTCGTAGACGAAAAGTCTTTAGACGAGTTGTTGCGGAACCGGTTTAATCCAATGTGGTTTCTTGTGTGATATTCTAATTGGCATTTTGTTCCAAACGTGTTTCCTCATAGTTCGCATTTTGAATGGTTTTTCCAGTGTGGGTTTTTATGTGTTGTTGTAGACTGTCTTTTCTTATAAATGCTTTTCCACAAAAATCACAGCTGTATGGTTTTTCTCCAGTGTGGGTTCTTCTGTGAAGTTTTAGTACATCATTTCTGGTAAATGCTTTTGCGCATAGTTCACACTTGTATGGTTTTTCTCCAGTGTGAGTTCTTGTGTGCCGGTCAAATTTTCCGTTGCTTATAAATGCTTTCGAGCATAGTTCACACTTGTATGGTTTTTCTCCAGTGTGATTTCTTGTGTGATATTTTAGCTCACATTTTGTTGCAAAAGCCTTTCCACAAAATTCACAGTTGTATGGTTTTTCTCCAGTGTGCGTTCTTGTGTGATCTTTTAGCTGACAGTTTGTTCTAAACACCTTTCCACATAATTTACAGTCGTATGGTTTTTCTCCAGTATGGGTTCTTGTGTGATTTGTTAGCTCACATTTTGTTCCAAACACCTTTCCACATAATTCACAGTTGTACAGTTTTTCTTGAGTGTGTGTCCTTGTGTGATCTTTTAGCCGAGATTTTATTCCAAACACCTTTCCACATAATTCACAGTTGTATGGTTTTTCTCCAGTGTGGGTTCTTGTGTGATCTTTTAGCTGGGATATTGTTCCAAACACCTTTCCACATAATTCACAGTTGTATGGATTTTCCCCAGTGTGGGTTCTTGTGTGAAGTTTTAGAACATCATTTCTGCTATATGTTTTTCCACATAGTTCACACTCGTATGGTTTTTCTCCAGTGTGGGTTCTAGTGTGTTGTTCTAATTTGCTTTTGCTGATAAATGCTTTTGAGCATAGATCACACTTGTATGGTTTTTCTCCATGATGGGTGCTCATATGAACATTCAGACTAGTCCGCCATCTAAATGATTTCTCACATATGTAACAAACGATTTGTCTTTCTCTATTGTTGGTTCTTTCGTGGACATTCAATTGAGAAACGTGTGAATATGTATTCTGACCTAATTCACATTTGTGTGGTATATCTCCAGTGTGATTTATCAAATGCTCACACAGTTCATTCGTCCGTTCGTTGGTTATGTGGCATAAATCACACTTATATGGTTTCTCTTTTGTGTGATTTTTCATATTATAGCCAACGAATGAACTGTTAGGTAAATCCGTCTTGTTACACATTTCACCTCTGTATGGCTTTTCTCGTGTGTGGGTTCGCATATGTTGTTCTAGATAGTCTTTTCTTATAAATGCTTTTTCACATAATGAACAGTTGTATAGTTTATCTCGAGTGTGGATGCTTCTGTGAAGTTTTAGAACATCATTTCTTGCAAATGCTTTTCCGCACAGTTCACACTTGTATGGCTTTTCTCCAGTGTGGATTCTTCTGTGTTGCTCTAAATTGCCTTTGGTTAGAAATGCTTTCGAGCATAGATCACACTTGTATGGTTTTTCTTCAGCATAGGTGCTCATATGGACAGTGGGGGTTTCTTCAGTGTGGGTTCTCATGTGTTGTTCTAGACTGTGTTTCCTAGTAAATGCTTTCCCACATAAATCACAGTTGTACATATATGGCTTTTCTCCAGTGTGGTTTCTTGTGTGGTATTTTAACTGACATTTTGTTGCAAAAACTTTTCCACATAATTCACAGTTGTATGGCTTTTCTCCAGTGTGGGTTCTTGTGTGATGCTTTAGCTGACATTTTGTTGCAAACACTTTTCCACATAATTCACAGTTGTATGGTTTTCTTCCGCTGTGGGTTCTCATGTGTTGCTCTAACTTGTCTTTTGTTATAAATGCTTTTTCACATAATGCACAGTTGTATGGTTTCTCTCCAGTGTGGATTCTTTTGTGGCGTTTTAGTGCATCATTTCTTGAAAATGCTTTCGCGCATATTTCGCACTTGTATGGTTTGTCTCCAGTGTGGGTCATCTTATGATTATTCAAAATTCCGCTAGATGAAAATGACATGTTAAACAGTTGGCATTTGATTGGTTTCTCTCCAGTGTTGCTTTTCATATGAGAATTCAAATAACTCTTCAATCGAAATGATCAGCTGATATTCTATGGCTTTTCTCCAGTGTCGATTATATTTTGTTTGTTTAGATCATAAGTGTTTATGAAAACCTTTCCACAGAATTCCCACTTTTATCACTTTTCAATTTTATTTATGGTAACACTTTTTTTCTCTTTTACTTCCTGTGTTGCATTTCTTTGTTACTTCTAACTCACACGTTTCTATTTTCCATCGTGTTGCACAGCTTTACTATATACTTGTTTATCTCCTTTATACTGTGTAGATATATTTGTCAATGTCCGTTATCTGACAATACCAGGTGCACAATTTTACTGAGTTACCTTTCCACTGATTATATCCTTCTTGAAACATTCAAATTCTTGAATAGATAATTTTATCAATGTTGTCATCATAAACTTCATGTTACGTGTTCTGCAAGTGAAAGTGCAGATGTTGTTAATAGAGAATTGCAGTGAATGAAAACGACAAATTTTAACATTAAGTTTAACTAAACCAGTTCTCAATATTTGAAAAGATAGAAATGCCAGTGCTATTGACATAACTTAATGTGTGCAAAATGTAAATAAATTTCAGCTATTTGAATTTGTCTAAATTTGAAAGATTTTAAAGCTAACATTACAAGAAATAGAAATTCGACGATAACTAATGAGTGCATATAATTATGACATATAAACCACCAGAAGAAGACCTTGAGGGGGAACGGACATTATCCCCTGGACATAATCCCCGGACATTGTCCCCGGACAAAATCCCCCATTTCGCGTAGGACATTACCCCCGGACAACCCCCCCCCCTATGTGTAAAATAGCCTATAGGCTGCAGGTCATTGATAAACCTTGTAGGCCTAAACTTAAGACTTGTTAATGTCACTCAGTACGAAAGTGAAGACTTGTTAGTGTCAATCGGTGAATCAGTTATAAAGTGAAGACTAGTTAGTGTCATTTAGACGAGGTAATGTCGTTCATTTCTTAACTGAAAGACTTGTTAATGTCGTTCACGTCTAAAATTAAAATTACAAATAACGAATGGCAGCGGTCATCTGATTGACCGTGTGCGTAAGGAAGACTTTAAAATGTAAATGCCAGAATCTCTCAGGATCTTCACTTAATAACTGCAGAACCTATTGACACTAACAAGTCATTGGTTCAATTAAATAAAAACTTAATTTAATAAATGCAGCTTCTATTTAGAGAAACACTTATACATCTTATAAATCAAACTTCCATTAAGGCCAACAATTATTTTCATCATTTTCCTGCATTTCCGCAAGAATATTATACGATTGTATCTCAGACTGGGGGATTATGTCCTACCCTGGGGGATTTTGACCGGGGGGACAATGTCCGGGAGGATTATGTCCAGGGGGGATTAATGTCCTACATTCCTTCTACAAAGACCATAGAATAGTTTAAAAATGATTCAGGCAGCAAGTTATTGACAAACAGTTATTGACAAAAAATCAAATAATACAGGAAAGAAAACATGTTAATTTAATAAAGATATGAAAATGAAAGCAATAAGAAGACGTACCGGTTGAGTAAGGACATTAATTTTCTACAGTCACATTTTCTTCATTTTCCAGATATTAAAAATGGCTAACGCGATAAAGAAAATAGTTGCATCTGAAGTTGGATTACACGTCTATCACCAGTGTCATCTTGCGATTATAAATTCATAAGCTGATCTTCACCATGAACGCACTGTAAGAGATAGGATTATGCTATGAATAAGAAAATTCGTCGACCCTCTTCACAATTCAAATGATATTCGGCTTTATCTTCAATAGATTTCGAAGCAGCCATAGCCATAGACAGACTGGGATGCAGGTAGCCTACAACGAACTGCAATTGATTCACAGTCATTCTTAATCCACTCTCGTCGTTAAAGCTTTAAACATAGATAGCTAATTTTATTTATTGACTGGTTTTCAGTAGACTATTTTGTCCAACCTGGTGCAATTGACGTTAGGTCGATCGACACGGTGGCCGACTGGTAAGAGCGGTTGTAACGCCGAGAGTACGGGTTCAACCCCTGGATTTAACTGTGTAGAGATCTTGCGCAAGTCCTTCGCACACAATTGCTCTGCAATACAACTATTGCTTCTGCGCCACCTAGACGTGAGCACTTCTGAGCTTGAATGACCTGGGGGACGAAGATACCCACACGGCCTCTCCTCATGATTACCATCTCTCGTGTCTTTGATTTGTTGAGTCGGAGATTGTTCCTTCTTGCCCAAGTTGAGATGTTTTCATATTCGCCGATTGCTGTTTGCAAATGAGAGGAACCAATTAACAAGTAATAACTCAATAACTCCTTTTAACAACTCTTTTCAATAACTCATTTCAATAACTCTTTTTGGCAAAACTGGGAACGGCGGTCCCAAATTATGAAATATGCATTTTCGTCACAGACGTTCCAAATTATGAAATGAAAGAAGTCTACAAAGTTATTTGATATTGTCACTTTAAAATGGAAGCTGGATTGACGAAAAGAACTGTTTCCATAAATGAAAGTGGGATTGATGAAACATTCCTGTGTTGAAATAGAAGCTGCATTGATCGAAATAAATTTTCCCGTAAATAGAAGCTGGATACCAAGCTGGTTGCATGGATGAAACTAAGTTTCCATTCAATAGAAGCTGGATGAAAATAATGTTTTCAGTTATTAGAAGCTGGATTCCTGAGAATATATAGCACGTTTTAGCGAAACTACAAAAAGCGGCCTCTGTCGATTTCTTTCATTTCTGGGACCGCCGTTCCCAGTTTTGCCCTCTTTTTAATAACTCTTTTCAATAACTATTTATTATAACTCTTTTCAATAACTCTTTTCAATAACTCTTTTCAATATCCCATTTCAATAACACTTTTCAATAACTCTTTTCAATATCCCATTTCAATGACGCTTTCCAATAACTTTTTTCAATATCCCATTTCTATAACTCTTTTCGATAACTCTTTCAATAACTCATTTCAATAACTCTTTTCAACAACTCATTCAATAACTCATTTCAATAACTCCTTTCAGTAACTCTTTTGAATAACTCTTTTCAAGAACTAATTTCAATAACTCATTTCAATAACTTATTTCAATAACTAATTTCAATAACTCATTTCAATAATTCATTTCAATAACTCTTTTCAATAACTCTTTTTAATAACTCTTTTCAATAATCTTTTTTCAACTTCTTTCAAATCTCTTTCAATAACTCCTTTTAATAACTCTTTTCAATAACTCTTTTTAATAACTCTTTTCAATTACTCTTTTCAATAACAAATTTCAATAACTCTTTTCAGTAACTCTTTTCAATAACTCTTTTCAATATCCCATTTCAATAACACTTTTCAATAACTTTTTCAATATCCCATTTCTATAACTCTTTTGATAACTCATTTCAATAACTCATTTCAACAACTCTTTTCAACAACTCATTTAAATAACTCATTTCAATAACTCCTTTCAGTAACTCTTTTCAATAACTCTTTTCAAGAACAAATTTCAATAACTCTTTTCAATAAATTTCAATAACTTATTTCAATAACTCATTTCAATAACTCATTTTTCAATAACTCTTTTCAATAACTCTTTTAATCTCTTTTCAATAACTCTTTTAATAACTTTTTTTCAATATCTCTTTTCCATAACTCCTTTTAATAACTCTTTTCAATAACTCTATTCAATAACTCTATTTAATAACTCTTTTCAATAACTCCCTTTCAATAACTCTTTTCAATAACTCATGAATTTCAATAACTCTTTTCAATAACTCCTTTCAATAACTCTTTTCAATAACTCTTTTCAATAACTCTTTTCAATAACTCATTTCAATAACTACTTTCAACAACTCTTTTCAGTAACTCTTTTCAATATCCCATTTCAATAACTCTGTTCAATAACTCATTTCAATAACTCTTTTCAAAAACTCTTTTCAATAACTCTTTTCAATAACGCTTGTTCAATAACTACTTTCAACAACTCTTTTCAGTAACTCTTTTCAATATCCCATTTCAATAACTCTTTTCAATAACTCTTTTCAATAACTCATTTCAATAACTCATTTCATTAACTCTTTTCAATAACTGTATTCAATAACTCTTTTCAAAAACTCTTTTCAATAACTATTCTCAATAAGTCTTTTCAATAACTCTTTGTCATCTTCAAAAGTGTCAGACAAACTTAATATAAACCTCTGAGTTTCTAACAGTGAGGGATTGCCTCGCCTACAATAATGAAAATAATAAAATTGTATTTATTAGGTAACATAAACACATAAAGGTAACCAACGTTACGTTTTCAGTTACTTTTATTAACATTTAACGGCAGCATGAAGAAAGCAACTGCTTTAAAAAATGTATTCCCTTGCCTCTATGTTCGTCATATTCCAGGACAAATGAAAAAAAACAAAGCTACATTTTCAACATTCTGCATTATGCTAGCAGTCTTCCAAGGAAAACAAATTAAGAAAAAACTTGGAAAATTTGAAATGTTTCCAACAGAAAACAAATCTACAAAAATATTTTTAGCTGAAAATTACAGGTGCTTTAGATTCCAGTAGTTCAGCAAAGTCACTGTCCACTGAAGAATAACAAGCCTGGAAACAGTGCTCCAGAAATTCCTTTTCTAGTTGAAACATTTCATTGCATATCACACAACCAAATGGTTTCACCAGGAAAGGATCAGAATCAGAAACAGATGACTTCTGAATTCCTAATACTTTCAGTTTTCTCTTTCCATTTTCAAAAGTCTTCACAGAGATATTCAAATCTTCAGTCTGTTCAAACCTTGTTTCACCTAACTGGACTTTGGTTGATTTCTCTTCATGATGGATTTTTGAATGCTTATGCAGTTGGACCTTCACTGTAAATCCTTTGTGACATTTTTCACATGCGTATGGCTTCACTCCAGTGTGGGTTCTTGAATGAATATGCAGTTGACCTTTCTGTGTAAAAGCCTTGAGACATATTTCACATTGATATGGTTTCTCTCCAGTGTGGGTTCTCATATGACGATTCAAATCGCTATTACGTGCAAAAGATTTCTGGTGGTTCAACATAGATAACATATGACATATGTTGTTTCTCTCCAGTGTGTTCTCATATGATTCTCACGTTTTATGACAAATTTCACATTGGTATGGTTTCTTCCAGTGTGGATTCTCATATGACGATTCAAATCGCTATTACGTGCAAAAGATCTGTGACACACAGAACATTCGTATTGTTTCACTCCCATATGGTTTGTCATAATATGTTCACGCAACTGACAGCTACGTGCAAAAGATTTTTCGCAAATGTGACATATGTGTGGTTTCTCTCCAGTGTGAGTTCTTGTATGAACTTTCAAATAATTCTGTTGTGAAAATTGTTTCTGACATAGGTTGCATTTGTATGGTTTCTCTCCAGTGTGGGTTCTCATGTGGCAATTCAAATCGCTATTACGTGCAAAATATTTCTGACATAGATGACACATATGTCGTTTCTTTCCAGTGTGGTTTCTCATATGGTGGTTCAACAGACTATTATGTGCAAAAGATTTTTTGCATATGTGACATATGTATGGTTTCTCTCCAGTGTGGGTTCCCATATGAATTTTCAAAATATTCATTTGTGAAAACGCTTTATGACATAGGTCACATATGTATGGTTTCTCTCCATTGTGGGCTTTCATATGGCGATTCAACTCACTATTATGTGTAAAACGTTTTTGACATAGGTTACATATACATTGTTTCTCTCCAGTGTGGGTTTTTGAATGAATATGCAGTTGACCCTTCCGTGTAAAAGCCTTGAGACATTTATCACACTTGAATGGTTTCTCTCCAGTGTGGGTTCTCATATGAGCTTTCAAAACATTCATTTGTGAAAACGCTTTCTGACATAAGTCACATTTGTATGGTTTCTCTCCATTGTGGGTTTTCATATGGCGATTCAACTCACTATTACGTGTAAAAGGTTTTTGACATAGGTTACATATGCATGGTTTCTCTCCAGTGTGGTTAGTCATATGGTTTTTCAACCGAACATTATGTGCAAAAGATTTTTCACAAATGTGACATATGTATGGTTTCTCTCCAGTGTGGGTTCTCGTATGATCTTTCAAATATTTCTTTTGTGAGAATTTTTTCTGACATATGTCACATTTGTATGGTTTCTCTCCAGTGTGGGTTGTTGAATGAACAAACAGTTGAACCTTCTGTATAAATGCCTTGAGACATATTTCACACTGGTATGGCTTCTCTCCAGTGTGGGTTCTAATATGGCGGTTCAACTCGCTATCACACACAAATGATTTGTGACATAGGCTACATTTGCATTGTCTCTCTCTAGTGTGCGTTTTTGAATGAACATGCAGTTGACCCTTCTGTGCAAAAGCCTTTAGACATATGTCACACTGGTATGGTTTCTCTCCAGTGTGGGTTCTCGTATGAAGTTTCAAACTGACACTCGAGTAAAATGATTTGTGGCATAGGTCACAGCTGTGATGTCCTCCTCCACTATGGACCCTTGAATGCCTACGCAGAGTACTCTTTAGTGAAAAAGCCTTGTGACATGATTCGCACTTAAACGGTTTCTCTCCTGTGTGGGTTTTCATGAGGATTCACAAACAGTTACTGCATGAATATGATTTATCACAAAGTTGACATTTGTATGGTTTATCTCCAGTGTGGGTTCTCATATGAATAGTGAAACAATTTTTCTATGAAATGCCTTGTGGCAAAATTGATATCCTATAGATTCTCTTCTTCGTCGTTTTCAGTTCGGTGATGTCTCTTTTCTAGCAACACTTGCTGCACAGTTTGACTGAGTTTCTTAGCATTAACTTTTCTTTGATTTCTCGTGAAAAGATCTGTCGATGAAAGTACAGTTGCTGTTAACAGAAGGTTTTTATTTCTGTCATCATCAGCCTATAAAGTACAGTTGCTGCTAACAGAAGATACATGATAATTTACTCACAGCAAGTTAAAAAACTTAAAACAATAAATCTTATAATTGAGAAAAACTCTCATCATCAGCCTATAGATAGCAAAGCGAGTTCCATATGGCCATCCCTGGCCTACTGTAATATGTCAAAATGTACAGAAATTTGAGCCATCTTAAAATTTAGGATGACATGTTATGCATGATAAGGAACTGTTTATTTTTATCAAGTGTGTAGCATAATGCTGTCCATCTTTTAATCATCAGGACAGCTGTTATCCACTGCATTTGAGCGCTTGCAATTTTGAATCTTAGCCAATGAACTGCTCTTTAACGCATGGAACACTGAATTTCTAAGTACTTACCTGAGTTCAGAACTTATAGGGTTAAACTAATACATCTAAATATGAACATATAACCCATGCACTTGCGCTGCAGAGTAACTAGTTTCCTTGAAGGGGTGATACATAAATATTTAATATGAATGAATGAATGAATGAATGACTAAACTAATTGAGCAAAATTACAGTTAACAGATCCTACTTGAAAACATAAATTAACTTGGCTTAATCAAAATAACATACCTTAGGGAAAAAGTGACCTCATCTATGACTGAAAACAAGAAACATACATCTGTCTTGAATAAATAAGTGCAATTGATTGATTGATTGCTCTGCTCTTTCCAAATATGCTAGAATTTTGGTGGTGTTTCTTGTGCGTTTTAATATACGAATGTGTAAATATTGAACAGATACCGATTATCAGCAAGCAGTAATGAGATAATTATAGTAATACTTAGTATACAAGCTTTATATTGAGGTATATGGGTGCTCATCAGAAATATAGACATGTAGTCAGCACTTGATCGATTAATCGATTTCACTTGTCTTTTACAGCCATCTACGTGTCTTCTATTATCAACTCAACACATTAAGTGAAGACAGGCCAAAGTTCCATTAATGACAAAATATTTTTTACTGAACAGAATTTCGGTGATATCAATTTGACGATATAAAATAATTAAGCAACCTAAACTACGGGTTTACCCAGCTTCTATTAAGCAATATTCTTTTCATCAGTCCCACTTCTACTTAGACTGAAATTCCTTTCATCATCCAACTTGTATTCGGCCAACGCTATCAAATATTTATGTATCGCCCCTTCAAGGAAACTAGTTACTCTGCAGCGCAAGTGCATGGGTTATATGTTCATATTTAGATGTATTAGTTTTAACCCTTTAACGACTAGCCGCTTATGGTTTCCCATACATTTCAGTACATGCTCGTCGTTAAAGGGTTAACAAGTTCTGAACTCAGGTAAGTACTTAGAAATTCAGTGTTCCATGCGTTAAAGAGCAGTTCATTGGCAACGGTGACTCGTTTGCGACGCTAAACTGCACGGTTTTTCATCAATCCAACTTCCATTTCGGCAAACAATTATTTTGTATCAATCCCGCTTTCCCTTTACGCAGATACATACGATAAGTAGTAAAATACGCTAAAATACTCGGCCGTAAACATCATGAGTTAAATACGCTGAAATGGACTTTTACCAAAAGATAAAGACAATAATAATATTAAGTTATAAATGCGTAAGAAGATAATTTACAAAATTTAATATTGCCCTTTGTCGTGAAAATGGCTTTAACTAAAAAAACAAAATGGTGGATTTAAACTATTATTGCTGATCAGCGATGGGGTCCTCTGGCGATTAAAATACTATTCAGCAGGAAATTTTAAACAACGTAGTTCACGCCCCGGGCGCGTGTTTTGGATTTTCACTCATGTAAAAGACTATTATTAATATTCATGAACCTATGCCTACCATAGGTCAACGTGACACGCCACGTGATGCCAGCTAAAGCGCTATCAACACTCATTAATATGCATAACATTTAGCTTAGATACATTGAAGTGTAAAAATGGCGCCGTGACTACTGTTGTCAAAATTATGTCTAGGGCCTACTCAATCCAACTTCTATTTAACCCTCAATGGGTCCTTGGGGTGCAATTGCACCCCATGGCCGATTCTATGGCTACTCACGTGTTATTATTAAAATTTCAGCAGTTATCTTCTAGGACATTGTAAGTGAACCATTTTTTCATATACTCATGCATAAAACGATAAAAAAAAGTTGACGTCAATTTTTGCCAGCACAGATTCATCGGGGGTGCAAATGCACCCCAAAATTATAACGTTGATATTATGAACAAATTCAGGTAATTGGTGCTAATTAGGCCTACTGCAATAATTTGTTATGTTATTATCAATTATGTTAGAACATTCCTGATATTAGTTGGACCTTTTTAGAAGTCAGACATTTTTTTTGCTTACATTTTCAGTATTTCAGTGGCAGAAGAATTGCTTACTCAGGGTATGACCTATGTAGGAACGATGCGCAAGAACAAACGAGACATTCCTCCAAGCATGATAGCAAAAAACAGAGACGAATTTTCTTCGATCTTTGCATTTGATGGCAACAAAACGTTGGTATCATATGTCCCAAAAAAGGGAAAGTCGGTCATTCTTTTGTCGACAATGCATCACGACAAGGTTGTCGATGGTCTGAAACAAAAACCAGAGATCATCCTTCATTACAATGCAACTAAGAGCGGAGTAGATAACATGGATCATTTGGCTTGCATCTACTCATGTAAACGAAAGATCAACAGGTGGCCAATGGTCCTATTCTTTGACATGCTTGACACAGCTGCCATTGCCAGTTTCGTGATCTGGATGTGCAATAACCCTGACTGGAATAAGTCGTCCAAAGCGATACGTCGTCGCCAATTCATCATCAGTCTCGGGGAGTCTCTTGCCGAGCCACTTATAAGAAGACGTTTGGACAAGCCAGCCCTGCTCAGAGGACCGATCATGGACGCAATCCAACTTATAGAACTGGACTCTGGAGAATTTGAAGCAGGAACTGAGATACCAGCTAAAGTGAAGAGGACACAGGGACGTTGTCATCTGTGCCCGCGCGAGTGTGACAGGAAGACGCGCAAATTCTGCGATAAGTGCTCTAGGCCTGCTTGTCCGGCACACTCTGTCAATAATTTACTGTGTGACAAATGTACGATTTAGATAATTATGTCATTTGTTAACTGGTGTAATATGTTGGCCGTATGGCATATCTTACCATCGACTAGTCCAGCGCAGAGAGCGCCTCTGAGTCGGTTTATTTCCTGAAGGGGCGCTATATAAATGTGTTGAATAAATAAATAAATAAATAAAACATTGAACAGTATGTTTATATAAAATACATGGTATTCGATTACCGGTAGACAGAGCGTATCGTTGATTTATATTCTCAAACACTTAAGGGGTGCATTTGAACCCCAAGGACCTGGAACGTAACTTTCTGACAAGGACCCATTGAGGGTTAAGCAAAGGTCCCCAAATTATTTTGCATTGGTAGCCTATCCATTGAAACTGCAGTTTATTTTTTCATCAATCCTACTTCTATTTAGCAGGAATTCTTTTCATCAATCTTACTTCTATTTAAGCAGTGGAAGTTGGATTGACAAGAATAAATGCGTAAATAGAAGCTGGATTGACGAAAATAATTGTTTACCTAAGTAGAAGCTGGATTTATGAAAATAATTGTTTGTTTACCTAAATAGAAGCTGGATTATCGAGAATAATTACTCAAATAAAAACTGGATTGACAAAAATAATTGCGTAAATGGAAGCTGGATTGACGAAAATAATTGCGTAAATGGAAGCTGGATTGACGAAAATAATTGCGTAAATGGAAGCTGGATTAATGAAAATAATTCCTGCTAAATAGAAGTAGGATTGATGAAAAGAATTCCTGCTAAATAGAAGTGGGATTGATGAAAAGAATTCCTGCTAAATAGAAGTGGGATTGATGAAAAGAATTCCTGCTAAATAGAAGTCGGATTGATGAAAAATAAACTGACAACTAGTCACGGCGCCATTTTTACACTTGTATCTAAGCTAACTGTTAAATGCATATTAATGAGTGTTGATAGCGCTTTAGCTGGCGTCACGTGGCGTGTCACGTTGACCTATGGTAGGCTTGGTTTTATGAATATTAATAGTAGTCTTTTACAAGATTGGGAATCCAAAACACGCGCCCCGGGCGTTATCGGATCCCCAGTACTACATTCACGCCCGTCGCGTTATTGGCTAAAGCCTGTCACGTGAACTTGTTGTCTTCCCGTGGAATTTTGACATGGCGGACATCTGGAGGGTCGGTTAGGGCCACGTTAGGATTCGTGGGGTCGTTTAGGGTCAGATTAGGCGTCGTGAGGGTCGGTTAGGGTCAGGGTTAGGGTTAGTGTCGTCTTTAGAAAACACGGTGAACAACCTTCCACCGCAATCGGCAATGTTTATCGGTCGGTTCGTTTCAGGTACACACAATCATGTGACATGCATTGGCCAATTGCGAGGCGGGCGTGATTCTAGTCCCAGGGATCGGCTCACGTCGGGCGTGACTGTATCTTTAAACAAAGTAATAACCGTTTAAATAATTATAATTCTTTTAGTCGTTCAAGGGATAGGATGAAAGTTCAATGATGTTCACACATGTCAAGTTTGGTAGGATTGCTCACCTAGTAGTAACTGATCATACACGTACATGTAAATGTTTTCCGAGCTCAGGAATCTAAATCTCCTGCTGTGATCATTCTAGGGGGTCCGGTGGCGCGTTGGATAACATCTGGCGAAGAGTGCGAGAGGTACCGAGTTCGAGCCCCGTTAGGGCGGATTTGCTTTGTAGGCTGCTATTAGCGCCGTGTATTACAGAGCTGTCTGTTCTGTTAGTAGTTAACTAGTTAAGATTGTTTCAATTGCATAACATGTAAATGTACAGCGCAGTGCGTTTGTCAGGCGCTAAATTAACCCATTAGTGCCCAAACCTTCCGCCAGTGGCCAATCTTTATGATACTTGGGATTATAACAAATGATGCTAGGGTAAGGTCCTTGGAACTTGTATTTATGTGATTCTGCGATCAGCCGCTAGATGGCATGCTGTTCCCATTTGGGAACATTGGGCACATATGGAGTATGTTCCCATTTGGGAACACCATGCAAATTTATTGCAGATAATCTGTTAAATTTGCGCTTTTCAGTTACTACAGTAGTTTAACTTCATGCACATCACAAGCTGCTTTGCTAGAGCAATAAAACTACACATCAATGTTGAAGTAACTAGTTTTCAGAAGTTATGAAGCAGTGCCAACGATAACATTGCCATTCCTAACAATCTAATTCTGCGACTAAACATGTGATGTCCGCCATCTCCTCCCCGACTGTGCGCTACTACAGGCGGTTTATGTAAAGGAGTGGTAACGTTTTGAAGTGAGATTTGAGTCCTGTTGATGTCCGATAATGTAGAGTAATCTTTAGGTCTGGCACCACTTTCCTTTCTAAATCCAGGTTTCACAGGGAAACGGTAATCAGGCTGTGGCCGATCCTTTAATCTAGTGCTCCTGCGTGGGCCTAGGGTTTCGGGTTCAAATCCATCCGATTCTGCTATTATGGGTTTCTTGACGAAGGTTTCCAAGGGTAAGGCTGCGGCGGAAGGGAGTTCGGCAACTTTCGGTTGAGGTGCCGAAAAGTCAGGGTTCGTAGTGGTACTCACTTCCTTACTTACTTGTCTATTTGCTTCTAGGAATTCTATTCTATCCAACAGACTTCTCTGGTCTCCAGCCAATTCAGATTGAGCTTTAGACATTTCAGATTGGATTCGAGACAATTCAAAGTGGGATCTAGACAATTCAGACTGCCCTTCAAACAGGTCTCCTAGTCTTTGTCTTATGTCAGACTGTCCATCAGTGACGTCAGTTAGTCGGTCATTTAATCGTTTGTCCAAATTATTTTGTCCATCAGCTAAATCATTTTGTCCAGCAGTCACCTTTTCTATACCTTCCAACAAACGTTCAAGAATAGAGGCTCGAATCAACTCTGGTGAAAGAGGCCTGACTTCACCTTGCTCACTTACTTCCAAAGAAAGCAATGATTCACGAGACATTGTTAGAAATTATTATTAATGTTTATGCAACAACAGTCTCAATTATATACAACAATTCAAGTAAAACATTCAACTTAATCCTACGCAGTTTCTACTGGCAGTGACTTGCAATTACAATCAAATTAAAGAAAAAGATGATTATTTACCCATCTTTGGAACAAAGGACATGATTAATAATCCACGGCAATTATAGGTTACGAAGACGAAAGATAATCCAGCGAATAAGCGGAGACGATAAAATCCCGTTACGAGTTCACATTTTCTCGCAATTCAGACAATCGACAATATTATTCCAACCGTATTCGTTTCTATTTTAAACTTCTATAGCGCACTATTTAACTCTTAGGAAGAGACTAACGCAAGTGTTTCTCAATTCCTTATCTAATCTACTGGGACTCAAAAAGAACTAATCTCTTGGACGACTCGGCTCGACTCCTAGGTAATCCATCGGTACAGGTCTAACCTCCAGGACGTCTCGGCAACGAGTGACAAATTTTACTAGTGGCAGGGTCTCTAATCAGACACTTCAACCAATCAGCAGTCCTGCTCCAAATGCTAACCTTATATGGACACGAAATAAGACAGAAAACCGATGACGTAGGGGATGAGTCAGTGGTTCTGCTGCTGTATCAGAGCGTGCCTAGCGCGTGATCAGCGGCTGAAGGAAAATTTCAATAATAATGCTATCAACGGCGAAACTACCGAGGCCAAGCACGACACCATCGTTTCATCGGCTCGCCACGTTCCTACCGCTAGAGGTCTCAGGGGGCAGACACAAGTAATTCTAAAAATAGCCTCTAGTAAGGATTTTATAGATCATTACAAACACAGTGATCATACACATCAGCATATTCCAGGTATTTCTCTACAATGCCTTCCAGGAGACTGACAGTATTCTGTCTTAAATGCGATGATATGATACTACTGCTCGTAATGTTGATGAAGTGGAACCATGCACCTTGTGCAGTACAGCACAATCGAAGTCTTCCCTGTCTTGCACTTGGAACGCAGATGATGATCGACTACATCGTATATAGCGAATGCCACTGACTGCGCTGTTGGAGGCTTGTCCAATCGTTGTATGGTATTGTTCCGAATTTGCCGACGTAACTCCAGGTGATCAGATAATTCAACGTGCAGACTCCAGGCAGCAACAAGAGTCGAAGGCATTAGGGCATCTTCATCCACACACTCTTCAGTGGACTATCTCTGGTGGCATAACTATTTCAACATCTCTCTCAATAGCAGGCACTGCATCTGAAGCCTATGCTAGGTGAACAAGCTGCTCAGGGTTATCATTGTCTCCATCTCTATAATGGTCATCGCCTCAGACAAGGAGAACTTTCCTTACCCCTGAAAAGGGTATTATATGTAAGGTGTGATTGCTGTGTAAACTAAAAATTATAATTTATCTCATATTTTTTTATAAATATGGACAATAGTAGTGCACTCGATGCAGAGTTTTCAATAACTCAATGAATTTCTGCACCATGTTCCCAAATGGGAACAGACTACATTTGTGCCCAATGTTCCCATTTGGGAACATCAAAGATTTACTAAACATTTCTACCCCAATACATTTGATTTTTAAATGCACATTTGTCATAACAGTAGCTACTTAATGTCTCACTTAAATCACATAAACACTTTTAAAATTTAAATTCTCTTATCTTATATGCAGACGAGAAACTGGAAGCAGCCGGATTTTGAAAAAACCCGAAACTTTAAAGATGGCTGCCGCCCACTAGAAATTTTTGCAAATTCAAGATTAGGCTAAAATATCGTAAATGGACTATTTAACAGTCAAAGCTGCCCACAGTAACTAAATAACACGATACATTTATTTTATACTTAAATTCATCCGCGTGTTCCCAAATGGGATCATTGGGCGCTAATGGGTTAAAGAAAAGATATTATTATTATTATTATTATTTTATTGTGTGCGCTGCACAGCTTTCCAGTTTTATGGGAAGTAACAGTTCGTGCAGAACTGGCGTTGGTAGGGCCTAATAATTATTAATAACATTTGAGAAAAGAATGGAGTCAATGCACTGACAAAGCTGTTCGAAGATTTCTTGAAAGTCGGGAAGGTGTAACAATTATCGTGCTCTGACCGCTCTCTCATCAATAGGCCTACAGTCCGGAGTCGTTCACGACTCTCTCGAACGATAAATCCCAACAAACTGGGTCGACTGAAGCATCTAGGCTACTATACATCATAGTGACTGGCACAACGTCCCTAAGTGATAGGCCTATAGGCTAGTCCTTGGACGAAAAATACCCGTATGGCGTATATCGATTGTCTGGCCCTGATACAATGATAGGATTGTTACAGTAGCCTAGCCTTTGCGTGCGTAAAGGCTATAATTATCCTGTGTGCAC
The DNA here is from genome assembly GCA_020284085.1 of Aporrectodea caliginosa. NCBI lineage: Eukaryota > Metazoa > Annelida > Clitellata > Crassiclitellata > Lumbricidae > Aporrectodea > Aporrectodea caliginosa. The sequence continues at coordinate 84,210 of JACEVL010000395.1, forward strand.
AGAAAGAAGTTACTGTAGAAGACCGGACGTCACGATTGAACAGACGACCGGACACGCAATCTCTACAATGGGCGAATTATTAGGAACGATAAACTGTGAAATTACCCGTCGGACCACCATTGCTTGGGCTATGCGGCTAGTGAAGTAATAGTAGGCTAGGCCTATCACCGAAATTTCTAAAGCGCTAAAGGTAGGAAAATGCTAAAGTGTATGTTTGCAAATGTGAGGAGTATTGTAAGTATCACAAAACGAGCAGAACTGGAATTGTATGCAGATAACGAGTCACCCGACATAATTGGAATAGCAGAGTCATGGACAAAACCGGAAATCACAGATAGCGAACTAGCTCTAGATGGATACAGATTATTTAGAAAGGACAGAGCTAACCAGAAATCAGTGGGACATGGGGCTGGAGGGGTTTTGCTATATGTTAAGAGCAATATTAATGCAGTGGAGAGATGGGATATGAGCAATGAGACCTTCAAGGAGAGCATCTGGTGTGAAATTCAAATAAACAGGTCTAAGATACTGGTGGGAGTTTGCTACAGGGTACCAGATGCGACCGAAGAAGCTGATCAAGGGATGTGCAAACTCCTGGAATTGGCTAATAAGGAAACATCCGTGATCATGGGAGACTTCAACTACCATATTGATTGGGAAAAACTGGAAGGAGAGAGAGAAAAAGATAGGATATTCTTGGATTTTATTGATGCCAGCTTTATGCAACAGCATGTTATGGAGCCAACCAGAGGAGACAACATTTTGGACCTAGTCATAACAACTGAGGAAAATATGGTAGAAAATATGAGCGTGGGGGAGCATTTTAGCACTAGTGATCATCAGGTTGTCAGATGGGAATTAGTCATGGAGCAAACCCAGGAAGTCAAAGCGTATGTGAAAAGACCCAACTTCTTTAAGGCGGACTATGAATTAGTGAGGGAAAGACTGAAGGAAAAGGACTTGGAATCTGCAGTAAGGGGTTTGGGAGTGAACGATGCTTGGAAGACGTTTAATGAAGTTATGAAAGAGATTATCGAGGAGAACATACCCAAGCACAAAAGGACCAACAAGAAGAGGCCATGGGTATCACGTGAGGTTCAAAGAAAGAGAAGGGCAAAGAACAAAGCTTGGAAGAATTTTCAGCAGTTGAAGAAGGAAAGAAAGAATGGACTGGACTGTGACTATGTTGTAAGACTTGAGAAATCAAAAGCAAAGTATGTGAATAAAAGAAACATATGCAATAATGCAAACAGTAAAGCAATAAAAAGCTTTGAGGAGAAGTTATCAAGAAATGTAAAAGAAGACAGCAAGAGTTTCTACAACTATGTGAGAAGCAAGCAGAAAAGGAAAGAAAGGGTAGGGCCATTGAAAAAGGAAGAGGAGAATGGAGAAGTTATTGTGGATGATGTGGAAGCTGCTGAAACGCTTAATAAATATTTCAGCTCAGTGTTTACATTGGAGGAATTAGGAAACATCCCTGAACCCAACCAAGCATTTTTAGAGAGTGGTGGTCAAGGACTAACACAGATAGTGTTCACTAAGGAAAATGTGGTGGAACAGCTGAAAAGGTTAAAAACTGACAAGAGTCCAGGAATAGATGAACTACATCCTAAATTCTTACATGAAGTGAGGGAAGAAATTGGAGCGGCATTAGCACAGATCTTTAATAAAGCGATACAGACTGGAGTTGTACCACAGGAATGGAGAGATGCTCTTGTAGTGCCATTGTTTAAAAAAGGAAACAGAAGTGAACCATGTAACTACAGACCAGTAAGTTTAACCAGTGTTGTGTGTAAGGTCATGGAGAGAATTGTTAAGGATAATATAGTGGGACACTTGAATGAGCATAACATTATTAAGGGCAGTCAACACGGATTTACTAGAGGTCGCTCGTGTTTGACAAATCTTTTGGAATTCTTTGAGGAAGTCTATGAGAGGATAGATGAGGGAAAGCCTGTAGATGTAATTTACTTAGATTTTGCCAAGGCATTTGACAAAGTACCTCATAAAAGACTGGCCAAGAAGTTGCAAGCATGCGGGATTAGAGGGCAGGTATTAGCATGGATTCAAAGCTGGCTATCAGGAAGAAGACAAAAGGTGGGCATAGGTGACAAACATTCTAGCTGGACGACAGTGCTAAGTGGAGTGCCACAAGGATCAGTGCTTGGGCCATTGCTGTTCGTACTTTTTATTAATGACATCGATGATGGGATTTTATCTAAAATTTCTAAATTTGCAGATGATACCAAACTATGTAGAGCAGTGGGAAATGAAAAAGAAGCGGAGATACTACGGGAAGATCTAAGAAGAATGTTCAGATGGTCACAGGACTGGCAGATGCTCTTTAATGTGGAAAAGTGCTCAGTGATGCATATGGGGAAGAGAAACAGCGAGTTTTCATATGAAATGGGGGGCATGGTGTTGAAAGTGAGTGAGGAAGAAAGGGACTTGGGAGTGATTATGCACAAGAGTGCAAAACCCTCTAGGCAATGTGCTGAAGCATCAAAAAAGGCTAACTCGACTTTAGGCATGATAAGAAGGACAATAGTCACCAGAGACAAGGATACAATATTGAGGTTATACAAATCACTGGTTAGGCCACAGTTGGAATACTGCATCCAGGTATGGAGTCCCTACCTGAAACAGGACATGGAAAAGCTGGAGAAGGTGCAAAGAAGAGCTACAAAAATGATTTGGGGCTACAAGGATTTGGGATATGAAGAAAGGTTGAAAAGGTGTGGACTAACAACATTGGAGAGAAGGAGGAGCAGAGGAGACCTAATTGAAGCCTACAAGATTATTACTGGAAAGGAGGCAGTGCAGAAGGAGAAGTGTTTTGAATTAGCACCAAACAAGGCAACTCGGGGACATAGGTATAAATTATTTAAGAAACCGAAAGGGACATTAGGGCAGAAATGCTTCAGTGCAAGAGTTGTAGATTTGTGGAATAGTTTGGATGATAGTACTGTCTCAGTGGACACTATCACAGCTTTTAAGAAGAAGCTAGGAAAATTGGGCTATTAATCATGTTCCAGGTTAATTGCAGTGGTTCTAACACAGACTAAACGTCTTCTGAACCACTTAAAACCCTTGTTATGTTATGTTATGTTACTTGAAAGCTAAACGCACGGCAGTCGCTTAATCTAGCAATCGCTAGAGGACAGGAGAGATCGTAATGCAATCCAATTCGTTTTATCAATGTTCTATTTAAATCTACGCCATTTTGAACACATCGATAACAATAATAATAATAATCTTCGTTTAATTTTTTCAAACTGACAAGTACCCAGAATTATTACAATTTATAATATGAACGGATGATCACAAGTTATTACAGGAGTCGAATTTAACAAGTAAAGGACATTTTACAAAATTCCTGCTTTAGCTGCTAACGCGTTAGAATTACACTCATATTTTCATATCTTAATGTAATACAAAAATAACTTTACGGTACCGTCCGGACGGTACGGTTATTTCTTTTCTACGGTACCGTCCGCAAATAATCTATGGGCGATTGCACATATCTATGGCGTGTACATCCGGTTGAAATAAATATTGGCAAAATCCTGTCACGTTAAGTTGTTGTCTTCGCGTCGAATTTTTCTATGGCCGACAACTTGAGGGTCGGTTAGGGCCAGGTTAGTATTCGTGTGGTCGTTTAGTGTCAAATTAGGCGTCGTGAGGGTCGGTTAGGGTCAGGGTTAGGGTTAGTTTCGTTCAATCTTAACTACTGCGCTATTGATGGTTAGGCTTTCACGCCATAGATATGTGCAATCGGCCATAGATTATTTGCGGACGGTACCGTAGAAAAGAAATAACGGTATCGTCCGGACGGTACCGTAGCCAGTGCCAATACAAAAATAATTTTATGTAAATGTAATTTAATGTAATGTAAATCTTCGAAAATTTCTCAGCGCCCACAAAAGGTACGTCAGGGAGACCAGCTTCTCACCGGCGCTATATCAAATCAAGTCCGCAATAGTCGAAAAACTGTTTTGTTCGTTTCGGTGCCAGGTCGAAATCCGGGGAGGTCAAGCCGAGGAGACAGCATGGTGCTACGGTGGCAATCGGTGATGATGGTGGTCGTGTGGTGGCGAATGAGTGGAATCAGGATAGGATATCTTGAAGAGTTCGGTTTTCAGTCGTGAGTGGAAAGCAGAAGAGGAGAGTGCAAGCGGAGGAGAGTTTGAGTTTAAGAGGCGAGATAGGATGATGAGCAAACTGGCGGAGGTCTTTTGGGAGTCTGTTCCAAAGAGCTGGTGCAGCATAGACTAAGGAGCGGTTGCAGAATTTCAGAGAGGATGAGACTGGAGAATTTCAGAGAGGATGAGACTGGAGAATTTCAGAGAGGATGAGACTGGAGGTCCGTTATATTACCGCTGTTTGCGGTAATAATTTGATAATTTTCGCTTAGTGACCTTTTGCAGCAAAATGTAGTTCTGTTGGATTTTGAGCGAAAATGATACACAGAACTAAAAGATTGTGATCAGTGTGATAGTGATCTTTGATGAAAAATTATTGGTAATTAGGTAGGAGACACTCTGCTAATACAAAGGTTGGCTAAGCCGTATTTTAGGCTTATGTTGTTAAATTATTTGATATTATCACTTTAAAATGGAAGCTGGATGGATGGAAACAATTGTTTCTCTAAATGGAAGTGGATTTGATGAAAACATACCTATGTTTAAATAGAAGCTGGATTGATCGAAATAATTGTTCACGTACAAAGAAGCTGGATGGATGAAACTAAGTTTTTGACTCAATGGAAGCCGGATTGATGAAAACAATTGTTTCCTTAATTAGAAGCTGGACCCATGAGAATATTTCCTTGCTTAAAAAAAGTTCCATCGATGGGTTGGAGTATTTCTTTCATTAAATAGAAGTTGGATTGATGAAAAAATTCTTGATGAAATGGAAGCTGGATTGATGGTAGTTATCATGCACATAGGTAGACTGCTTACTTACCAAGGTCAACTACAGCACTGAAGACATTAGAATAATTTAGCATCGTAAAAATATGGTTTTACCCAAAGGTTGATAGAAATAAGAGATTAGTGTGACAGACTGATAATAGAAGTTTAAGAATTTTGAGGCTTTCAGATGTCATGTAGTTTGAATGTTTTGGAAACGATTTAGCTTTAACTAAATGATTTATTAACCTTGAGTCTATATTTATGTAAATAATGGAGCTACTTTTAGATTAACTTATTTTTTAGTATCAAGCGCTGTCACACATTGAATTTTCCTATTTGAAACACCTCAGATGATTAAAATTTAGCAACATTTTGTACAAGTGCTGTAAAGTTCGTAGACTTTGTGTAACTGTCATTTGTAGAATATGATGCTCAGTGTACAGGAAATGTATACATACACACTGCTATGTGTACATTACAAAACGTAAACTTTTTGATTCTTTACAGAGCCACTGTTGAAATAAACAGAAGTGAAAATCTTATTTCTGGAAGAGTTTGAGGGAGAGTTTGACTGACCATTTGAAACAAGGGAATTAAAGAAAGAGTCACCAATCAAGGAAATTGATTCCAACTGCATCGAGTATTTCTTCACAATGGACTTAACCTTAACCTAAACGTCTTCCATTACAGAAGATAAAGAACTTTTTCAAAAGCCAATGTGTTTCTGATGGAAATACTTCACTTTTTGTAGAAGAAGAATTCACCAAATCCGAACACGTGTCACTTAGAGTTCCATATACATGTAATACAGTACAAAGTTTCATAATAATTAACCACAAAATCAACTTGGATTCCTTGAATGAAGAACAAAATTTGTGTCAATCAGGACTAATGGAGGAATGCAACAGAGACAAGAAAATAGACCAAGTGACAAGGGACACAATTGACAAACCATACAAATGTGAATTATGTGGAAAAGCGTTTACAACAAGATATAAACTAGCATACCACACAAGAATGCACACTGGAGAAAGACCACACGGCTGTGAAATATGTGGAAAAGAGTTTGCAGCAAGAATTAAACTGAAATACCACACAAGAACCCACTCTGGAGAAAAACCATATGAGTGTGAAATATGTGCAAAAGCATTTACAAGAAATTATGAACTAAAACGCCACACAATAAGTCACACTGGAGAAAAGCAATTCAAGTGTGAACTGTGTGCAAAAGCATTTGCAAAAACTGAATGTCTAAAAGCCCACATGAAAACCCACTCTTCTGAAAAGCCACACAAATGTGACTTCTGTGACAAGGCATTTCTAACTCGATATTATCTTAAGAGACACAAACTGTTGCATACAGGAGAAAAGCCATATGAATGCCAATATTGTCACAAAGCATTTAGGCAGTCTCAAACTTTGAATAAACATGTGAGAATTCACACTGATGAGAAGCCACACAAGTGTGAATTATGCAACAAGAGTTTTGCATTGAAGCGTTACCTGCAAATACATTCAAAAATCCACGACAGAGAAAACCCATACAAATGTGAAATATGCAACAAAGCATTTGACAAGGCTGATCGTCTCATCAATCACATAACAAGCCACAGAGGAGAAAAGCAAAATCTGGAAGTTCATGGAAATAAGAGATCATCTGTTGCTGATATTCAGCCTTTCCTAGTGAAACCGCATGGATGTGGATTTTGTGATGAAATATTTGAATTTGAAAAGGAGTTTATGGATCACTGTTTCCATGTGTGCTATTCTCCAGTGGCTGATGACCTTGCTGAAATGTTTCAAAATCAGCAACTGAATTATTTGCTTGATAATGAAACCCATTTTGCTTTGTAGAAATTTAGTTTGCAAGCTAGTGTCCAACACTACAGATAATTTACTCTACAAAGGTTTAAGTGATTCCAGGTTTAGATTTATTTCATATCCTTTGTTACATTTATCATAACTTGTGTAATTTGCAGACAGAAATTCAATTAAATAGAAATGTTTGGCATGTCTACTATTTCTCCACATAAACAATTACTCTGAATATGCTTTATTTAGTGGCATTAAGATGGCAGCAAGATGATGATGATGATTGATTACTATTAGGGCTGCAGGAAGTTAACGATTAATTAATGGATTAATTCTTAAGTAATTTTAACAATTAAATTTATTATTAACGATAAATCTAAGACTGCTTGACTGCCTGTTATGTTATCAACAAAGCACGTTCCTTACTAGAACCTAGCAGTGTTAACATGCTTGTTTGTTTACATAATTAATTGAAGGAAGACATTTGAACTGAAAAATCCGCACAAGACTATTAATATGATCAAATAACTGGGTTACTAAGTAGTAACTACTATTTAGCAATAAATATTAATAATACGATTACAAGATAAACAACAAATAATGTAAGTTATGTGTTTGTCATTAATTATTTGGGGAATACATGTAATCATAAGTTGACTATTAATTACCATAGTTAATTCTTGAAAAGTTAACTATTAAAAAAATTAATCGTTAACAGCCCTATGTAGCATTATGTTGTGAATTAATTTGATTATCTGAAAAACATATAAAGTGTTGAATTATAGATAATACTTTGGTAGTCTTCCCTCTTAGTAACAAGTTACGTAAATAATTTTCTGAAAACATGACCAAATTAATGTCATTGACTTAACATAGATAAGTGCAACAAGAGAGCTTTCACTGATTGTAAGCTATAGAATAGATGAAGGCAGGCAAGTCGATGTTTGGTAAACAACGGTTATTTATGATATTTCACTCACTGATGTTTAAAAAAATGAAAATAAAAAAGTAAACCACATTTACATTTAACATACTTTATTATGCTAACAGACTTCAAATGAAACATATTCAGGTGACAAAAATAGCAAAAGACTTTAAAATATATTCCACATCGATTCACGTAAACGCCTACAAAGAAACACTGGAAGCGATCTTCCGCTACATCATGAAGTAGCAGATTACAGTTTCTAAGAAAAAAGTGATTTTCAACTGACAAATCTATTCAGTTGGTTCATTGGGTAATGTAATTGAGCTGGTAATCTTCAAACAATGCAGCAGTCATCGTCCAGAGGAGAATAACACAACTGGACACCATGCAGAATAAAATTATCTTCGACATGAAACGTTTAATTGTATATTACACAGCCATCAGAACCTGCGACATGAACTTCTCAGCCTCGCTTTGCTTCTTTTGGTCAAGGCCTTGAAGACCATTCTGTTCAATTATGGTTTCATTGTGTTAGGTCGGGGGCACTTCTTATGAGTCTCTCTTGAAATGGTGACATATAAATTTGCAATTACAGCATGAAAGGCTTCACTAAACAACAGATGTTGCCTGAATCCACAATATTCAAAAATCTCTCTAAGTTTTCTTATCATCTTCAAAAGTATCAGAAAAACACAACATAAAAATCTGGATTTCTAATAGTAGAGAGTTACATAAGGCAGTGCTTCCCATTGTGGTGGTGCGTGGACCGGTGCGGGTCCTCTAAGTGAGTAAAGAAACTTATCAAATTGCCTCGGAATCAAGAAATGGCTATTATATTTCTAAAAGTCATAACAAAAACACTTATTAGGCTAATATTTAAAACGCAATAGTCATAGAATTGACTAAACATGCATTTAAATCAATTTTAATACATATTTGAGGAATTTATTTTTAGGTGACAAAAGAGAAATGATTAATAAATTGGGCACCAGTGCCAGTCCTGCACTGATTAGGGGAAAATTCCTGCTATGGCCTGTGACAGTAATAACATTTGGGAAGCAGGGGTCGACTTAATTATGTCAACAAATTTTAGGATTGACCCCCTCTCCTGCAAACATTGAATGACAATAATAGAATTCTATTGATTAGGTAACATAAACATTTTTAAACATTAATCGCATTTTACACTAAAACATGCAACTAGAGATTCATTTACGGTTATTAACATAAACTTTATACAAATGTCAGGATAAAGACAATAAATTTATTCTATTGCCTCTTGTATGTTTCAAATATTCCAGGGCAAAAAAAGACCACATCAAATGTCAGTAAATATTTTTAACATTAAGACCAAAGTAACATTTTTAACATTCTGCACTATGCTACCAGTCTTCCAAGGGAAACAAATTCAGGCAAAAAGTGGAAACCATTAAATGTTTCAGACAGAAAACAAACTAATAAAAAAATATTTTTAGCTGAAAATTACACGTGCTTTAGTTTCCAGTAGTTCAGCAAAGTCATTGTCCAACGGAGAATAACAAGCCTGGAAACAGTGATCCATAAAACCCTCTTCTGTTTGAAACATATCATTGCATATTACACAACCAAATGGTTTCACCAGTAAAGGATCAGAATCAGTTACAGATGACTTCTGAATTCCAAATACTTCCAGTTTTCCCTTTTCACTCTCATCAGTTTTCACTGAGACATTGAAATCTTCAGTCGACTCAAACCTTTTTTGACATAACTTGGCTTTCAATGATGTTTCGTCACTGTGGGTTTCTGAATGTCTATGCAAGTGAATCTCTGCTTTGAATGCCTTGTGACATTTTTCACATTTATACGGTTTCTCTCCAGTGTGGGTTCTCATATGGTGATTCAAAACGCTATTATGTGCAAAAGATTTGTGACATAGGTGGCATGTGTATTGTTTCAATCCCATATGGTTTCTCATATGTTGATTCAACTGACTATTAGTTGCAAACGATTTCTCACAAATCTGACAAATGTATGGTTTCTCGCCAGTGTGGGTTCTCATATGATCTTTCAAACGATTCATTCGTGAAAACGCTTTCTGACATGAGTCACATTTGTATGGTTTCTCTCCAGTGTGGGTTATCATATGGCGATTCAAGACGTCATTCCGTGCGAAAGATTTGTGACATAGGTGGCATGTGTATTGTTTCTCTCCAGCATGGTTTTTCATATGTTCATTCAACTGACTAGTAGATGCAAACAATTTTTGACATAAGTTACATTTGCATGGTTTCTCTCCAGTGTGGGTTTTGGAATGAATATGCAGTTGACACTTCTGTGTAAAAGCCTTGAGACATATTCCACACTGATATGGTTTCTCTCCAGTGTGGGTTCTCATATGGCGATTCAAATCGCCGTTACGTGCAAATGATTTTTGACATAGGTGACATATGTATGGTTTCTCTCCAGTGTGGGTTTTTAAATGATCATGCAGTTGACCCTTTTGTGTAAAAGCCTTTAGACATATGTCACACTGGTATGGTTTCTCTCCAGTGTGGGTTCTCGTATGAACTTTCAAACTGCCACTGGTGGAAAATGATTTGTGGCATAGTTCACATTTGTAATGTCCTTCTCCACTATGGACCCTTGAATGACTACGCAGTTGACTCTTTTGTGCAAAAGTCTTGTGACATGATTCACACTTAAACGGTTTCTCTCCAGTGTGGGTTGTCAAATGGCGATTCAAATCACTATTACGTGCAAATGATTTGCGACAAAGTTGACACTCGTATCCTTTCTCTCCAGTGTGGTTTCTTATATGGTCTTTCAACTCAACTTTGCTTGCAAAAGATTTGTTACATATGTGACATATGTATGGTTTCTCTCCAGTGTGAGTTCTTGTGTGAATTTTCAAAGAATTTTTGTGTGAGAACGTTTTCTGACATAGGTCACATTTGTATGGTTTCTCTCCAGTGTGGGTTCTTGAATGACTATTGAGTTGACTCTTCTCTGTAAAATCCTTGAGACATATTTCACACTGGTATGGTTTCTCTCCAGTGTGGGTTCTCCAATGGCGATACAACTCGCTATTACGTGCAAAGGTTTTCTGACATAGGTAACATATGTATTGTTTCTCCTCAGTGTGGTTTCTTATATGGTGTTTCAACTGAACATTGAGTGCAAAAGATTTTTCACAAATGTGACATATGTATGGTTTCTCTCCAATGTGAGTTCCCATATGAATTTTCAAAGAATTTGTGTGTGAGAACGTTTTCTGACATAGGTCACATTTGTATGGTTTCTCTCCAGTGTGGGTTCTTGAATGAATATGCAATTGAGGCTTCTGTGCAAAAGCTTTGTGGCATATTCGACACTGGTGTGGCTTCTCTCCAGTGTGGGTTCTAATATGGCGTTTCAAATCGCCATTACGTGCAAATGATTTGTGACATATGTGACATATGCAGGGTTTCTCTCCAGTGTGCATTTTTGAATGACTATGCAGTTGAGCCTTCTGTGCAAAAGCCTTTAGACATATGTCACACTGGTATGGTTTCTCTCCAGTGTGGGTTCTCGTATGAAGATTCAAACGGCCACTCGAGGTAAATGATTTGTGGCATAGTTCACATCTGTAATGTCCTCCTCCACTATGGACCCTTGAATGACTACGCTGGTATGGTTTCTCTCCAGTGTGGATTTTTGAATGAATATGCAGGTGACTCTTCTGTGTAAAAGCTTTGTGGCATATTTCACACTGGTATGGTTTCTGTCCAGTGTGCGTTCTCATGTGGCGATTCAACTCACTATTACATGGAAAAGATTTTTGACATATGCTGCATATGCATGGTTTCTCTACAGTGTGAGTTCTCGTATGAACTTTCAAATAAATCTTTTGTGGAAACGTTTTCTGACATAAGTCACATTTGTATGGCTTCTCTCCAGTGTGGATTTTTGAATGAATAAGCAGGTGAATCTTCTGTGTAAAAGCTTTGTTGCAAATTTCACACTGGTATGGTTTCTCTCCAGTGTGCGTTCTCATGTGGCGATTCAAGCTGCTATTAAACCGAAAACATTGTTGACATATGCTACATATGTATGGTTTCTCTCCAGTGTGCGTTTTTGAATGAGCATGCAGTTGACCCTTCTCTGTAAAAGCTTTGTGGCATATTTCACACAGGTATGGTTTCTCTCCAGTGTGGGTTTTCATATGATGCTTCAACTGACTATTACATGCGAAAGATTTTTCACAAATGTCACAAATGTATGGTTTCTCGCCAGTGTGGGTTCTCATATGAAATTTCAAAACATTCATTTGCGAAAACTTTTTCTGACAAAGGTTGCAGTTGTATGGTTTCTCTCCAGTGTGGGTTCTCATATGGCGATTCAAATCTGTATTACGTGCAAATGATTTGTGACATAGGTGACATATGTATGGTTTCTCTCCAGTGTGCATTTTTGAATGACTATGCAGTTGACCCTTCTGTGCAAAAGCCTTTAGACATATGTCACACTGGTACGGTTTCTCTCCAGTGTGGGTTCTCGTATGAAGTTTCAAACTGACACTCGAATAAAATGCTTTGTGGCATAGTTCACATCTGTGACGTCCTCCTCCACTATGGACCCTTGAATGACTACGCAGTTTACTCTTTAGTGCAAAAGTCTTGTGACATGATTCGCACTTAAACGGTTTCTCTCCTGTGTGGGTCGTCATATGGCTATTCAAATCGCTATTACGTGCAAATGATTTGCGACAAAGTTGACACTCGTATCCTTTCTCTCCAGTGTGGTTTCTTATATGGTCTTTCAACTCAACTTTATATGCAAAAGATTTTTTACATATGTGACATATGTATGGTTTCTCTCCAGTGTGAATTCTCGTATGAATTTTCAAAGAATTTTTGTGTGAGAACGTTCTCTGACATATGTCACATTTGTATGGTTTCTCTCCAGTGTGGGTTCTTGAATGACTATTCAGTTGACCCTTCTCTGTAAAAGCCTTGAGACATATTTCACACTGGTATGGTTTCTCTCCAGTGTGGGTTCTCCAATGGCGATTCAACTCGCTATTACGTGCAAAAGTTTTCTGACATAGGCAACATATGTATTGTTTCTCCTCAGTGTGGTTTCTCACATGGTGTTTCAACTGAACATTGAGTGCAAAAGATTTTTCACAAATGTGACATATGTATGGTTTCTCTCCAATGTGAGTTCTCATATGAATTTTCAAAGATTTTTTGTGTGAGAACGTTTTCTGACATAGGTCGCATTTGTATGGTTTCTCTCCAGTGTGGGTTTTGGAATGAATATGCAATTGACCATTCTGTCTAAAAGCCTTGAGACATATTTCACACCGGTATGGTTTCTCTCCAGTGTGGGTTCTAATATGGCGATTCAACTCGCTATTACATGGAAAAGATTTTTGACAAATGCTACATATGCATGGTTTCTCTCCAGTGTGGGTTCTCATATGATATTTCAAATTATTCATTTGTGAAAACGTTTTCTGACAAAGGTCGCATTTGTATGGATTCTCTCCAGTGTGGGTTTTTGAATGAACATGCAGTTGATACTTCTGTGTAAAAGCCTTTAGACATATTTCACACTGGTATGGTTTCTCTCCAGTGTGGGTTCTCATATGAAGTTTCAAACTGCCACTCGTGGAAAATGATTTGTGGCATAGCTCACATCTGTAATGTCCTCCTCCACTATGGACCCTTGAATGCCTACGCAGATGACTCTTTCGTGAAAAAGCCTTGTGACATGATTCACACTTAAACGGTTTCTCTTCTGTGTGCGTTGTCATGTGGATTCGCAAATTGCCACCGCATGAAAATGATTTATCACATATTTGACATTTGTATGGTTTCGCTCCAGTGTGGGTTCTCTTGTGAATATCCAAATAACCATTGGATGAAAATGATTTGTGACAAAGTTCACATTTGTATGGTTTCTCTCCAGTGTGAGATATCATATGAGTATTCAACTGACTCTTCTGTGAAAATGCCTTGTTGGCAGAATTCACATATATATGGTCTTTCTCCACTATGGATCACTGAATGCCTACTCAGTTGATGCTTCAGAGCAAATGACATCTGACATAATTTACACTTAAATGGCTTCTCTCCACTGTGGTTACTCAAGTGTATTTTCAAAGCACAACCAGATCCAAATGCCTTGTGACATAGATGACATTTGTATGGTTTCTCCCCAGTGTGGCTTCTCATGTGGGCATCCAAATGACTACTACGCTTAAATGATTTGTGGCAGAGGTGGCATTTGTATGGTCTCTCTCCAGTGTGGGTTCTGATATGGCGTTTTAACTCACTATTACATGTAAAAGATTTTTTACAAATGCTGCATATGAATGGTTTCTCTCCAGTGTGGTTTCTCATGTGGATCATCAAATAATTTCGGTATGAAAATGATTTATTACATATTTCACATTTGTATGGTTTATCTTTTTTGAGGATTTTAGAATTCTCAACCTGGTCACCCATCATCACAAAAAAAACCTTTGAGCAAAATTCAAAATTATATGGTTTCTACTCAGTGTGCATTATCACATGGACAGGCAATCAACAACTTCATGTCAGACATTCATGAAACAATTTACATTTCAGTGGTTTCTCTCCAGTATGAGTTTACACTGGCACTTTAGTTCATCACCTCTTGTAAAATTTAACACAGGATTTATATCCTGCATCGTTCTTCACCTGTATGTATTGCACATTTCTCTTTTTTTCATTTAAACTCACCTACTCCCAAGTTCACAAATCTTGGTTTTCATTTATGGCTGATGGGTTGACTTTTGTGTCAAACTAATCCAATGCCTTTGAGGTACGTTGTTGATTATCCTGAAGATTATGTCTTTTGTGGTTTTCAGTTGGGTGACGTCCGTTTTCTAGCAACACTTGCTGCACTGCTAGACTGAGTTTCTTAAGCATTTGCTGATTTTTCTTTGATTTCTCGTGAAAACGCCAAGTTTTTATTTCTGTCAATGAAAGTACAGTTGCTATTAACAGGCTGTTATATGATATTTTACTTACAGCAAATTTAATACAAGAAATCTGACAAGTATACAAAACTAATTATCTTCAATAGCCTAGATTGCAATGTTAGATCCATAAGGCCCATTATTTCTGAGCAAGCTGAAAATAAATTTGAGAGAATTTTGAACAAGTGTTTAGCATTTTTAAATCGACTCCTCCTAATATCATAGAATTAACGACTTGACGTGCTCTGTGGACAAAGTGGCCAAGTGATAACGAACTGGTCATACCTTGTATTCTCCTTGACTTGTCTGCTTCATTTGATAATGCAAACCATTCTGGTCTTTTGCATCGTCTCCAACAGTGGTTTGGGGTTTTTGGTCCTGCATTAAGTTGGTTTAATATTTTTCTTATCTCCATTTACTCAATCAATATATTTAAATGGTAAATTGGGGGGATGAATGGTTACACACTGGGGTGAGAAGTAGAACATCAAGTAGGAAGTAGAATCGATACCCATTATCCTCCCAAAGGTTGAATTCAACCTTTCACGTTCGATATGTGAATTTATACTGCTCATGTTTGTTCACCAGAGTGCTGTTTGGCATAGTCATGAGTGCTCCAGAAACTTCAATAACAACAAGGATCTGGATATCAGAAAATATGATCCTAGCAACTTACAAACCATGCTTCAGGTTTGAGTAAATTTAATAAGGCATTCATGGATAAAACACGTGTCAAATGGAGGCTTTTCTAAAAGGGTGGTTAAAGCACTGTAAAGGCATTGGTTTCAGTCGCACTTGACTACAGAAGTTGAATACTGGTATAAAATAAATTCAAACATAATTAAAGAAGTTGGATTGATGAAAAACTCTTTCTTAATGAAATGGAAGTGGGATTGATGAAAGTTATGAACATGCACATAGAAATAGACTTCTCTGCATTGGCTTAAACGAATTCGTTTCGGCTTGGGCTCATAGTTTATAAAACTTTTGAATTCTGGCCAAAATACAATATTTAAAATCTGTTCTACGACTTTGACCAATAGAAGTGGATTGATGAAAATGATTTTGTCTGAAGTCAAGCCCGAAATAGAATTTGTTCACTTTTTAGTTGAAACAGCATTACCGATGCTTCCTGACTTGCCCATGATACACTTGTTCTCAGAAATGTCGTTGCTCTTTCAAATTGCTGACAATACCTTTACAGACCAAATTGAACGGACCCACGCGGAAAAGCCTCCAAACATGGTTTTATCCATGGATGCCATATTACCATTAGACTCGGCAAAATAGAAGCATACATTTGTAAGTTGCTATGATCACAATTTCTGGTAATCATGGATAAGATTCTTCATTATTGAATCTTGAAAATGTGCTATGGAAACTCATGCCACTAAGATTCCAAACTGAACTCTAAAACATGAACAAGCATGAGCAGTATAAATTCAACATAGCTCCATGAATAACGATGAACTGTACCTTTGCCCAAATCATGGTTATTCTTGGAGCTTGGCTTTGTCACGAAGCTTCCAACGTATCTAGATGAAAACAATTTTTGACATATGAGAAACCACACAAACTTGCAAGTTTTGCTATATTGTTAACATGCAATTAGGCCCCTATTCTTCGGGACTTGTCCGGTCGGGTGTGCCCTTGGTGTCATCATACCATCTCAACATAGATAAACTTCTGTAATAATTTGCACTATGTTTGTTAAAATTTATATACTGCCTTTGCATGCTATTAAGGCGCTTTTTGTTTCTGGGAACAATAAATTGATTTGATTTGATAGGCTAAACACCAGAGTTTCAGATGCTCATGTACAACTCAAAAGGGCCAAAAAAATTTTGCGCCTAAATCAGCATTTTACGCCCTCTGCTCCGACGTACTACAAATATTAAATCATCAGTAATTCAAAATAATAATTATATCAAGCATATTTATGTGAAAAGTTCCTACAGGTAAAGTGAATGAATGTAATACGGCATTACCAGCATTTATTATAATTTAAGAAAAATTGATAAAGATCATTTGCTCCTATTCGAGTTCTTTAAAATGGTGTTACTTCAGAATTAAATAATACGAATTGAAGTTGGATTGCACAGCGAATTGTCCCGCCCTCTCGTGAGTAGTAGTAGTAGTTTTAGTACCGAAACTGTCATAATAAAGATGATAACCGTCGCCCTCTTCATTCATCCATAATTTTGGACTGGCACAGAGTACAAACAGTGTCGGAGTTACCCTATCGTGAATTGCTTATTCTGAGTTTTTACATAAACGTTATTTGATGATTTTTACATTGAATCTATTTCACGCACCGTCGTTGCTGCAAATTTCTAAAGGTAACTGATAATAATAATAATATGATCGTGATTAAGCATCTTGATCATGGGCGTCCGGAAAGAGGGGCAAGGGAATTTCCCCCATGGATTTTGCAAATATTTAAAAATACATTACTTATCTTTGTTTTTAATTAATGAATGGCAATGATTTTTTCCACAGTTTTACTTTTTATCCAAATTAGTCAAGATCAAACCTGAAAATGTAAGATAATAAATGTACAACATTGAAACTTTTAACAGTTTTGTGTTTGAAATAAACGTTCAGATAATTATAGCTGAAAACGGATCCCAGAATGCTAACAACAGTCTCCATTATCATGTATTAGGCCTAATGCTTCCAGTTAAAAAGCGTTTGAGGCTGCTGAGATTCTCGCCAGACCCCTAATTGCGGGAGCGAGTAGCCTACTGAGGGTGACGTGATAGGTTGCTTTCGATAACCTCGTTAGTCCCCGTGTCAACAATTGAAAACTTTGCCCCTTAACATTTCCCGCCCCCTTACAAACGTCCTGCAGGCGCCCATGATCGTGATCATCCATACAATTATTATTATTGCGAGTGAACGTGATACTTTATCACCATCAATCAATTCGATCGTGAATCCAACCATTAATTTTGGCGTCGAAAGTTGATACTATACATAGGCCCTCTACTTTTCGACCATTTCAGTGTTGTTCTTTTGTGCAGTTCAAGTCTCATTAATTGAGGTAATGATTATATTACATCATCAACCTTGAAGCCACCCAACTAAAGCGTCTGCAGCTCATCCAAAACTCATTAGCCAGAGCCGTCACCATAACGCCCAAGCATCATCACATCACTCCAATCCTCAAATATCCATTGGTTAAAAACTGCCATAGCGAATTCACTTCAAAGTCCTATCACTAACCTACAACTTACTTATTCCCAGCCCAGATTTTCCGCGAACTCTTACCATGCCAACCCGTTCTACCCGATCATCCTCAAGCACTCGACGTTAGACTCCCGGTCACTACCATCTCAAGTTTATAAGAAGCAATATCCAACATGCGGCGTCTCTGGAACGATCTACCTCCTGAATTCCGCACTTTTTCGGATTCCTCCACCATATTCGCCAATCATTACCACCATCATCTGCCTCAGGCTCCTCTATCCATCACCCCCAAGTTTTACTTGTTATCGAAATAAAGTCTCTGCTTTAACCTGACTCATCTGATCCTGTAAACCTATGCAATCCTTGACCTAAAAGTAACAGCCTTAACATCTGAAATGCCGTTCAGATAATTATAGATGAAAACGGATCTCAGACGCTAACCTCAGACTACATTATTTTGTCACAACCCTTCCAATTAAAACAGCGTTCGTGAATAAGCTGGTGCCAGACGCTTGGCTTTCGATGGCGCTGTAGAAGTTCAAAAATTACCTGAAGTACTGCTTCTCTGCATTGTTTCATCGTGGAAATGTCCCTGAATGGTCCATGGGTATGCTTGTCCTAGTAACGGTATAGTTTTCGTTCCTCGAGCGAGGTCGTCTGCTACCAGAACAGAAGAATTGCCACGGTTGACTGTGTGTCATGAAAGTAATCCACTAAAAAGTTATAATTATGTCTGGCACTTTCCTTGTTCCGCAAGTGCTTGTAGTCTGTATTGTTGAAACGGAAGCACTGCTGTTGAGTTATTTTTTGCGCTTTACAAGATATCAATGATGTTTGCTAGGGCAGCGCTTCCCAAAGTTTTGAGTGTCACGAATGAATAGGGGAATAACAGGCCTAGCCTACCGTTTTTACATAATTTTGACGCGCATATTTTAATAGGTCTACGCGTATACCCAGTACTTAGGCCTATCAGACCTATAGACCTTTGCCTAATTATTGTTTTCATTTGTTTCTATCTCTTCTAATTAATAGAAATAAATGATTGATTGATTGATCGATCGATTGATCGACCGATTAGTGATTTTCGTAGAAATTAATTATGATGATTCGATTGCATATACCAGCGATTTTTATCGTAAGATGGCAGGATCTTGTTGATCCATCCTTGATATTTTATTTCTTTGGTTACCGCCATTTTTATGATTGTTGAGAAACAAAGGCGATATTAGTAACTACGTTTCCTATAAATTATTACACTCTTTTAGGCGAGTTATATTTACTATTCTTTCTAATTTTAAGTTTAAGCATACTTTATTCAATTTATGGTAAAAGTTATTTAAGCGTATTTAATTAGGCCTACTTCAATGATTTTCATGATTACTGTCATGAATCCAGCTTCCTATTTAAGCCCGATTCCTTTCATCAATCCACTTCGGTAAAGGTGCTGGTAAAGTCGTAGTTTACGTTGCTAAATTATTGGTAAACCCGTAGTTTAGGTTGCTAAATTATTTTATATCGTCAAGTTGCAATGGAAGTTGGATTAAGGAAAAACATTGTTTCAATAACTCGAAGTGGGATTGATGAAACTATTTCTGTTTTTAAATAGAAGTTGGATCGATGGAAATAATTTTTACCGTAAATAGAAGCTGGATTGATGAAACTTAGTTTTGATGCAATAGAAGCTGGAATAATGAAAATAATTGTTTATGTAAGTCGAAGCTGGACCCATGAGAAAAGTTCTTTGCTTACATAAAAGTTCCATTGATGAAAAATATTTTTCTAGTTAAATAGAAGTTGGGTCATTTTTGTCATTAAATTGAAGCTGGATTGATTAGAAAAATTCTCGGTGAAATGGAAGCGGGATTGATTATAGTTATGATAGACATAGTTAGAGTGCTTACTTACCAACGTCAAATACGGCATTGAAGACATTAGAATAATTTAGCAACCTAAACTACGGGATTACCAAATTATTTGATGTTGTCACTGTAAAATGGAAGCTGGATTGATGAAAGAAATTATTTCCCTAAATGGAAGTGGGATTGATGAAAACGTTCCTGTGTTCAAAATTGAAGTTCGATCGATCAAAATAATTTTTCCAGTAAATAGAAGCTGGATGGATGAAATTAAGTTTTGGATTCAATAGAAACTGGAATGAGGAAAACAATTGTTTCCGTAATTAGAAGCTGGATCCCTGAGAATATTATCTTTGGTTAAATAAAAATTCCATTTATGAAAATATTTCTTTCATGAAATAGAAGTTGGATTGATCAAAGTAATTTTTTCAAATTAAATAGAAGTTGGATTGACCAAAAAATTTCTTAATGAAATGGAAGGTGGATTGATGATAGTTAACATGCACATAGGTAGACTTCTTACTTACCAACGTCAAGTACAGCATTGAAGACATTAGAATAATTTAGCAACGTAAACTACGACTTTACCAAGGTGCTTACACTTGCACCCGCATTCTTATAGTATTGTTAGGGTGAGAAGTAATCCCGTAGTTTAGGTTGCTAAATTATTTTATATCGTCAAATTGAAATGGAAGCTGGATTGAGGAAAAAAAATTGTTTCACTAACTCGAAGTGGGATAGATGAAACTATTTATATCTTTAAAAAGAAGCTGGATTGATGAAACTTAGTTTTTGATGCAATAGAAGCTGGAATAATGAAAATAATTGCTTCTGTAAGTCGAAGCTGGACCCATGGGAAAAGTACTTTGCTTACATAAAATTTAATGTTCCATTGATGAAAAATATTTTTCTGGTTAAATAGAAGTTGGGTCATTTTTTTAATTAAATGGAAGCTGGATTGATTAAACAAATTCTCGATGAATGGAAGTTGGATTGATTATAGTTATGATATACATAGGTAGAGTGCTTACCACGTCCAGTACGGCATTAGAAGACATTAGAATAATTTAGCAACCTAAACTACAGGATTACCGGGTCATGCTAAGCGTCGTGAGGGTAGGTTAGGGGTAAAAGTTCATTTAGTGTATTTTATTGTAATTGTAATTGATAGTGGGTTATCCCGTAGTTTAGGTTGGTAAATTATTTGAATGTCTTCAAGAAAGCACTTGACGTTGGTAAGTAAGCACTTTCATCAATCCAGCTTCCATTTAAAAGTGACAATATCAATTAATTTAGCAACGTAAACTACGACTTTACCCACTTTGGTAAAGGTGCTTACAATTATAGTCGCATTCTTATAGTATCGTGGTCGGACTTTTGGGTGTGTATTGTGGGCATATTACAGAGTTTAATATGGACAGCAAATCTGCCGAAATACTGGTGTCGTGAGGGTTGGTTAGGGTCAGATGAAGCGTCGTGAGGGTCGGTTAGGGTCATGGGTAAATGCGTCGTGAGGTTCGGATAGGGGTAAAATAGTGGAGGTAGACGTGTATTTTAGCGTATTTTATTACTTCAATGATTTTCATGGTAACTGCGATGAATCCAGCTAGTTCTAGTTCAGCAAGATTCTTTTCATCAATCCCACTTCTATTTAAGCTAAATTTATTTTATCAATCAATCCCACTTTCATTTAGCAAGAATTTTTCACCAATGCAACGTTTATTCGACCAATGTGAAAAACCAATTGCAATGGTTGAGTCATTTACAATGCTAAACTACACTTTTTTGCTCATTCCAGCTTCTTTTTAACAAAGAACTATTTTCATTAAACGGTAATTACGTTACTAAATTAATACTGTGTTTTCAATCCCATAGTTTATGTTGCTAAAGTAATATGATGGTTTAAATCACGTAAATAGAAGCTGGATTGATGAAAGTGGTGAAAAAACGGTAAGATTACTAAATTAATACTGTGTTTTCAATCCCATAGTTTATGTTGCTAAAGTAATATGATGGTTTAAATCACGTAAATAGAAGCTGGATTGATGAAAGTGGTTTCTTGTGAAACTAGAAGTTGGATTGATTAAAATAATACTTGCATATATGGAAGTTGGATTGATGACAGTTGTTGTGGACATTGGAATTAAAAAGCCATTTATATAAAACGATATGCTGTAATACATACATAATAAAGAATACTAAAATGATATATTACCAAGTTTTTGCCTAAAACTGGAAGTTGGATTGACAGTTATCATGGACATTACATTTTATGCACTTTAAAAGCACTAGAAGTATTGAAAGTTTACTAATATAACAGTTAATAATAGCAACGTATTTTCTTGTGAAATAATTATTTTACCAATGTAAACTATTGTTTAACCCTGGTATATGCTAAACAATCAGAAAGAAAGCAATTGAGAAAATGATTAGACATTCCAGCTAAATGTTGATCAGATTTATTTTATTTCTGTACAAAAGTGGTGCAGTTGTTTATGATCTGGTCCATCGAAAGCATCGAGTGAAGTTTTAAACAAAGTGAAACGTTTAAAGGTTTAAAAAAGGAAGGTCACTCGAAGGATAATGTTTTCTTTAAGAATAGTGCAACCCACTTTTAGCTATGAAGCATATTCACACTGTCATTTAAAATCATCTTAATTTGTAGAAATTCAAATATTCAGGTTTATTTACGCTTCAGACTCATTCAACAAAAGCACATTTTGAGAATTGGTTTAGTTCATTTAAAAGTTAAATGTCTATTTTAATTCATTGTAAACATGTTGTGTGTTCTCTAATATAGCAACTGAACTTACATTGACAGTAGATACTTGATGTCGAAAAGAAGTTGAACAATTTAGAAAAATTAATTATTGCAAAGCACATAATTATGTTAAATATGTGAATGATTTTAAAATGCTTATTATTAGATGAAATCAAGCGAACAAAATAATGCAAGCAATCACTCAGATGTTCAATTACGTAAACAAAAGGCATCTGAATAACCTGTTGCAAAGTCAACCTGTGCACCATGAATGAACACCGAGATTTTGTCAGTCTGGACCAACAAAGCAAAACAACACAGGAAGGAAAGCAGAAACACACAAAGAAAAACGATGCAGGTGCAAGTTCTGTGGAAAGGCTTTTGCAAGAAATTGTGAATTGAACCCCCACTTAAGAATCCACACAGGAGAGAAACCATACAAATGTGAATTATGCCATAAATCATTTTCAGTAAAAAGTAATTTGAATACACATGTGAGAACCCACACAGCAGAGAAACCATACAAATGTAACCTCTGTGGCATATCATTTAGATTTAAGAGTCATTTCAATGACCATGTGGAAAACCCCACCATAACTAAACCATATAAGTGTGAATTGTGTCACAAGGCGTTTCAGCAGAAGTTTGACCTGCAAAGGCATTCAACGATCCACGATGAAGAAAAACCATATGAATGGGAATTATGCCACAAATCTGTTTTGAAGAAAGCTGGTTTGAATATTGATGTGAGAACCAACACTGGAGAGAAACCATACAAATGCCAACTGTGTCACAGATCATTTTCACACAAAAGTCATTTGAATCTCCATGTAAGAACCCACACTGGAGAGAAACCTTTCAAATGTCAAATGTGTAACAAGTCATTTTCATCTAGTATTCATATGAATATCCATGAGAGGACCCACGCTGGAGAGAAGCCATTTAAGTGTAAATTATGTGGAAAAGCATTTACGACAAGCGATATGCTAAAATGCCATAGCAAAATCCACACTGGAGAAAATCCATACAAATGCGAGTTATGTGACAGAACATTTGGAACTCAATATCTTCTAAAGAGACATAAACGATTGCATACAGGAGAAAATCCATACGAATGCCAATCTTGTCACAAAGCATTTCAAGAGCAGTCTCAAAGTTTCAGTAACCATGTGAGAACGCACACTAGAGAAAAATCGTACAAGTGTGAAATATGCAAAGAGGATTTTGCATTGAAGGATTATCTGCAAGAGAATTCAAGGATCCATGACAGAGAACAACCATACAAAGGCGAACTATTCAACAAAGCATTTGATAAGTCAGACTGTCTCGTTAATCATGTTAAAACCCACAGAGGTCAAAAGGAACACGTGGAAGTTATTGGAAATAAGAGATCATCTGTTGCTGATATTCAGCCCTTCCTAGTTAAACCAAATGGATGTGGAATTTGTGATGAAATGTTTGAAATTGAAAAGGAGTTTATGGATCACTGTTTCCATGTATGTTATTCTTTAGTGAATGATGACTTTGCTGAGCTGTTCATGATCAGCAACTGAATTCACTTGTTTGAACATCAAACCCTTTTTCTTCTTTAAAAATTATAGTCTGCTGGTTTGTTTCCAAAACTACTGAAAATTTACTCTACAGAGGTTTAAGTGATTGCAGTTTTAGATTTCCTCATTTGTTTGTAGCACTAATCATCACTTGTATAATTTGCTTATCTAGAAAGCTTTAAGACTAATTGAATTTGTCAAGTGCAACATGTTTTGAATACATTGTTGATTGGCAGATGTTATTAATGAGTAAAAATCAAAAAAATATAATTGTCGTTTATGGGAAGTATTGTTCCACTTGAGTTTTATCTCGTCCGTGGGAATCCTGGCAATTTTATTTTGTTTACTTTTTATACTTACTATTATAAAATAGTACTTTTTATACCACAAGATAGCATAATAGAAGTGTGAATTATTCTAAAAATACCACGACACATCATCTGTTACTGGATCTGATTGTTTCATGTGAAACCATTTGGTTGTGTAATATGCAATCAAGTGTTTCAAATAGAAAAGGAATTTACGGAACACTGTTTCAATGTGTGTTACTCATCCGTGGTGGATGACTTTGCTGGTCTGTTTGTAGATTAACAAATGAATTGCATTAGTTTGCAAGTATCATTTAAAGTGCAAAATAAATTTGTTTCCTAGAAAGTGCATCTGTCTGCAGTATGTTGTATAGCAAGTTATTTTTCACACAATTTCTTTTTTTGTTTACAGACGAATGCATGATTCCATATTGGTTGTATTTGAGGATTGTCTGTTAATTTTTTGGCCAGATAGTTTGTCAAGAAAGATATTTTGAACAACACAATATTATCAAGTACAACTGGTTTATTGTTCTTGGATTTCCTGATCTATTAAATACTGGAGCCAGATGAATACAAATTTAAAATTTATTAAAATGCTTTTGTTTTAATCCTGTCATTTTGATTTTGGTCCTGCTTTGACCCAGTTATAAAACTATGAAATTTTGGAGACCGTCCATTAAGTATTTGAGCTGAAAAGAGAGCTTAAAGCAGCAGTACCAAAAAATAGCAGCAGTACCAAAAATCGCATTGCATTTTTCATCCATTCTCATTTGCATATTTCCATATGGATCTCTTTCAGGAAACTATTGCTCCAAAGGACTTTGAACTGAACATATCCCCTATAAGAAGCAAGTAGAAAAAAAACAAGAAAAGTCACTGTCAGAAATAAGTTTCACATGTTGCAAAACATAACTTATTAAGAATGAAGAGCTGTGGAACTGACTGTCGCAAGGAATGGCGACCTGCATGGCGCTTCATTTGGTCGCAATTCGCCATTCCTTGCGATTTACTGCTGTAACCCATTTACTCAGCTTCTCCTCTCGCTTTCGTCCAAGAGCAATTTAAACTGATAAAATTTTATTTCATCATCGTTTCTATGTCTGTTCGTACAATCTTTCACACAAGTCGACGGCATTTTGAATTCTGTTTTGACTTACGTAAACATTGTCACGTGAGTAAATGCTCCTATTGTATGGAAACAGTTTCATCCTTGCATCCAGCTTGTTATCCAGCTTTTATTTACGGGAAAAATTATTTAGATCAATCCAGTTTCTATTTCAAGACATGAATGTTTTCATCAATCTCACTTCCATTTAGGGAAATAGTTTTTTCATCAATCCAGCTTCCATTTTAAAGTGACAATATCAAATAACTTTTGTAGACGAAATGTCGTTTGACGAAATGTCTGTAGACGAAGTGTCGTAGACGAAATGTCGTTCGACGATTTGTCGTGGAACCGTTAGGAATATGACGCATAAATCAATCGCTAGAGGGAAAGACAGTTCGCGCTTGCGATCCAAGTTCTATGCTAAGTATTTTGTTTTCCGTTTACGACATTTTTCTTAGACATATATATTATTATTTGCTTTATCTCTTACATTATGGCATGACTTTAATTTCTTTAATTTCTAATTTATAACTTTTTCAAGTTAATTAAATGGAATTAAATTACCTATTTCATATTATCTGCAAATCTTGTGCAATTTATCTTCATCTGCATCATCCGGGTAATCTACCGTTTTAACGTCCCTTAATACTTACGCATTATAGCAATCGGGTAAATCCGTAGTTTACGCTGCTAAATTGGTAAAAGTGTATTTTAGCGTATTTTATTATTTCTCTTATGTGGCTGCGTAAATGGAAGCTGGATTGATAGAAACAATTGTTTGCCTAAGTGGATGTTGGATTGATGAAAATAGTTCTTTGCTAAAATAGAAGCTGGACTGATGATTAAAAACGTGTAGTTTAGCGTCGTAAATGACTCGCCATTGCATAGGTTTAAGCGATGGTCGAATACAAGTTGGATTGACTGAAATAATTCTTGCTAAATAGAAGTGTGGGATTGATGAAAAATAATTCTTAATTAAACAGAAGTTGTACTGATAAAAAATAATTCCTGTTTGTAATAAAAGCTGGATTGATGAAACGAATTCTTGCCTAAATAGAGACTGGATTGATGAAAGGATTCTCACTACTAAAGTAGAATTTAGATTGACGAAAAATAATAATGCTACAATGAACGATTAATTAAATAATTATCCTAATATTCAATTTTACCCAAATGGTGATAATATAACGTAGACTATATACTTTTGCATGTAATTGCTTTGAAAACTTAAAACTGTGTGAAATTTGAGGCTTTCAGATGTCATATAGTTTGAATGCTTGGTAACGCTTTCGATTCAGATAAATAATCTATAAACCTTGAGGTCACATTCATGTAGATATAGGAGCTACTTTTAACTTGATTTTTGGTTATCAGGAATTATCATATCAATATTTAATTACAAATTCAAACAGCCTGAAGTGGTTAAATTTCTGAACCAGTTTGCAAATAGTGTGTGTTTAGCCGTGACATTGCTATGTATGCATTTCAGACATGAAACTTTCTATATTTGTACAGAATAGCTGCTTCATTATTTTACAGAAGTGAAGGCCTGATTTCTGGAAGAGTTCCAGGAAGAGTTTCAGTGAGAGTTGAATGACCTCATTCAGAGAATTAAAGAAAAATTCACCACACAAAAAACTTGATTCCAACTGCAACAATGGAATTTGCCTTGTTCAGAAAACGTATATGAATGTGACAGAAATACATTGCTGTTTGTAGAATAAGGATTCACAAAACATCAACACATGTGAACAATGAGTTTCATATTATACAATACAATGTTTCATAATAATTAACCACAAAATCAACTTGGATTCCATGAATGAAGAGCAGGGCTTGTGCCAATCAGGACTAATGGAGGAATGCAACAGAGACAAGAAAAGAGACCAAATGACAAGGGACTCAAATGACAAACCATACAAATGTAAATTATGTGACAAAGTATTTGGAAGCTCTTCTCTTCTAAAGCAACATAAACGACTGCATACAGAAGAAATGCCATACATATGCCAATATTGTCAAAACGCATTTACGCAGTTTGCACACTTCAATAAGCACACAAGGACACACAGTGGAGAAAGGCGATATAAGTGCAGTTTATGTCAGAGGACATTTGCATTGAGTCAGAACCTTACCCGCCACATGAGAACCCACACTGTAGAAAAACTGTACGACTGTCATATGTGTCAAAAATCGTTTACGTGTAACAGTTATTTGAGAGACCATGAGAGAATACACACTGGAAGGAAACCCTACAAGTGTGAATTATGCAACAAGGCTTTTACACAGAAGTGTCACCTAAATAGGCATTCAAACATACACTCTGCGCAAAAACAATACAAATGTAAATTATGCCACAAAACATTTGGAAGAGCTGAAAGTCTGTTAAGTCATGCCAGATTCCACACAAAGCAAAATCTGGAAGTATTTGGAATGCAAACTCGAAATGGGCTTTTTAAGTGTGAACTATGCAACAAGATTTATACCCAGAAGAGCCACCTAAATAGGCATACAAGTATTATACACTCTGGAGCAAAACCATTCATCTGTACATTATGCCACAAAGCATTTTCACAGAAGGGTCATTTGAAACAGCATTTGAGAACTCACACTGGAGAGAAAGAAACCGTACAAATGTGAATTATGCCTCAAAACATTTTCACACAGAGGTCAGTTAAATAACCATGTGAGAATGCACATTGGAGAGAAACCACACAACTGTGAATTATGTCACAAATCATTTTCATATAGAAATCGTTTGAATGACCATTTGAGAACCCACACTGGGGAGAAACCATACATATGTCACCTGTGTGACAAATCATTTTCGTCTCTTAATTGTTTGAATGCCCACGTGAAAACCCACACCATAGGTAAACCATATAAATGTGAAGTATGCCACAAGGCGTTTGCTCAGAAGTCATACCTTCGTGCACATTCAATTATCCATAGTGGAGATAAGCCATATAAATGTGAATTATGCCACAAATCTTTTTCCGGGAAAGTTGAATTGAATCGTCACCTGAGAACTCATACCGTAGAGAAACGATACAAATGTCTTGTGTGTCAGAAATCCTTTTCATCTCGCAGTCTTTTGAATAACCATGAGTGGAACCACACTGGAGACAAACCATACAAATGTGAACTATGTGCAAAAGCATTTACAAGCAATTATAAACTAAAACGTCACACAAGAACCCACACTGGTGAAAAACCATACAAATGCAAACTATGTTCGAAAGCATTTGCTAGAAATGAAAGACTAAAATACCACACAAAAATTCACACTGAAAAAGACATGCAATCTTGTCACAAAGCATCTGAACCGTCTCAAAGTTTTAATGACCATGTAAGTAGTGATGCTATGGAGAAATCGTACAATTGTGACATATGTTGCAAGGCTTTTGCTTTGAAGGATTGCTTGCGAATGCATTCAAAAATCCATGATACAGAAAAAACATATGAATGTGAACTATGCAACAAAACATTTGATAAGAATGATCTTCTCATGAATCACATTACAACCCATAGAAGAGAAACAGAGCAAAATCTGGAAGTTATTGGAAATAAGAGATCATCTGTTGTTGACATTCAGCCTTTCCTAGTGAAACCATGTGGATGTGGAATTTGTGATGAAATGTTTGAAAGTGAAAAGAAGTTCATAGATCACTGTTTCCATGTGTGTTATTCTTCAGTGAATGATGAGTTTGCTGGGCTGTTTCAAGATCAACAACGGAAGTGACTCGTTTAATAATGAAAGCCGTTTTCTTCTTTAGAAATGATAGTCTGTAAGATTGTTTAAAACACTAAAGCTATTAGTTTCTCTACAAAAGTTTGCATAATTCCTGTTTAGAGTTATTTCAAATTCTTTGTTACATTTATCATCACATGTATAATTTGCTTAATTAGAAAACTTTTACACTAACTGAACATTGTTCAAGAGTCACAGGTTTTTGATTATTTTGTTGATTTTCAGATTTATCAGAGAGAGAGTCAATTAATTAGAAATGTCGTTAGTGGAAGGCATTGTTGCAATTGAGTTCATTGAACCTTGTCTGTAGGAATCGTGCAATTTGATTATGTTTACTTTTAGTACTTACTATTAGAATTGTATTACTTTTATAACTCAACATAATATAATAAAATGTGAATTATTTTAAAATGCTTAAACCATGAGACATTTATATGGAATAGTTGTTTTGCTGTTCATGTGACAACCCACACCAGAGAAAACCATCATAATCATGTTTGCCACAAATCACTTAGATGGATTAGTTGTAGTAAAATTCATATGAGAACCACAATGGAGAGAAACAGTTTATGGATCACTGTTTCCATGTGTGCTATTCTCCAGTGGCTGATGACCTGGCTGAAATGTTTCAAAATCAGCAACTGAAATACTTGCTTGATAAGGAAACACATTTTGCTCTGTAGTATTTTTTTCTCTACGCTAGTGTCCAAAACTACAGATAATTTACTCTTACTACAAAGGTTTAAGTGATTCCAGGTTTAGATTTGTTTCATATCCATTGTTACGTCACTTGTATAAATTGCAGAGAAATTCAATTAGATAGAAATTTTGGTATGGCTACTGTTTCTCCACATCAACAATTACTCTTAATATGTTTTATTTAGTGGCATTTAATATTGATGATAGTAATAATAATAATAATAATAATAATAATAATAATAATAATAATAACAATAATAGGGCCTACTCTTAATCATATCATAATGAGAATGATGATGATGACATGATGATGATTATTATTATCATTATTATTATTATCATTATTTCTTCATTGTGGTGGCAGTTGTAGTTGTATCAGTGACAACAGTAGTACTGTTAGTGGTTGTATTAAAATAATGAGATTTTATTATGTCTCTCTGTCACTGCTAGTGTCAGCCAGGTGATCTTCTTATGGCAGAAGAGGACACCCTTTTTGCCACCCTTCAAGAGCAATAGGTTCAAGAGTAATCATTAAATATATTTATTTCTGTATTATTGAGTCGACTGCTTTTGTGTGTTTCAACTATGTTTTTAAAATAAATGTTGTATAAAAAATGAAGAAGAGCAGTCACTTAAGCTAGCCTCGAGGTAGCCAAGGGCATAAGTGTTAGCGACTTACTTTTCTTATCCTAGTCAATTGAAGGGGTTTACTATTAAAATGGCAACTTTGAGAGGGCGACCATCAAAAGGGCGCATTCAAAAATGCGCCGCTTAACCCTAGGGCTACCAAGCTTTTTTGTAACACTGACTACCAAGGGGGGGGTTACCACCCCCCTGGATTTCGTGTTTGGTTTCACATATCATAACTTGTAATATAGCAATGGATTCAGCATTCATTTCTGCACAGAATGGTATATTTAGTTGTACATTATGTGAATGCACCTCGAAATTACATCACTTTTAACAACGGAACCCATTAATTAGCAATATTGTATATTATTGCGTACATTTTGTACTTTTTGGATAAACAAATATAAGATTATGTGTGTTTTGAAACTAATCTATGTATAAAAGATACACACTATCATCCCTACACATGTTTATATAGTATAAATGTACATCCATACATATATATCCATACATATATATCGGTTTACGTTGTAATGCTGTATTGAGCCATTTTCACACAGATTACGCGTATTATTATTTAGTTTGATCACTTCCGGTATTCAAAAGACAAAGATGTTGGTATGCAAATGAAGCCCTACATTCCCTCTAAAGAATGGTATCTTTGTTTATCTTCCAGGTAGACAAATGAATACGCTACAGACAAAAAACTAAGGGGGAGTGCTTCCATTCAGCCATTTTTCACGCATATTACGCGTATTATTATTTATTTTGAGCACTTCCGGTTGTCTCAGGTCAACTCTGTGACCATAGAAATGTAGCCCCACATTCCTCTATAGAATGGTATAATTTGTGTCTCTTAATATTAAATGACGGATAAGATATAGTCGAAAATCTACTAGGGGGTGGTATCCACCCCCTGGATGCCTCGGGTATATTGGGTATAACTTTTGAACGGTGTGAGATATCATCTCACATTTTACCTCAAAACGTGTGTAAATGAACCCCCTACAGCTACCTAAAAGGTCAAATTTTTATTCCATACGGAAAAAAGTTTGAGATGAGAAAAAACCTAGGGGTGGCAACCCCCCTTGGTAGCCCGAGGGTTAAAAGGGCGATTGTTTATAAGGGCGCTGATCAAAATGGCGCGCCAATAAAAGGGCGACAATCGAAATGGCGACAAAGTTCACAATAGTTGAAAGCACAAGCTACCGTTAAACCGTATTTTACGTTGCTAAATAATTAATGTCTTCAATGCCGTATTTGACGTTAGTAAGTAGGAAATTTACCTTCGTGCATGATAACTATCATCAATCCAGTTTAATTTCATGAAGAAATTTTTTATCAATCCAACTTCCATTTAATTGAAAAAAATACTTTTAATCAATCCAACTTCTACTTAATGAAATAAATATTTTTCATCAACGGAATTTTTATTTAAGCAATGTATCCAGCTTCTATTTACGGAAACAATTATTTTCATGAATCCTACTTCTATTGAATTGAAAACTTAGTTTCATCCATGCAGCTTTTATTTACAATAAAAAATATTTCGATCAATCCAGCTTCTATTTAAACAGACTTATGTTTTCATCGATTCCACTTCCATTTGTGCAAACAATCCGAGATTATGTTAATGGTTGTACATTCCGACTTGAAAACACAATAAAAGAAAAGAAAATTTATGGCTGACGCTCGACCGTACACGCCAGAAGGATGGGCTTGACGCAGTCAATGGCGACAAGGTGACGCGAGAAAAGATGCCAACAAACGTACAAAATCCCTGGTAAAACAGACGAATAAGTCCGGCGCGCAAACCTAGCACCCGAAAACTCCAACCTGGCACCAAAGCTCCAACATAATATTATCCAAAGTTATTGAGAAAATTCTGCGTTTAGACGAAATAATCCGTCGAAATGAAGGAGAAGTCGATCAGCGACCGACATGGCTAATGACATGTGCAGATCATCATGCGCAGTATTGTAATCGATCTTCACCTTTATCGATTAAAGGCCCATAGAAGACTATTTAAGTTGCGCTAAACTGATCAGTTAGGATTATTGCATGCATAAAATCATCGCTAGAGGGCAAACCAGTTCGTGCATGCGATCCAAGTTCTATTTTAAGTATTTTCTTTTACGTTGACGCCATTTTGTAGACGTATAGTTGCTTTGATATGCGTTAGCATAAACTTAATTTCTCGTATATTTTTCAAGTGAATTAAATTACCTATTTCATATTATCTGCAAATCTTGTGCAAATTATCTTCATCTGTATCATCCAGGTATCTATAATAACATAATTTATCGTTTTAGGGTCCCTTTACTCCCTTATTATAATATACGCACTATAACATATCAGGTAAAACAGTAGTTTACGTTGCTAAATTATTTTGGTTAAAGTGTATTTTGCATATTAATTTTAATTAATGATTGTGCATGCCGAGCATTTTAACGTATTTTATTATTTGTCTTATGTGGCTGCGTAAATGGTTTGGTGAAAGTAGTTCTTTGCTAAAAAAATAGACACTGGATTGATGATAGTTTAGCGCCCGACAGCATGGGTTTTTCGCGTTGGTTTTAACGATTATTTTATTATTTGTCTTATGTGGCTGCGTAAATGGTTTGGTGAAAGTAGTTCTTTGCTAAAAAAATTGACACTGAATTGATGATAGTTTAGCGCCGTAAATGACTGGACATTGCATGGGTTTTTCGCGTTGATGAATATAACAAAGTTTGACTGACGAAAAGAACTCCTGCTAAAGTCGGATTGATTTAAATAATTATAGCTTAAATAGAAGCTGGATTAATGAAAAATAATTCCTGCTTAAGTGGAAGCTGGATTGATGAAACGAATTGTTGTCTAAATAGCTGGATCGATGAATGGATTCTCACCAAAGTGGAATTTGGATTGATCAAAAAATAATAATGCTATAATGAGCAAATAATTACATTAAAAGGCACTTTAACCCAAAGGGTGATAATGTAACGTATAATAATTTCACATGTGATGGCTTTGAAAACTTCAAATTGTGTGAAGCTTGAGGCTTTCAGATGTCATATAGTTTGAATGCGTTTGTGACGTTTTCGTCTCAGATAAAATAATCTATAAACCTTGAGGTCACATTTATGTGGATACAGCTCGCTACTTTTAAAATAATATTTGCTTTATATCAGGCACTATCACATTATATTTAATTTACAGATTCAAACAGCCTCAAGTGGTTAAATTTCAGAAACAGTTTACAAATAGTGTTTGTTTTTTAGACGTGACACTGCTATGTATGCATTTCAGACATGACACCTTTTCTATTTGGTGCAGAAGAGCTATTTCATTTACAGAATTGAAGGCCTGATTTATAGAAGAGTTCCAAGGTGAGTTTGAGCAAGTGCTGAATTACCATATTCAGCGAATTAAAGAAAAATTCACCACACAAGGAACTTTATTCCCACTGCATCGATGGAATTTGCCTTTTTCAGAAAACGTATATGAATGTAATAGAAATACTTTTCTATTTGTAGAATAAGGATTTACAAACATCAACACTTGTGCACAAAGAGTTTCCTATAATATAATACAAAGTTTCGTAATAATTAACCATAAAATCAACTTGGATTCCATGAATGAAGAGCAGAGTTTGTGTCAATCAGGACTAATGGAGGAATACAACATAGACAAGAAAAGAGACCAAGTGACAAGGGACTCAAATGACAAACCATACAAATGTAAATTATGTGACAAAGTATTTGGAAGCTCTTCTCTTCTAAAGCAACACAAACGACTGCATACAGAAGAAATGCCATAATATATGCCAATATTGTCAAAAAGCATTTACGCAGTTTACACACTTCAATAAGCACACAAGGACACACAGTGGAGAAAGGCGATATAAGTGCAGTTTATGTCAGAGGACATTTGCATTGAGTCAGGACCTTACCCGCCACATGAGAACCCACACTGGAGAAATACTGTACAAGTGTCATATGTCTCAAAAATCTTTTACGTCTAACAGTAGTTTCAGAAACCATGAGAGAATACACACCGGAAGGAAACCCTACAAGTGTGAAATATGCGACAAGGCTTTTACCCAGAGGTGTCACCTAAATAGGCATTCAAGCATACACTCTGCGCAAAAACGACACAAATGTAAATTATGCCACAAAACATTTGGAAGAGCTGAAAGTCTGTTAAGTCATGCCAGAATCCACACAACAGAAAAGGGAAATGAGGACGTTTTTGGAAAGCACACTGGGAAGAGACTTATTAAGTGTGAACTATGCAACAAGGCTTATACTCAGAAGGGCCACTTAAAGAGGCATACAAGTATTATACACTCTGGAGAAAAACCATTCATCTGTACATTATGCCACAAAGCATTTTCACAGAAGGGTCATTTGAAACAGCATTTGAGAACTCACACTGGAGAGAAACCGTACAAATGTGAATTGTGCTTCAAATCATTTTCACATAAAGGTCATTTAAATAACCATGTGAGAACACACACTGGAGAGAAGCCACACAACTGTGAATTATGTCACAAATCATTTTCATATAGAAGTCATTTGAATGACCATATGAGAACCCACACTGGAGAGAAACCATACATATGCCACCTGTGTAACAGGTCATTTTCTTCTCTATGTCAATTGAAAAACCATGTGAAAATCCACACCATTGGTAAACCATATAAGTGTGAATTGTGTCACAAGGCGTTTGCACAGAAGTTATACCTTCGCACGCATTCAATGAGCCATAGTGGAGAGAGACGATACAAATGTGAATTATGCAACAAATCTTTTTTCAACAAAGTTGAATTGACTCATCATCTGAGAATCCACACTGGAGAGGAACCAGAGAAGACATACAATTGTCATCTGTGTCACGAATCATTTATATCTCGCACGCTTTTGAATAACCACAAGAGAAGACACACTGGAAAAAAAGCATACAAATGTGAACTATGTGCAAAAGCATTTACAAGCAATTATAAACTAAAATGTCACACAAGAACCCACACTGGAGAAAAACCATACAAATGCAAACTATGTGCAAAAGCATTTGCAAGAAATGAAAAACTAAAATGCCACACAAAAACTCACACTGAAGAAGACTCACACAATGGTGACTTATGTGACAGAGCATTTCGAAATGAATATCATCTAAGGAGACATAAGCTATTGCAGACAAGAGAAAAGTTAAATAAATTCCAATCTTGTCACAAAGTTATTGGATATAAGCGATCATCTGTTGTTGATATTCAGCGCATCCTAGTGAAACCACATGGATGTGTGATTTGTGATGAAATGTTTGAAACTGAAAAGGAGTTTATGGATCACTGTTCCCATGTGTGTTATTCTTCAGTGAATGATGAGTTTGCTGGGCTGTTTCAAGATCAACAACTGAATTCATTTGTTTCATAACGAAAGCCTTTTTCTTCTTTAGAAATGATAGTCTGTAAGATTGTTTAAAATACTAAGCTATTAGCTTCTCTACAGAAGTTTGCTTGATTCCCACATAGAGTTATTTCATATTCTTTGTTACATTTATCATCACATGTATAATTTGCTTAATTAGAAAACTTTACACTTACTGAACATTGTTCAAGAGTCACAGCTTTTTGATTATTTTGTTGATTTCAGATTTATCACAGACAGAAAGTGTATTAATTAGAAATGTCTTTAGTGGAAAGCATTGTTCCAATTGAGATTATTCAACCTTCTCTGTAGGAAGGAATCATGCAATTTGATTATGTTTACGTGTAGTACTTACTATTATATTATAATTACTTTTTCTAACTCAACATAATATAACAAAATGTGAATTATTTAAAAATGCTTAAATCATGAGACATTTATTTGGAATAGTTGTTTGATGTTCATGTGACAATCCACACCAGAGAAAACCATCATAATCATGTTTGCCACTTTGATAGATTAGTTATAAGAGAACCCACAGTGGAGAGAAACCATATAAGTGTGAATGAATTATATCACAAGGCGTTTGCCCTGCACAAGCATTCAATGATGACCCATCTTAGAGAAAGATCACACATTATGAATTATGCCACAAATCGTTTGTGCATATTGTACATTTGAAAAACGAGTTGAAGACTCACACTGGCGACAAACCATGTCAGTGTGAGTTGGTTCCGCGACAACTCGTCGAACGACATTTCGTATAACGACACTTCGTCTACTAGTGTATCTGTATCCATTACGGCTAATCAACAGAGGCCGCTTTCTTATAGTTTCGCTAAAACGTGCTATATATTCTCAGGAATCCAGCTTCTAATTACTGACAAGATTATTTTCATCAATCCAGCTTCTGTTGAATGGAAACCTATTTTCATCCATGCATCCAGGTTGATTTCCAGCTTATTTTTACGTGAAAAATTATTTTGATCAATTCAGCTTCTATTTCAACACAGGAATGTTTTCATCAATCCCACTTCCATTTCGGGAAACAGTTTTTTCATCAATCCAGCTTCCATTTTAAAGTGACAATATCAAATAACTTAGTAGACGAAATGTCGTTCGACGAATTGTCGCTCGACGAAGTGTCGTAGACGAAATGTCGTTCGACGAGTTGTCGTGACACCGTGTGAGTTATGGCAAAAGACTTCAAGTGTGCATAAAGTTTGACCTGAAAAAACATTCAGATACCCAGAATGAAGAGAAACCATACAAAAACAGACCTAGCTGTACAAACAGTTTAGGCAGACTTGTGTTTTGAAAGACGAAAGGAGAAAGAAAAAAATCTGGAATTCACACGTCATCTGTCACTGATTCTAATCATTTCCTAGTGAAACCATCATATCGTATCTGAGAATTTACAAAGCACCACTCTCAGCAGAGCTCTTGATGGGTTCTTTCAACGTCAAGACCCGCGGAAACAGTAAGGATTTCAAGTTACGAAGTGACGAGGAAGGTACCCAAGAAGGAGAAGTAGAGCCCAGAACACCAGTCCTTGGCCCGGTTCCGCGACAACTCGTCGAACGACAATTCGTATAACGACACTTCGTCTACGACAATTCGTATAACGACACTTCGTCTACGACAATTCGTATAACGACATTTCGTCTACTAGTGTATCTGTATCCATTACGGCTAATCAACAGAGGCCGCTTTCTTATAGTTTCGCTAAAACGTGCTATATATTCTCAGGAATCCATCTTCTAATTACTGACAGGATTATTTTCATCAATCCAGCTTCTGTTGAATGGAAACCTATTTTCATCCATGCATCCAGTTTGATTTCCAGCTTATTTTTACGTGAAAAATTATTTCGATCAATTCAGCTTCTATTTCAACACAGGAATGTTTTCATCAATCCCACTTCCATTTCGGAAAACAGTTTTTTTTCATCAATCCAGCTTCCATTTTAAAGTGACAATATCAAATAACTTAGTAGACGAAATGTCGTTCGACGAATTGTCGCTCGACGAAGTGTCGTAGACGAAATGTCGTTCGACGAGTTGTCGTGACACCCTTGTCCGGTGAACAGAGATCAAGATGATCTGCAGACTAGAGAGGACGGAAAGAGAGAGCCGAGCAAGGTGTGTTCATAGGGTTGCAAAGATATTGGGAAGCTATACCCTGTTGCAATGTGCTTTGGAGGCCATTTATAAGCTGAAGAACCTTACATTTATTAAGAGAGGCAACGGGAAGCCAGTGTAGAGCGTCTGTCATGTATGTTGAGCTGTTGGAAAACGAGCAGTGAGCCGCCGAGTTCAAGACAGACCGAAGAGAGGACAATCATGACTTAGGGAGCACTGTAACGAGTTGCAGTTGTCGAAGGGACAGCAAATTAATTGAGTGCATGGACTAGACCTATAATATTATACTAGGAAGGAACCGAGGATAATGCTACGGATTAGGGGCGGGGGAAACAATCCTGGAAGTTGTGTAATACGCAATGGAATGCTTCAAATACAAATAGGTTTATGTATACCATTGGTTCCACTCTAGTAGAGGAAGACTGAAGATGATCAACTGCTTTAGGCCCACGATCATTTGAGTCTGTGTTTATATGTAGGCTATAGCAATTTTCCCAAACAAAACCCATACAAGGATTATAATATAGTCCTTATTATGAAAATTATAAACTGTAGAAGGACACGGGGAACATCCATAAAGGACGTTGGCAATGAGGGGGAGGAAGAGGTCATCCAAATGCCGACAATACGGACAGGGGAGAGGGATACTTGAGACCAGTGCGGACGGCATTGTCGCCGATGGTTTTTTGCACCTCTGATTTTCGCCGATTCAAGGTGAATACAGCAAAAATAAATTATTATCGGACTAATCGAGAGTAATTTATCGTTTTTGCTGTCTAAATAATTTTAAATACATGGCATTTCAATACCAATGTCCAGGATAAATGTCATTAATCTATCTTATACTTAGGCCTACGCAAGAAATATTTGTCATCAATTCAGCTTCTATTTGAGCAAGAATCATTTCTTCTTCAATCCATCTTCTACTTAGGCAAGAATTATTTTCATCAATCCAACTTCTACTGAAGCAAGGGTTATTGTCATCAATCCAACTTCTATTTAGAATTATCCTATATAAAATAATGAAGAGCGCAAAAACGACAAATTACTCTGATAAGTCCGATAATTTTTGCTGTATTCACCTTGGATCGGCGAAAATCAGGGGTGCAAAAAAGCAAACTTTTGTTTTTTTGTTTTATTTGTTTTTTGTTTTTAAGATTTTCCTATTTCGGATCATAAAACTCATAAAAATGGCATAATACCGTTCAAATTAATCAGATGCATATGAATGAAGTTAACTAGAACAGTAGAACCGTAGAATGTCATAAAACGAAGTTAACAAAGACCATACAACAATTGCCCTAGACTTGAAGAGACGACACTTTTGGAATTTTGAAATTTAAAAAAAAAACAAATTTGCAGATTTTTGTTCTTTTTTTGTTTTTTTAATAAAAAAAAAACAAAAAACAAGCCTTTAACAGCCCTGGCAAATGCGTGCGGACGTCCGCCTAAAATGGCCTAAAACGTACGTATTCTGACGAGCTCGCTCTACTTGTAAAAACTAAACCCCAAGAGAGAAATCCATCGATTGACTTTACGTCACTACCAATTATTACATGTAGGCCTATTATTATTATTATTATTTATTATTATTAGTATTGCTAAATAAGATAGAACTAGTAGTTTATTAGTGACGTTATTCACACAGTTTATGTGTTTATTGGTTTTCGCGTGCGGACGTTCGCAAGGGGGTAAGGCTAAATGCGAACAAGGGGGACGGAGGGGTCCAAAGTGGGTCATTTTCTGCGAACGTCCTTTATGGACGACCCCATGCTGGTAGGGTACTTGTTTCTGAAATAGCAAATATCTCTAGAATCCTGATACTGCACTGATCTCAAATATATGTTTAACAACGTTTTTGTCTGGCGTGACGTAACCGTTTTGAGGCAAAAAATCATCGATTCGCCCATCATGTTTTTGATATGGTTTTATTTGAAGCGGCGATTCTTACGTGGCATTTATTTTGGTAACAGAGAAGCACCAGTCCTGCATCGATTAAAGGCCCATCATGAAGCTTTAAATGACGCCGATAAATCTATCGCTAGATGGTAGGCCTAATCAGTTCATGCTTGCGATACCAGTTCCATTGTAAATAATTGTTTCTGTTCACTTGACGCCATTTTGAAGAACTCGGGAACTCGAAATGAGATATTAAATAGGATTACAATCAGCAAGTGACTTACTCAGTCTCCAAGACATAAAGCACTCTAATTTCTTACGTGTATATCTGTTCTTTCACATAACGTGTTTTTTTGGAACCCATCAAATGCACCTTGTTGAGTCGCTATGTAAGTAGCAGAAATTCAGTAATGCATTACAGCTGTCCCGATAAATGTCAAGTTAAACTGTCGAATGAAATGATTCTCAATCGAGAGCACAATGTTGCTAGAGATATTTTGTAGAACGTAAAGAATGAGGACTAAGTGAAGATAAAAAAGTATTAAACCAACTTAGTGCAGGACCAGAAATCCCAAACTAGTGTTTGGGATGATACACAAGAAAGGAATGGTTCACAGTATCAAAAGCAGCAGAAATGTCAAAAATAAGGGCTGTCGCTATACCTTTATTCATGGAGCAAATGAAGTTGTTAATTTGATATTAGGGAGTCAGTTTAAAAATGGGTAGCTTTATGCTATACACTTAATCAAATTACTTATCAAGCATGACCAAAATGTGATCTTAAATTTTCAGATGGCTCAAATTTATTTACTAGTTTTGTTCAATTATAATGTTCATTATATAAATTTGTTATCAGTAAAATGTTATTTATATTCTGTTAACAGCAATTGCACGCTCACTGACAGAAAGAAAAACTTGATGTTTTCACAAGAAATTAAAGAAAATCAGCAGATACTCAAGAAATTCAGGAAAATGTAATCTATAGGATGATCAACAACGTAGTTTAAAGGAATTTAAAAGTCAACCTGTGATCCATAAATGAACACCAAGATTTGCGTCAGTTGGGAGTAAGAGAGGAATCGAAAAGAAACAAAAGAGAAACAATAGAATAAGCACAGGTGAAGAACAATGCAGATATGAATTCTGTGTAATTAGTTTCACAAGAAGTGATGAACTAAAGTGCCACAGAAAAACTGAAACTGGAGAGAAACCACAAAAAGTTAATAGTTTCACAAAGCTTTACACGAATTAGTTGTTAGACTCAAGTGACAAAACACGTATGGTAGAAACCACATAAATTCCAATTTTGTCCCCAGCCTTTTCTGTGACGATGGCTGAAGCGGCCGAGAATTCTAAACTAATCAACAAAGATAAACCATCCAAATGTCACTTATGCCACAAATCATTTACCACTATTAGAAATTTGAATATCCATATGAGAATACACACTGGAGAGAAACTATACAGGTGTCATCTATGTCACAAGTCATTTGTAACCGGTAGTCATATGAAAAGACACTCGAGAACCCACACTGGAGAGAAGCCATAAACGTGCAAATTATGTGAAAAGTCATTTGTAACCGGTGGTGATTTGAAAAGACACTCGAGAACCCACACTGCAGAGAAGCCATATAAGTGCAAATTATGTCAAAAGTTATTTGTAGCAAGTGCTACTTTGAAAATTCACTTGAGAACCCACACTGGAGAGAAGCCATACAAATGTGATGTATGTCAGAAAACGTTTATGCGGAATAATTTGAAAATTCATCTGAGAAAACACACTGGAGAGAAACCATACAAGTGTGAAATATGTCAAAAGGCATTTGCAGAAAAGAAGAACCTCAATAGCCATTCAAAAACACATCGTGAAGAAAAACTATACAAAGTCAAATTACGTGAAAAATGGTTGGAGCAAACTGGTCAGGAGGAAAAGCGAAAACTGGAAGTATTTAGAATTCTGAAGTCATATGCTGCTGGTTCTGATTCTTTCCTGGTGAAACCATTTGGTTGTGTACTTTGTAGTGAAATGTTTCAAATAGAAAAGGAATTCATGGAGCACTGTTTCCAGACGTGTTATTCTCCAGTGGACGATGACTTTGCTGAACACTTTTGAAGATTAACACCTGAATTATTGTACTACGTTTAAATGCAGTTTTCATTTTTTGGTTGAGTTGAGTTGTAGAAATATTTTTTCTAAGAAAATGTATTCTGTTTAATAATGCACAGCAGATTTGTTGACTGTCGGAAAAGTTAAAATTTTCCACTTTTCCCGCTGAACATATTTCTATCGGAACACCGTTAGCATTATGCAGAATGTAAAAGAACTTTGGTCTACTACTGCCATCTAAAAGCTGTACAAGAGTGAGTGCAAGTACAATTCGCAAGCACCACATCTCTGGTAAGAACCATCGAGGAATTCTCATCACTGTTCATAATCCTATAAAATATCAGTGCATTTAAAGTAGAACAAGAAATTTTTATTATACTCTTACAAGAACTGTTTAGAGGAGACACAATAATTGCTGGATGTCCTCAAATCGTCTTTCACTTAACTCTTCCAAGACTCAACTGATCTGGCTGGGCACTCACCAGCAGCTAAATAAATTTGATTATGCTTTATAATAATGTTAAACATTTGATTGGAAAATTAAGCGATCATCTTGCGTTTGAGGTAAATGCTGATGGAAAAGTCGAACATGGTGAAATTATTGAAGATTTTTGTAGTTACTACTGACTACATTTCTCAGTTTGACGATTTGAACTTTAGCATGTCGAATGATTGAAGGATTTTGCAGTGTATACAGTCTAAAAGATTTTCACGCTTTCTGTAACATGGATCAAATTAATCGAATTTAATCGATTAATCTCGATTAAATTTTGGAGATTAATCGATTAAAAATTATTTTAATTAGTACCAGCCCTAATATTTAGTAAACTAAAATCAATAAGACAATGCCGAATAGTTGTTAGATGTGTTTAATAAATTACATGCTGTTTCTGCAGTAGTTGTAGTAGTTGTTGCTGCTGCTGCTACTACTACAAGCATGAAATGACACCAGCTGATATGTTGTTGTTGATAACGATGATGATGATGAAACCAACAATTTCTACAGAGCTCTCCACAACACAGCACATACCATTACAATGGCACTGGAGCATGTTTACTTTAGAAGGTTAAAAATTAATTTTACATCCTAAGTAATCAGAAGAAGCACTACCACAGAAACAGTTTCAAATCAAAATTACACATTAATGA
This sequence comes from Aporrectodea caliginosa, assembly GCA_020284085.1. Classification (NCBI taxonomy): domain Eukaryota; kingdom Metazoa; phylum Annelida; class Clitellata; order Crassiclitellata; family Lumbricidae; genus Aporrectodea; species Aporrectodea caliginosa. Next base: position 127,392 of record JACEVL010000395.1, read on the forward strand.
TCACATAAACAAAACAAGTAAAGATAAAACTGAATTAGAGTCAGTACTTTCGTTGAAATGAATGACGAAACTTGCAACTTGGCACATCTTAGCAATAAAATGAGAAAAGCTTTACATTAGTGCATTCCAATATTTTAGTGAATATCATTATCAAATGCCATAGCAAAGGATAGACTCACCATTAAGAAAATAGCTATCAGATGTGAGTGGAAATATTATGAGGACAGAATCAGGGTTGGGTTAATGCCGGCAACAACCTATTGTTGCCGGGACAGTGGCAATAACCGGTTATTGCCGGTTATTGCCAGTTGTTGCCGGCCGGTTATTGCCACTTGTTGCCCATTTTCTCCAAAGTAAGGGCAAGGCAAATGAAAATCATATTTCACAGACTGCATAGTTATAATAAATGTTTCTTGTGGGAAATTAAAACTACTGTAGTAAATCTATATTACCCCTTAGTATAAATTAAGTTAAAGTCAACTATATGAGATTAAAATAAAAGAATTCTGACCTACAGTTCAACTACTCCAAAATAAACTGCTATTTGGACTGCAGTAGTAATATTCAGGTCAACAGGGTCCTGGATCATTGCCTTTTCTATATACTTACCTGGTAGTATAAAATTTATTAGTAGTGTATAGGAGCCAATGGTTTCGCAAAATTTCTAATTCATGTTACACAATTCGATATTAATGGTACTTAATATGTAAAACTAGTAAATGTCTTTTATTAGGAAGAAATTATATGGTTATTTAAATCAGGTGATTTTATTTGGAAAAACTTGATTGATTTAAAGCATGATATATTTGAATCAAACAACTCTGTAAAGTAGCAAGCCAGAAGAAATAAAAAATTAAGCTAACTGTGAAGATTCCATATTTTATTATCACAATAATTAATAGTTTCTATTTTTGCCAAAAGGTTTTTGCCATTTTTGCCAAGAGGTTGTTGCCATTATTGCCAAGAGGTTGTTGCCGGGACGGTTATAGCCATGGCAATAACCGGTTATAACCGGCGATGGCAACAACTTGCCAACCCTGGACAGAATATTAAACCAGTTTCCTAGTATGTCAGTCAATTCTATTGAATTGAGATTCTGAAAGTCGGTATTGACCTTGAAGACCAATAGAACTGACAAGACACAGGAGAAGAATTAGATTGTAAACTAATTAATGTCAACCAACCATGAACAATTTAGTTAATCATATTTGTCTTAACAGTTCCCAATTTTTAATATACCGGTAGCCATATACTGTAATCACCACGACCATTGATAAGAAAATACCAATAACAGAGTACTTGCATTTATAAAGCACACAAACAAAGCAAATAAAAAAAACAAATTCTATAATGGTAATTAATTCAATTAGATAATAAAATAAAGTTACAAGTCAAAACAAACCATAAGTATATATGTATGAGCACTTGAATAGCACTTGTTATAGCGCCCCTTCAAGATATCTACTCAGAGGCGCTCCCGACTACAGCGCGGACACTGAATCGGAGTTTCACGCCGAAGCGCATGAGCAATTGCGAGTGAAGGACTTGCCCAGGGTCCCTACGCGGCGGCTTGAGGTGGATTCGAACCCACAACCCTCCGGCTGCAAGGCACCGAACATACCCCTACACCACCGCGCCCCATATGACAAATGGCAGGTAATTCAAATACGAAGACCTACTTTAAAATCAAAATAGAGTTAAGAAAAGTTCAAATACCACGTCGATAGCTCATCATCCCCTTCATCTGCGTTGAAGATATCCTGATCTGGGTAGTCTTTCAACATTGCCAGATGAGTTTTCGTCAGCCAATCATCATCAGTTATATCACTGGAAAACTGACTTGCCTCCTCACAGACCTTCTTGAATGGAATTCCATTTCTTGCTTTGAACTTATCCATCCATCCTGCATTTGCTTTGAAGGAAATCCCAAGCTCGTTGGCCAGCTCAACAGCTTTTTCCATCAGAACAGGACCAGACAGTGGAGCATGTTGGGCACGAGATTCTTTGAACCAGACAAGCAATGCTTTGTCTAAATCGTGGTGCTTTGCTTTACGCAAACGCTTTCGCCCAGGTTCAAACTGGCGTCGTTCAAACGCTGATGTAAGTCTTTCACGATTTTTAGGATGGTAGACAAAGTTGATTTAGGCATCCCGTATAGTTTGCTTCATCGACTTCAGGAAGGCTTTTGACAGCGTCCACAGAGAATCAATATTGAAAATAATGAAGAGCTACGGAATACCATCCAAGATTATAGACATTCTCAAGAGTTTCTACAATGATATCCGGTGTGCGGTGAGACATGGAGGAGAGGTGAGAGAATGGTTCCAGATCGTGACTGGAGTTCGGCAGGGATGTGTTCTGTCACCAATGATCTTTGCAGTAGTGGTGGACTGGGTAATGAAAAGAGCAACGCAAGGCAATAACTCTGGATTGAAGTGGATGGGCGCCAGCAAGCTCAGCGACCTGGACTTCGCAGACGACATCGCTCTGCTGGAAAATACCTGGGATGGAATAAAGGAAATAACAGGAAAAGTACAGGAGGAGGCAGCTAGAGTCGGGCTTGCTATAAATCCAGAGGAGACCAAGATCATGAAGATAGGGAAATGGCAAGAGGCAGATGGGATCAAGATCGACAATAAGCCAATTGATGTGGTAGATGATTTTTGCTACCTTGGCAGTACATTGACGGCGGATAGCAGCTGCGACAAGGAGATAAGAGTACGTATTGGTAAAGCAAATGCAGCCTTCGGGAGACTGGAGAAGATATGGAAAAGTAATGGATGCAGCGTGAAGACAAAGATCCGGTTATATGAGGCCGTAGTGCTGAGCACCCTGCTATATGGAGCAGAGACGTGGCCAATGACGGTAGCAAACAGGAAAAAATTAGAGGCAGCACACCACAGGTGGCAGAGAAGAATTCTAGACATCTCTTGGAAATATAAACTCACAAATAAAACCATCAGAGAAAGAACAGGACAAGATAAGCTAGAGAACATCATTAGAAAGAAAAGACTGAATTGGATGGGGCATGTGGCCCGAATGGACAACGATAGAAGAGCAAGTCAAGTGATTAGGTGGACTCCTGAAGGAAAGCGCGGGAGAGGAAGACCAAGAAAGAACTGGATGGGAACTGTTCAGGAGGACCTGAGATGTCTGGAGATGACGGTGGAGGGAGGTGGCGAGGGACAGAGAGGAGTGGAGAAGCTGCGTTGCCCGATGTGCAGTCCTGCACGGGAAGGACTAAGGTCTAAGGTAAGGTATAGTTTGCAGATTTCATTTTTAGGTATGACACCTAAAGTTATCAACTTCTTGTAGCAGCTTAACTTTCATAGCCAGTGAAAGAGAATTGTTCTTTCGACCTGCTTTAGCCATTGTTCTTAGGCTAATAAATTTCACATTTATTGCTAGGTAGTACCAATATGTTCCTTAAAAAGCAACAAACAATAAGGCCGTTGAAAAGAGATGGCCGTCTGAGCAACTAAACGGAGCAAAACGTAGTAGCATTCCGATCACTGCACGCTCTTTAAAGCAACACTCAATGCATGTAATGTGTTCATAGTGATAATTAATCAAAGTCCTTGCGCAATATCTTCATTTAATTCATTCATTTAAGAGATTTATATAGCGCCCCTTCAAGATTATCTACTCAGAAGCGCTCCAGACTCAACCCCGGCTAAAGAGAACAGTCTTCAGGTTAGAGAAGAATGTGGCCGCAAGGGCTCTATGCATTAGGCGTAGATCCACAGGGAGCTCATTCCAGATTGCAGGGCCAGCAACAGAAAAGGCACGGCGCTGCATAATAGTTGTCCGTGACCGGGGAACAAGAAGCTCAGCCTGCTTAGAGGAGCGGAGAGAACCACGGCGCTGGACGCTCAGGGTGGAGCAGCAGAGCTCCTGTAAGTAAACAGGGGCCACACCCGCGAGGCAGCGCCAAACCAAGGCAGAGATCCGGTAAGCGATCCGCTGCGGGAAAGGGAGCCAATGCAAGACATCCCGCATGTAATCACTGACATGGCCGAATCTTGCGATGCGGCCAATAAGGCGTGCCGCCGCTCGCATGACCCGAACCAAGCACCCAACCCGAGCCGCCGGAAGACCCACATAGAGGGCACTGCAGTAATCAAGGCGAGAAACAACAAATAAGCAGCATATTAGTACATTATACAGCTGTATATTATGTGGATAAATCTTCTGCGGCGGAAGATACCGCCACAAAATAAACGAAAATTTTACTTCTGCGGCTGAAACCCGTTTTTGCGCATGCGTCACGCATGCGCCGCACATGCAACTTTAAGATATCTTAAAATGGCGGACGTGTGGCCAGTTCAAATCTTTCGCCGAGGATTTATCCTTGCTCAAATGCGTTACTTCCTATATATTGGCGTCGTGAGGGTCGGTTAGGGTCAGGGTTAGGGTTAGAGTCGTTATTAGATAAAATGTGAAAACATTTCCGCCGCAGAAGGTAAGTTTTCGCGGGTTGCGTGGCTGCATTTTCCGCCGCAGAAGCACCACGCATATTATGTTCTGCTACACATTAAAAGTGTAGTCTGTAGACGAGTTGTCGCGGAACCGTAATATAATAATAAGTGTAGATTAAAATACGATTCAGTTGTTAGGAAATTTAAAAAAGAATAGTATCCAAATGTCACATTAATTACATACGCGAATGTAAGTGAAAAACACGGGCTAGTAATAATACGAAAAAGTTATCAACATTTTTTCAATACAAGCTCGTCAAAATGGCTTTCGATAATAAAGATATGCAATAATAATAACATGGATGACCAAGTTAACTGTCATCTAGCGACTAAAACTATGACAGTTGGCCAAAAAGTTCCACAGTGCATCAGCCCAAAACATTATGCTGCAAAATAATATGGATCTCACTCACTAGGCAAATATCTTCTTAGTTTCCATTATTTAGGGTTGAACAGGTAGGCTAAGGAACGCTCAAATAGGGGAAATTTTAGTATTGTAACCACTGGTGTTCAAAGGCTTCTTTTGCCATACTTCCAGCATCCATTCTTACAACACGAGAGGCTCGAATTCTTATCATCGTCACTATGCTCGCACTAATTTGTATTCGATAATTCTTAATAAAATCTACTGGTACCGTGGCGTGGAATAATATCCCTCTTGCAAAAGACAGAGGCAATTTTTGAAATTTCTGAGGACATATATGTACAATGCCTAAAGTAAATGAGCTTTAAGGTTCCGATTAATGACACCCATATTGAAGCAGAGTAAGCAGAGTATTATTAAGAGATCGCATAGACCTATTGACACTAGCGTAGGCCTATTTAATTATTTCAATGATTTTCATGAGGTTGATAACGGTAATAAATCCAGCTTCTATTTAAGTAAGATTCTTTTTATCAATCCCACTTCTATTTAGACTAAAATTATTTCATCAATCCCACTTTTATTTAGCACGAACTCTTTTCGTCAATCCCACTTGTATTCGAACAACGCATTATTTTACGATACATTAGTCTACGCTTTCTTCATCAATCCAGCTTCTATTTTTGCAAATAACTAGTTTTATCAACCCAACTTCCATTTCGGAAGACACCTATTTTATCAGTCCAGTTTTCACAGTAATCATGTCTGATTTCTTTTCGTTAACTTCGGTCACTGGGCCCATTACTGTTGCGTTGATACCTCTTGTAATACATAGTCACTTCAAATATAGCGATGTGCCACAAAAAAGCGCACGTTTACCCATTAGATCTTTTACAGGTTTTCACCAATCTGATTTCTATTTTGCAATATTTACAATGAAAAACAAAAGGTAAACCCGTAGTTTAGGTTGCTAAATTATTCTAATGTCGGTAAACCCGTAGTTTAGGTTGCTAAATTATTTCATTATGGTCAAATTAAAATGGAAGCTGGATTGATGAAAAAAATGGTTTCCCTAAATGAAAGCGGGGTAAACCCGTAGTTTAGGTTGATAAATTACTTTATATCGTAAAATTTAAATGGAAGCTGGATTGCTTAAATAAAAGTTCCATTGATGAAAAATATTTCTTTCGTTAAATAGAAGTTGGATTGATAAAAGTATTTTTTTCCAATTAAATGGAATTTGGAATGATTAAAAAGTTTCTGGGTGAAATGGAAGCTGGATTGATGGGAGTTATAATGCACATAGGTGGACTGCTCACTTATCAACGTCAAGTACTGCATTGAAGACATTATAATACTTTAGCAACGTAAAATATGGTTTTACTGTAATCTGTCTAGACTTTGGCAATCTATTTATAATTTGAGGAAAATCTGAGAATTCTGGTTAGGGCATACTTAATTAATTTTATCATTTTCAATTAAAACATCCTTAATTTTCTTTTAAAACAATTGTTAAGGTAACTACTTGGAAGAGTCCATGTTTGCTTGAATTAAATCCTAAAGTTTGATTTTAACTGAGGAAATAATGCTTATCTTCGCCACTGCAATGCAGACTGGAGAGAAACAATGGGACTGGCTAGACTTGCAGTGGGTGTCACGACAATTCGTCTAACGACATTTTGTCTACAAAGTTATTTGATATTGTCACTTTAAAATGGAAGCTGGATTGATGAAAAAACTGTTTCCCTAAATGGAAGTGGGATTGATGAAAACATTCCTGTGTTGAAATAGAAGCTGGATTGATCTAAATAATTTTTACTGTAAATAGAAGCTGGATACCAAGCTAGATGCATGGATGAAAATAAGTTTTCATTCAGTAGAAGTTGGATTGATGAAAATAATCTTTTCAGTAATTAGAAGCTATATTCCTGAGAATATTTAGCACGTTTTAGTGAAACTATAAGAAAGCGGCCTCTGCTGATTAGCTGTAACGGATAAAGATACACTTGTAGACAAAATGTTGGTAGACGAAGTGTATTAGAAAAGTCTGTATACGAGTTGGACTGGAACCCTTGCAGTGCTATTGTTTAAAAAAAAAAGAGAAAGAAACCATGCAGCCATTCAGTTAACCAGGAATTATTTAGGCATAGTGACACATTCAATGACTATTATAATAGCAATGGGGAGTCATCTTGAATTAACGAGAAGTTGCTTATGTTTGATGATTCTCTTGGAGTTGTTTGAGGAGGCTTATGAAAGAAATGTAGATGAAATTATGTGTAAGTTGTTTACTCATATATGGCTAATTGGGGGTGAAGGCAAAAGACAGATGAATGCATTTTCTAAATAGAAAGAAGGGGAAAGAGGAGCAACAAAAGGATCAGTAATTGGCTACTACTGCTGGACAGGCTAATAAGCATTCGCCGTAAAATTCTGTGGTTATTGTGCAGTTAGGCATCTTCTGAAATAGTAGTCATATTTTGTTATGCTATGTTATGCTATCTTACGTTTTAACAGGAACTCCTTTGGCTGGCAGAAATAAATGCTCGTAATATGAAGTCATAGCATTTTTTAAAAAAAACTGACAAATGCAAGAAATGTTGCAATGGACCTCACCAAAACCACAGACTTGTCCATGATCTAATATGAAGGATTTGTGCAGAAAGGCATTTCTTAGTGTGGAACAATAGCAATTCAATGTATTGTGGAACTCAAAGCCTTGAATAACAAGCATTAGTGCAGTACAAAGACATATAAGTTATTCACTTGCAAAGTCAACCCATGTACCATGAATGAAGAGCAAGGTTTGTGTCAGTCAGGACCAACAGAGGATTGCAAGAGAAACAAACCAAGAGACCAGACAACAATAAGCACTGTTAATAAACCATTCAAATGCGAATTCTGTGGTAAAACGTTTGCAAAACGTTTTAAACTAAAATTCCACATAAAAATTCATACAGGAGAAACACCACACAAATGCGAGTTATGCAACAGAGTATTTGGAGCTCCATCTCATCTTATTAAACATATGCGAACACATACAGGAGACAAACCATATGAATGCAAATATTGTTACAGAGCATTTACGTGCTCTGGAAATTTGAAGGTACATATGAATATCCACACTGGAGAGAAACCTTACAAATGCAAATCATGTGACAAGAGGTTTACACATAAGAAGTCATTGAACGATCATGTTATAGATCACAATGGAGGAAATCCTTACAAATGCGAGCTATGTGAAAAGACATTTTCAACATTTAATAAACTAATATCCCACACGAGAATCCACACGGGAGAAAAACCACACAGATGTGAGTTATGTGATAAAGAATTTAGACATGTCTCTAATCTAAAGAGACACAAACGATTGCATTCAGGTGAAAAACCATTTAAATGTAGATATTGTGACAAAGCATTTGCACGTTCTGGAAATTTGAATGACCACATCGCAACCCACACTGGAGAAAAACGACGTAAATGCGAGTTATGTGACGAAGCATTTGGAGCTTTGTCTGACCTTCAGAAACATAAAAGAACGCATACAGGAGAAAAACCACATGAATACAAGTATTGTCACAGAGCATTTACACAGCTTGTCGGTTTGAAGCAACATGTGAGAACCCACACAGAAGAGAAACCGCACAAATGCAATTTATGTGACAAGAGTTTTGTACATCAGCAATCTTTGAGCAAGCACCGGAGAAGCCATAGTGGAGAAAAACCTTACAAATGTGAGTTGTGTGACAAAGCATTTCAAACTTCCTATGACCTGAAGAGACATGGACGAATGCATTCAGGAGAAAACCCATTTAGGTGTAATTTGTGTCAGAATGCATTTGCAGATAATCACACTCTCAAGTTTCACATGAGAGTCCACACAGGAGAAAAACCATACATATGTTACACATGTAACACATCTTTTAAAAGCAGGAGTGACTTTAATCAACATGCTAAAAGACATACTGGAGAGAAAACATATGAATTTGAAAAGCATCATATAATGCTGCAAAAGCATTCAAAAACTCTTTCTGGAGATACACGATACACAAGTGGACTTGTAAAGTCAGATAATCTGTTTAGTTGTATCAGATTTCATGCAGAAGGAAAGGAAAATCTGGAAGTATTTGTTAATCAGACATCATCTGTTTCTGGTATTGAACCTTTCCTGGTGAAACCTTATGGATGTGGAATATGTGATGAACTGTTTGAAATGGAAAAGGAATATGTGGAGCACTGTTATCAGTTCTGTTACTTTCCTGTGGATGTTGACTTTGAAGTGTTGTCTGAAGGTTAGCAGCTGAATCGAAGTACTTCATGAATGAAAATATGACAGAACCTCTTTATGAATGTGTTCATTTACAGACATTCAGTTCCATTGTGAATCTAAAATTTAGTATATATATATATATATATATATATATTTTATTATTATTATTATTATCATCATTTTATTGTTTGTTATTAGCTATTATTATATTTCGTATTATTCCTTAATATATTACCGTAAAAACCAATTTCTGATTTAAAAGGTCTTTCTAACTCTAATTATAAAGAAATTTACGAAAAACATGACAATGTGAATATGTCAGTGGTGTCACGACAACTCGTCGAACGACATTTCGTCTACGACACTTCGTCTACGACACTTCGTTGAGCGACAATTCGTCGAACGACATTTCGTCTACTAAGTTATTTGATATTGTCACTTTAAAATGGAAGCTGGATTTATGAAAATAACTGTTTCCGCAATGGAAGTAGGATTGATGAAAACATTCCTGTGTTGAAATAGAAGCTGAATTGATCGAAATAATTTTTCACGTAAAAATAAGCTGGAAATGAACCTGGATGCATGGAGGAAAATAGGTTTCCATTCAACAGAAGCTGGATTGATGAAAATAATCTTGTCAGTAATTAGAAGCTGGAGTCCAGAGAATATATAGCACGTTTTAGCGAAACTATAAGAAAGCGGCCTCTGTTGATTAGCCGTAATGGATACAGATACACTTGTAGACCAAATGTCGTTAGACGAATTGTCGTAGATGAAGTGTCGTTATACGAAATGTCGTTCGACGAGTTGTCGCGGAACCCCTTAACTGGAGGATTACCATTCAGGATCTTGATTACATATTTTATCTTTCGTAATGACAACACATAACGCCCAACACTTAATCTAAGTAGAATAAACTACATCATGAAAGCAACGAAAACAGTGAACGCTTCAATAGTACAAAATAATTTCCCGAAACGATGTACATGTATCTAGTCAAGCAGAAGTATTTTTGCAGCTAAATTGAATAAGGTTGTCAAGTGGTAGAACTGAGAACAAAAGACTTTACTGTCATTAGTAATTATGCCATAACATTTCAGTTTGATGACTTCCACCAATTCTAGTCTTACAGTCATGTGAGAAGAAGGCAAATGAGGAACGTCTGGATTATTAACCCTCATGCGAACAAGGAAAAATGCAACTTAATTTGAACAAAGGGGTCTGGTCAGACCCCCTTTTTTATATGGGTTCTTTATAGGTAATAGTGTATTTTATATGCCAATTTTGCAACATGTTATTAGAATAAAAGAAAATAACAACCTATCAGTCTCTCCAAGCAATATAAATCATTTCTATGATGAATTTGAAACTAAATGTTCGGCTGTATTATTTTGTGAAGTCTGTCGTAAACGTTTCATCGAGTCAATGATAATCAATCTATAAGATAAAAAAATAAAGAAACCGGTAGTTTAGTAAATTTAGTACTGATTGGTTGGTGTTGTGTTCAAATGCTACATGGCTGTTTTCTAGAAAATATCTCTCACAAAGCAATGAAATACACTGTAATTGTAAGCCAGTTAGTCTTGCTCTTGTTTGCTTCGATCACATGTGTACTGTGATGCAGACGAACAGTGAGACACACTGGTTTGTAGCATATGTGGCATCTGTACCGTGTTTTTCTGTCTTTCTTCTTGTCACACAGGTAGTAGCATCGTCGTTTTGTACCATCCTCTTCCTGCATCAGAATCTGTTGAGTAACACTCTGAAATCCGGCAGCCAAGATTGCGCGCCGCACTGCTTCTGACTGTGACTTGCTTGCTCTGGTATAGTGATCCACGCTGCTATGATATATCTCGTCAGCTATTTCAAGAAGAAGCGCCGTATGAAGCGCCCATTCATCTTCCATTCAGGGTTGTTCCATATCCAGATGATCACTGCATGCATTGATGGCCGAAATGTCAACGACATTACATTGAAGAAGCAGACAACTGGCCACCTGTTAGTCTTACGTTTGACAGACTCAGCCAGTATTATCTTCAAGGTCTCCTAAGCAATCAGTCTTTTTGGTAGTTTAGATGTGCTCACTGTTGCTCAACAATATAGCAACAAAGTCATATAACCGATTTGAGAAAATATAATATTTAAAGAAGTTATGCAACAAATATGTTCAGAGGGGTCTGGCCAGACCCCCCTTGTTCGGATGAGGGTTAACAGCACTACGACTACTGTCCAAGTATTCTGAAGTGAAAGTGGTACAAAGTAACTATTCAAGTATGTATGTGTCCCAGCATTTCTATAGCATCTTTTATCTTTGCTTTATAATCTCAAATTACCATTGTTTTCAACTGTATTTATGTGGAATCATAATTCAATGCTGGCCAGCAACTAAGTCGTCAGGTGGAGAAAATCGATGTCTGGAACAATGCTCTAGAAATTCCTTCTCTACTTCAAGTAATTCGTCGCATATTCCACATCCAAAAGATTTTGACAAAGACGCGTTTACATCCAAAGGAAATCTAAATTTGCTAATATACAGACATTCTCCATCTTGACTTTTTGGTAAAGGACTTGCAATTCCACTTGGATCTGGATATATGCTCTTTGAGAAATTTTCACTTGGTATAACAACAGCATCTGTACTATTAAATGTAATGAAATGATGAGATAGGTTAGCATTTACTTCACTTCCAATTTTAAGATCCTGTGGCTCTGTTCTTGCATGGAATTTAAGCTGTTTCACTGAAAGACTGTGATTGGTATGAGGTTTATTATGTGTGTGTTCCTTCTCAGTTTCATGAGTTCTGCTGTGATTCTTTAGATGTCCAATTTGTGTAAATCCTCTATTACAAACCTCGCATATGTATGGTTTTTCTCCTGTATGAGTTCTCATATGAATTTTTAGAGCACTGCTTATCGTAAATGCTTTCTGACATAGCTGGCACTTGTATGGTTTTTCCCCAGTATGGGTTCTCATGTGCATTTTCAAATATCTGCCATGAGCAAATGATTTTTGACATAAATGACACCTGCATAGTTTTTCGCCAGTATGGGTCCTTGTGTGCATTTTCCGTTGACTATGATTAGCAAATGATTTCGGACAGAACAGGCACCTGTATGGTTTTTCTCCAGTATGGGTTCGAGTGTGCCTTTTCCATTGACTATGATTAACAAATGATTTCTGACAGAACTGGCACCTATATGGCTTTTCGCCAGTGTGGGTTCTCATATGCTCCACCAAACCACCTACATCAGAAAATGATTTGAAACAAATCTGACATGTGTATGGCTTCTCTCCAGTATGGGTTCTCATATGCCTTTTCAGACTAGTACCGTGAGCAAAGGTTTTCTGACAAAACTGGCACCTGTATGGTTTCTCTCCAGTATGAGTTCTCATATGTGTTTTCAGATTACTACCACGATCAAATGACTTCTGGCATATCTGGCACCTGTGTAATTCTTCGCCAGTATGCATTCTCATATGCACTTTCACATCATAACCTCGAGCAAATGTTTTCTCACATAACTGGCACCTGTATGGTTTTTCTCCAGAATGTGTTCTCATATGCACTTTCACATCACTACCTTGAGCAAATGCTTTCTGACATAACTGGCATCTGAATGGTTTCTCCCCAGTATGGGTTCTCATGTGTGTTTTCAGTTTACTACCATGACCAAATGACTTCAGACATATCTGGCACTCGTATTGTTTTTCTCCCACGTGGGTTTTCGTATTCGCCATCAGGCTATTCACTTAATTTATTAGCTCAGTTTTTCTCTAGTATGGGTTCTTTCATGAGCTGTCAGATGATAACCTTTAGCAAACGGTTTCTGAAATAGACGTGTGGTTTTATTAAAAATGACTCGTATGCGCTGCTCTAGTCACCAGATTCTATACAACGTTGGCATTTATATGGCTTTTGATAAGTATGGACTTTGGTATGCACTTCAAAAGCAATTCCTGTGTAAAGAGTTTCTGCAGTTGTTGCTGTCACAGCCTTTCCAATACTACCAGTGTCCAGTTTTCACATTATCTACCACTTCTTTTGAGTTTGTGTTTCAGTTGCCTTAGAAACAACGGGTTCATGTTTCGTCTAAGCAAAGATGAATAGTGGTACAATAAATCCACTGTAATGTTCCTGATGAGTATTAATTACTTGCAGATCTTGTCTTGTAATTGAGACGTGCAGCTCTAACCAAATGTAGCTTGTTTCCTTCATGCTAAAACAGAACAGCACAAACTAATTTTCTATGTTTTAAAAATAATTATAGCACATAATTTCAATGTTGCACAGTTTCAGGAATTCATTAACTAGGCCCTAATTTTTTGCTGAGATGGCGACTTAACTATTAAGCCTATGTTACAGCTATGTCTCAAAACAGACTGGCTTGACACTGGTATCACGACAACTCGTCGAACGACATTTCGTCTACGACACTTTGTCGAGCGATATTTCGTCTACTAAGTTATTCGATGTTGTCACTTTAAAATGGAAACTGGATTGATGAAAAAAACTGTTTTACGAAATAGGAGTGGGATTGATGAAAATATTCCTGTGTTGAAATAGAAGCTGGATTGATCAAAATAATTTTTCCCGTAAATAGAAGCTGGAAATCAACCTGGATGCATGGGTGAAAACAGGTTTCCATTCAATAGAAGCTGGATTGATTAAAATAATCTTGTCAGTAATTAGAAGCTGGATTCCTGAGAATATATAGCACGTTTTAGCGAAACTATACGAAAGCTTTATTTATGGTAAAAATTATTTCCATCAATCCAACTTTTATTTAAAGATAGAAATGGTTTCATCAGTCCCACTTCCAGTTAGGTAAACAATTTTTTTCCTCAATCTAGCTTCCATTTCAATTTGACGATATAAAATAATTTAGCAACCTAAACTACGGGTTTACCGTTCACTTTAACCTAAATGTGTTTCTCCTCTAAATAATATGCACTGAGTTATATAATCCAGGTTTAACATAACATTTTATATTTTTCCGAAATCTGGTTCGACTGTCATGAAAACAAAATGGCGATCCATTGCAGTGTTTAAATGCATTAACTAGGAAGCTGGAGTTTCTGAAAGTATTATCCTGTCTTCTAGCGAATACACTTGAATGTGATTTCGCCGCTTAAGTGGAGAAGTATTATACGTGGAAGTAATTTCTTAGGTTTGTAGTAGATTCTCGGTGGTGAGGAAAATATGACAGCGAAATTACTTTGGGCATTGGCTGTTGAACAGGAAGCACGTGAGCATTATATTGTATTGTATTTATAAATGTATAAAGTGCCTCTCGCAGTGAAACACCAATCAGAAGCGCTCCCAGTGCGAAAGACCCCGAGCGAATAGAGCGATTTTAACGGTTCTAGGACTGTTCATCAAAGGTGTTTTCATCAAAGGACTGTTCATCACAAGAACATTTATCGTTTTAGCGTTCTTTAATATGTGTAACATATCGCTTCACCGTTTCATATTATATGAAATTTTAATACCAATGTCCATGATAACACTCATCAATCCAGCTTCTATTTACGCAAGTATTATTTTCATCAAGGCAGCTTCTTGTTTCATACGAAATTGTTTTCATCAATCCAACTTTCACTTTCCTATAAAAATTATTTTCATCAGTCCAACTTCTATTTAAGCAATGATTATTTTAATCAATCCAGCCTCCATTTAAGCAAAAATTCCTTTATTCAATCCAGCTTCTATTTAAGCAAGAATTCTTTTCATCATTCCAACTTCTATATAAACATTAATTCTCATAAATCAATCCAGCTTCGATTTAAGCAAAATTATTTTCATCAGTCCAGCTTCTATTTAAGCAGGAATTTTTTCATCAATACATTTTTTTTATTTTGGCATTTAGACTCAAGACACGGATCCATGCCGAAAACCATAATCGGCATCTCAAAATTTAGCAAATTAAATTTCTGACAAATGAGTCGAACATCAGATTCTGCTGGTTCCCCATGTGACTGCTGGCAGTGTATAAATT